>JBBPCX010000160.1:20571217-20585245 GCA_037974365.1 Hydrocynus forskahlii
GTACAAACAGTGAGCAGAAAAAGGGAAAAGTGGTCTCTTATTTTTTCATGCCTGTATGTATGTGTATTGCATTCACAGTATGTCGAATTACCCCCATAATTTGATATTTGGGTGCTGTTGTCTGTTTTATTGTGTTATTGTGTTTAATCTGTTTATTGTGTTGCCTGTGCTCCTGGCCTTGGTCACTAAAAATCAAATATGCTTTAGAGAGGGGTAAAACTGAATGGAAAATTTGATGGAAGATGGAACAACAAGCATTTTGTCATTTAAATTAGGGTAAATGGTTTTTAACATGGCATTCTGGTTAACTGTTTATAAACTATGATCTTTATTTTGTAGACATATTTGAAAAACCTGGTGCTGGTGGACTCAACATGTCGAAATCTTAGGCGGCTTGCCATGGCTGTGGCGTCCCAGAAGCCCGTTCTTCTGGAAGGCCCCATCGGCTGTGGCAAAACTGCCCTGGTCGAATACCTGGCGGCTGTCACTGGACATGTCAAAGCTCCGGACATCCTCAAGGTTCAGCTGGGGGATCAGACAGACAGCAAGGTGAGCTTTCATGTCTTTCTCTGGTATTCTAGGCTTTTTTTAGTGCTCTAGTGCCGGGTTTCTCAACCACTGGGCCGCGGACCACTGATGGGGATCGAGACAGGCCATTGGTCCGCAGTTGGTTATTTAATATCATCTAATGTGGCCGAGTGGGCCTTGACAACATGCCGTGATAGATAGGTGGGCCTTAATGTTGAAAAGGTTGAGAACCATTGCTCTAGTACTTCCACAGGCACACTATTGTTTTTTGTAAGATTTTTTATTATTATTTTTGTTTGTATAGCTAGATTTTGGAGCTTCTTCTCCTCCTGCATGCCTTGGTTCCAATGATAAAATGTCTGTTAAAATCTGGTGTAGTGTGTATGTGTAGTCAGAATTTTGATTGTTTGATCAGGGGACGAGTATTGAGCGTTTAAAAAATGTGATGTTTGTTGTCGAGGGGCAAGTCGCCGTAAAAGTATGTATCTGAAAGAGAGTCTGTGATCGTATGGCTATGGCGGTCAGAAAGTGACAAAAACGCACTGCAACAAATCAGTCTTACAGAGCAAAACGCACAACAGAATCATAAACAGATGTCAAGACATTAAGGACAGTTGTAAAGAAAGATGTGTGTGGTTTAATTAAAAATAATCAGCCCGTGAACGCATCTACGTGTGTTATTCTCAGGCGACATCGTTTGCTCCACCTGTTTTCAGTCATCCTTAATCATACATGGCTTGGTAATAGGCAGCAAGTTAATGCCCCCTCTGTGGTTCAGCGGTATAATATGGTGTATTGAATGAAGAAAGTCAGAAGAGTTGCTGGTTGGGTACAAATCTGTGAGCAGAATTTTTTGATTAACTTGAACTCTTTTTTGGCCATAAAACCAATGTTTGGCTGTCGATGAAACAGTGGGTTTATTTCAGACATGCAATCACACTTCACATTTCCTCACAGAAATGTAATCTAGTTTAATTATGGAACCTCATTGTTCATATGATTATAATATCTCTGAATGAATGAAATTCTTTCCATTGTCTCCTTCTATATCCAGATGTTGCTGGGGATGTACCGATGTACGGATATTCCCGGTAAGTTTGTGTGGCAGCCTGGATCCCTCACCCAGGCGGTGTCTAAGGGCCATTGGATCCTCCTGGAGGACATTGATCATGCTCCTCTGGATGTGGTGAGTGTCTTACCATATTAACTATCATGTTAAGCTGCTCTGGGATCATCACATGGAATCCATGTCGAATTTCTTCACTCTTAGTAGGGTTACAGAGTAAGACATTCTCCAGTTCCTATCACAGTACTGACCCAGGGTTGATGTAATACAGAAATTACTGTACTGTGAATGAATTGCATTTTACCAGGATGCATTGTGTTACATTGATATTCAGCATTTGTTGAATGTTCTTATCCCAGAGTATGTGTGTGCTTTGTAGTCCACAAGAAAATATGTCCATCACACTAGCAAGCCCAGACTTAAGATTAAGAGCTGCTAGTAGACTCTCAGTAATCTGGACGTGGCATCCTCAGCATGAGCAGCCACCAGGGCTCTAATGATGCAATCAACTCACCATTCGTTAAATGCTGACTGTATTCAGGATTCAGTTCTGGCACAGTTCGCTAATTAAACTAGAGCTGGAAGGTGGGGAGGCATGAATGTGCTGACCTGGGTTGTTAAACAGAGCATCAAATATCATAAATAATGGAATGCTTATTCTCCATAATGTGTTGTCACGTATACCTGGCAAAAATTGTCATTGTGATATCACAGGATTGCAATCTTTAAAAATGTTTAATATCTGAATACCTCAATACCTCTGTACTTGTTGATCAATGTATTAGACTTGTTTAAGATTGCAATGCATCGAAATATTTTTTAAGATGCATTGCATTTAAATCTTGTGATAGCCCCAACTCAAAAGCTTTGTTCTCTGTACAGATATCGGTGCTTCTGCCGCTGATGGAGAACAAGAAACTGACCATTCCAGGACGGGAGGAATGTATCCAGGCAGCCCCCGGCTTCCAGTTTTTTGCTACAAGAAGGTGAGCCAATCCTAGGTCTTTTCTTTAAACCTGTTTGCACCTTCAGCCTTACTATTCAAACGCATTAAACTTGGCTCTCAAGGCCCTGCAGAGTCTTGTCTCCAACATGTGTGGTATGCTTGTAGAACGTGTTCTTGATGTTCTTGACCTCTCTCTTTTATGATTTTCTCTGATAAACACCTTCAAGGTCAGTTGAGGCTTGCCCCTCCTTTAAATGAAAAAGTAAATGTTTTCCTTTTCTTTGCAATGTTCTGTCCTTTTGTTTTACATGGCAGGACTTTATATCCTTTTTTATTACGCAGGATGTTCTACAGTGGTGGAGCGTGGCACCGGCCTCAGAGCACCCACGCCGCCCTTTTGGACAAGTACTGGAGCAAGCTTCAGATTTGCAATATGAACAGAGATGAACTCAAACAGGCAAGCTGCTGTTTTTTTTTCCTTTCCGGTTTTGTCTGGAAGAATAATTTGGTGAGAATTGTATAATTTCCCGAGTGTTTGTTATACACTGGATGCGATAAGTAATGGTTTAGACACGTTTGGGAGTTCGTGGAGCATAATTAACCATTACTTAGCTCCATTTCATTAATTCATTTTTTTTTCCTCTCTGCTTCCTCTCAGGTCCTGTTGAACAAATACCCAAACTTGGCAGCAGTGGTGGACCGTCTTCTGGACATCTACTGCCAGCTGACAGGAGATAGGCACTATGTCCAGGTCGGCTCCAGCCCTCAGACTCCAGGTGAAGGGAAGGCTGCGCTGCTGGAGGGCAGGGGACTCTCTCTGAGGTAATGTGGACAAGCATAAATGAAAAAAAAAAACATTTGGACCTCTAATGTTTTGGTATATCTTTGCTTGGAAATGGCATTTGTGGTCTCTGACCTCAAATAGCAAACTGGTGTTTGGAACACAAATGGTTACCAGTTCTGTGTCTGTTCTGCGAGTCCCGCCTTGTTGGAAAAAAAATGTGAAATGGATTTACAAGAAAACTGCAGTTTTATAGTCATTTACAGTCATTTCTTGTCATAAAATAACTATGAAAAGCTGGTTGATCAGTGATATTTGACCACTGCCTTTCAAAAATAAGGCATTCTGGGTGTTGGATTTTATTGTTAGAATCATCATCTTTTCTTCATTTATACAGCTTCCAAACATTCATATTACAATCATTTTATACGTTTTACACATCTTTTTCACATTTTATACTTGTTACACATTTTACACATAATATAAAAAATGTGTGATAGTAGTGGGATAAATGAAAACAGAATTTAGAGTCTTTGTACATATTGCGCATTTAATATGTGCATTCAATATTAATATGTAATTCGTTACATATTTGCATGTGTGATTATGTACAATTGTATAAGTATATAATTGCAGATTGAATTTATAGCAGAATGCTGTAAATGACTCTAGATTTAGGAGTTTATTTCAATTGTTAAATGGTTCAGGCTTTGTTGGAAATGTTAGATCATTATTCATGGATGTTAAACGGTTGAGTGATTAATCATGATGAATTGGGATCGATCTTTGTCACAATCACCTCGGACATTTGGGGACCAGTGGGTGGTCAGTGCTCTTTTGGGCCACAGTTTTGCCCCCATATTCAACACCCAGCTTCACTGAAATTGCTAGATGTTATTAAATAAACATTTTTTTGCATATTCAAACTCAGTTTGTTATTGCAATGTGAAGAAGAATGTATGGATATTTGTTTTAAATACATTAAAAAAAGTCAGGTGTCACCACCACACTAAACCCGTCTCCTGTGTAAGGCTCTGGGGGGGCTCGGGTCTCCGTCCTCTGGGCAGCTGTGGCCCTGGAGGCTTCTATCAGCTTTCCACTGTCTCTGACTGCAGTCGATGCAATATCGACCCCCTCCGTCCTTGCCGAGGAGTCCCAGCAGCAGACGGTCACAGTCAGGCCAGGGCGGCTCTATTAGATAATCGGCTCTGATAATGTGGAGCACCACACAAGCCTGAAGCTCTGGGCTTGATACAACTACCAGCCCACAAGCAAGTAACAGAGCAAAGTGTTGTTTATTTAAACAAAAAACAGATTGTGTTCATGTAATAGTACTTATTGCGGTAGTTGTTGTGTTTAACGTAGTAGTGACTTACTTGTTTATTATTATAAATCATGCTATTGTGCAAATGTTATTCGTGACTTAAATCCATTACACAGGTCAACAGGTCAAAATCATCAGAGATACGTTTGTAGTGTTTTTCATTCTGATTTCAAATCTGTGTTTAGTTTTTCCCACACATACAGTTTTTGTGATGGAGCTAGTTATATATGGCATGGTAGTGGTATAATTAGCATATAATAACCATATGCTAAGTGGTTTTGAAGAAACAGTGGTAGCTGACTGATCATTATATCTATGTCACAGTGTGCGCCGATCTGACTTCGCACTGAAAATATTGAAACAGTTCCTTGATTGGTGCCTGTGGTTTAATAAAAACCGCATGCAAGTCTATTACAAACTAAAATTTACTCATAATTCAAAAAGTTGATGTGACTGAGAAAACTGAAAGCAGATCTGAATTCAGCATGAAAAACTGGTTTAGAAAAGTGTGTTGTGGTTTCTGATGATTACAATTTTTTTTTGTTGTTGTTGACCTGTTAACATGGTACTTCAGTGCTACTAATCTGGTTTCAGCAAAAGGTTTTGTTTCAGTAACAAACATTTTAGTTTAAAATGGTTTTATCTTAATAATAAGTACTAATTACTACTACTGGTTTATTAAGTTGTCCGCTTATGTACGGCTGATACAACGGAATGTTCTGGGAAATGGCCAGATAAAATAGATGAACTGTGGAAACAGTTCTAAACCATATGAGTCCCCTTCATAACTGGTGGGTTTGGTGAAATCAGTTGAAATATTATTAATGTTGGAAATATAGTATAATATAATGTTGGTAAAGCGTATACAGGCCTTAATATCTTCCATCTGTCCTTTTTGTGAATATTTTCCTTTAGTTTGGAGTATTTTTTTTTCCTGCTGTGGTCAGACATCAAATGTCCTGCAGACAGCGGAGTGTTGTGCATTTCTGGATGAAGGGGTTGTCCCATAAAGGAGAAATCGATCTGTCTTTGCCAGCATAGTGTTGGTGTGACGACGTGGTTGAAGCTGTTTTGTGTAGGAGAAAATCAATGAATTAATTCAGGGCTGCTTTTCAACTGGCAGATTTTTTTTACTGATGTGATGTGTCTTTAACAGCTGATCAAATGGGTCCAGTTGGTGGATCATTGGTGGGATAGATGATATTAATATTGGATCCTGTTGTTGGATTTTTAAAATAGCAGTGGCAAATGCATTGTTGACCGTGGTGTATTAACTAGTCGTTTGCGTGTGTGTTTGCGTGTGCGTTTGCGTGTGTGTATGTGTGTCTTGAACAGAGACCTGCTGAAGTGGTGTGAGAGAATATGTGTGAACTTTGACAACTCCAGCACCTCCACGGCTCAGAATGTCTTCCTCGAGGTGAGTGATATACGGTGTCCATGGTGAAATGGTCATGTGACTTCTGCTCAGGCACAGTGAGGCCTGCTGACAACATGGTTGAAAAAAGTGCTTAAGAAATAAAATTGAATTGAATTAGTGCTGACTCTCGGGTCCGACACTGAAGGGATGTTTCACATGAGGAAAAAATGGCCAATGTGTGTTCAGAATAGCTGACTGAGTGTATCTGTTCCACAAAACATGTAGAGATGCAGTCACTTTAAACTGAGTAGGAGCATCTTGCAGAAAGAAGAGTTATCAGCAAAAAACATTAACTGCTACATTACTCTCCTAATGGGACAGCACTCTTAATGGGGAAAGTAGTATTATAATGTTTTGGGTAATGAATATTAAGTGTTGGTAATTAAGGCAAAATTGTAGCATCATGATGTTTTGATGAAGAAGGAACCTGAGTAGGTAGTTATTAATTATGTAATAATGTAATTGAAAGTGCTGACATCCAGTCTGTTACTTGCTACTTTACAGTTGACACCACAGTTTTTCTAATCTTTATGATCCTTACAACAGAGTCCTGCCCAACCCAAATATATACTTAGGAAAGTGTGTCATGATGTAATGAATTGTGATGGTCATATATTTATATATTTTACGTCCGTGATAATGATGCAATGATTTGCAGGCCTTGGACTGTTTTACTGCCATGCTGTCTAAAGCGGAGAGCAAACTGAAGTTGGCTGAGATCATTGGCAGCAAACTCAACATCTCCAGAGAGAAGGTAGGAACGAAACTCATCACTTCATTTAATCTGTTCATCCACTATCTGCTGGGGGTTGGAGCCTCATAAGGCGAAGAGCACAGAAACATCCCGGACAAGTTGCCGCCTGTGGCACACACAGACAAATGCTTTCACACAAACACACTCACACCTAGAGGCAATTTAGCATCTCCAGTCCACCTAACATAACGTGTGGGGGCAAACCGGAGGGCTCAAGCAGTTACAGGGAGAACATGCAAACAGCAAAAAGAAAAGACCCTCAGCCCAGGACAATGCATGTGTGTGTGTATATACATCATAAGTGCAGAATGTATATCAAAATCAGATTTAGCAGTTAACCAATAACTGAATATGTAATAAGTAATCATTTTGAACTTTAAAAGGTTACAGATCTACAGAGTTATTTATAATAGTCTCTTTAGAAAGATAATAAAAACTGCGTTACAAGGTGTCTGGAGGGTGGAACAACATATTGTTTTTGGAAACACTTTCCAAACACTTTTTCCTAGGTGTAAACACAATGATTTCACTGAACTGTTGCCCTGCCCTGTCCTAAACACTGAAAGGTCAGATCTTGTGTGACATGCTTTATTGCTGATTTTCAGGCTCAGCATTTTTGTCAGATGTATCAGCCGGGCATCAATGTGACGGAGCTGGAGGTTACGGTGGGACGTGCCATGCTGCTACGCAAGCAGAGCGATGCTGTACGGCTCGAAATGTAAGATCTTCTGAGGGCATGATCCGGCTGCTCCCGGCTCTCTCTCTCTCTTTATGCATGTCTTTCTCTCTGTCTCTCTCTCTGTCTCTCTCTGTCTCTCTCTCTCTCTGTCTCTCTCTCTCTCTGTCTCTCTCTCTCTCTGTCTCTCTCTCTCTCTGTCTCTCTCTCTCTCTCTGTCTCTCTCTGTCTCTCTCTCTGTCTCTCTGTCTCTCTCTCTGTCTCTCTCTCTGTCTCTCTCTCTGTCTCTCTCTTTCTCTCTTTCTCTCTCTCTCTCTCTCTCTCTCTCTCTCTCAAGATATGGTGATTTTGGCTTGTTCACCTAGTAGTGACAGGCACCCTGCTGGTAAATTGAATAAACATTGAATTGATCGCTAACTGTGCTGGTTAAATAGAAAACCATCCTGCCCCTGAGTACATTAGACAGATGTGCCAGTTCCTGAGGTTACCAGGTCACTTGAGGTGATCTGCTTTCATAATGAGGCAACAAGAAAGATTATATAATATGCAGCACCAGTCAAAAGTTTGGGCACACCTGATTGAAATTTGTAGAAGATATTCCAAACGGTTAAGCCTGTGTGCATCTTCTTTAGCTCTGTTGGAAAAGCAGCCCAGGTGGTTCTTCATGCAGCTGCTTGATGAACTGGCATTACATTAAAACAACTCACATCTAATGTGGATAATATTGATTTTCTTTTACAAGAGCCAAACTATGATTGCCACTTGACTGGCTCAGAACATCTCCAAACCAACAGCTGTCGTAGGGTGTTCCTAGTATACAGTAGTGAGGGCCTACTAAAAGTGTAAGGGAGAACAACTGGTGAACTGGTGACAGGGTCATGAGCGCCTAGTGTCCTTGGGAAGTGAAGACTAGCCTGTCTGGTCTGACTACTGTTGCACACATTGCTGAAAAGTTCATGCTGACTCTGACAGAAAGGTGTCAGAACACACAGTGCATCACAGCTTGCTGCGTAAGGGACTGCAGACCAGTCAGAGCGCCCATACTGACCCTTTTACTAAGCCAAAAGAGGTTACGATGGACGGGTGAACATCCAAACTAGGCCATGGAGCAATTGAAGATGGTTTCATGTAGACGGCCAGGTGGTTATGTCACTGCCTTGGGTCCTGGAGTCCATTTTGATGCTACATGCATCACCTACCTAAACAATGAGGCATACCAAGTACACCCCTTCATAGAGACAGTATTCCCTAATCACAGTGGGCTCCTTTAGCAGGATGGTGTACCCTGCCACACTGTAAAAATTGTTCAGGGACCGTTTTTAAAAAACAAAGACAGATTAGGGTGTTGACTCGGACGTCAAATATCCCATTCTCCATCTGTGGGATTTGCTCGACAAAGCTGTGTGATCTATGGAGGCCCAGTCTTGCAACTCATATGACTTGGATTTGCTGCTAATGTTTCAGTACAGATGCGACAGCAGGCCTTCAGAGTGACACTGTAATGCATTAGCTTTTACTCATTCCTAAAAACATTCCTAAAAGTTTTTTTTTTCTTCAAATAAACATAAATAAATGCATAAGAATTTTTTGTATGGTGGGTGAACATTCTGGGGGGGATGTGTGTGTGTGTGTCTCGCAGAGAGAAACAAACCTTTGCTGCTACGCGTCCCTCCTCGGTGCTGCTGGAGCAGTTATCTGTGTGCGTCACAAAGGGGGAGCCTGTACTTTTGGTCGGAGAAACAGGCACAGGAAAGACCTCGACGGTGCAGTACCTGGCTGGACTAACAGGTGGGCTGTTCCCTGGAGATCACTCAGAACCAGGACATACACTCATGCTCAAAGTTTGGAATCAGTAATTTTAGTTATTTAAAAAATGTGGGTGCAGGTCCTGGCGGTAGTCCTGTGCAGCTTCACAGATTTCAAATCATTAGTAGGACATTAAGTGTCCAAAAAGATGAACAAATATAACACATTCTCAACTTCATTAAATGCATAGCATGTAATTAATTTAATTCATAATTAATAACAGCATTTTAAGAAAATTCACTTCCAGAATACCTCATATTACATGGAGATCAATTGTTGAGGCAGAAACGACTGTAAAATTGATTATTTATTATTGTCATTATCATTACCATTATTATTATTTGTTATTGTAACGCATCTGCAAATATGGTTGTGTCTAGTTTCTATTCAGTATAAAAAGGGATTCCAGACTTTTGAAGTGTAGACTTGCTTTTATTAGGAGAGTGTAAAAAGGCAATAAACTGAACAATCTTCTCCTGTGTGTTCAGGACACAAGCTGCGTGTGGTCAACATGAACCAGCAGAGCGATACAGCGGATCTTCTGGGAGGGTGAGTAAATCAGGACCTGCCGAGTCCGTGTTCACTCTCAGGCATAAAACGAGCTGTGTATTAACACGCTGCATGCAGTGTGTTAGATATTAGGCCAACATTTGTAGCCTGAACTTCCTCTCATTTCTGCAGCAAGAATCTTTGAAGACGGCACTGATTTTTACAATATTAAAAACAATTGTTGCCGGTTTGGCTTTGATGTCACATTAGCTCTGAGTTTAACTACACTGCTTTTCATGAGACCGCTGATGCTGTCTCACTCTAAATGGTCTGCACGGTTGACCCCCAAAGTCCAGTTTGTTTGACTAGAGAGATCGTTAAATACTGTGGCTGGGAACTGAACCATGCCCAGATGTTTCACCAAAAAACTGAAGTGTGATGAGGAGCTAAACAAATTGCAGGTGCAGTATCTGAAGATACAGGACGCTCTCTGTAAATCTGGCCTCTTACTAGACGTAAATTATAAAAGTGATATGATGATCTAAGTGCCTTAAATGCCTCATGTGCGTTAAGGCCAACGAGGGAGTGGGGGCAGTTTGGGGGCTCAACCTACAAGACAACCTAGAGTGAGCATGCTCTAAAACAGCAGAGATGTGGACTTTATGATAAATTATGATCAGGGTTGATTAGATTATTACTCTTCTCTGGTGTGGGCTCTATTTTGATCACACTGCAATACCTGCTTTCTGTATTTGAATGAGGGACCACTATCGCAGCTTTTATAGAACCTCATTATTGCCCCCTACTGAATATGATTTTTGCAGTGGCAAAAAAAACATGGTATAAAATATTCTTTTTTTAAATAGTCATTTTGAGATGTACTTGTTCAGGAATGGCAATGAATCTTAGAAGCCTGTGAAATTGAAGTTGCGCCAAATTTATATTTTGCTAGGTCTGCTTAGATTGACTTGATCTTATGTGACTTTCAGGTATAAACCTGTGGACCACAGGCTGATCCTCTTGCCTCTGCGTGAGGCTTTCGAGGATTTGTTCTCTCAAACGTACTCCCGGAAACAGAACATCACCTTTCTGGGCCACGTGCAGACCTGCTTCCGGGGCAAGCGCTGGCAGGACCTGCTGAAACTCATGGACCATGTATGCAAATCAGCTCTCACCAAGGAGCTGCAGGACAAGCCCAACGGTAAGAGAGGCATTCGCCATTCTTTCGCATGAGCAGTGGCTCATTGTAGAGGACTTTAATTCAGATATCTTTATAGTAATGGTGATGTGAACCAGCGGCTGCAGTGTTTGCAATCAAGAAGATTATGTATTTTGTTTTAAGCCAAAAACAGCATTCATAATTGTTCTATGTAATAACGATGTGTGAGGGTGCTTTTATAGATATTAAAACTCCTTGGACAAGTCCCCCGCACTCAGTATAACTTGCATTTTAATCACTGAATTATGAAGACATTTTGAAAAATCCATTAATGTATCTTTAAGTAATCTCAAATAGACTTGCTTATGTGGTTTCTGACACGGTATAACATGCTGGTATGTTTAAACATGACCAAACATTTCATAGATAGCAGTATGTCATGCTATTCATTATGTCACACATATTGAACTGTTACTGTATGTCTGTGTGTGTGTGTGTGTGTATCAGCTGCCTTGCTGCAGGAGCAGTGGGAGGCATTGGCTCTGAAGCTCAGTCAGACTCAGGAGCAGATACGAGCGCGGGAATCTGCCCTGGTCTTCGCCTTCGTGGAGGTAAACACACTCCTGTTCCTCCTGACCCATTTCATGAATGGTCTAACTTGGGTTGTCTGTTGACAGGGTGTGTGGTTTGTGTGCAGGGCACTTTAGCGCAGGCGGTGAAGAAAGGCGAGTGGATTCTGCTGGATGAAATTAACTTGGCTGCCCCCGAGACTTTGGAGTGTCTCAGCGGGCTGCTAGAGGGAAGCGCTGGTTCTTTGGTGCTGCTGGACCGAGGAGACACAGGTGACCCCTGCTAACTCCAGTCAGTGCCTCCAGGCTCAAGACAACCTGAAGCGAACAGCAGTAGAATTAGTTGATTATAAGATAAGGTGCTGTTTTACCACAAAATGAGGCTAATTTTACTTTATATCATTATATATTAGCTACATTAGCCACCAATGTCATTTTTCCTTAGGCATACAGGAACCGTGCTGTACCTAAACCGTATTGCAATGGAATGGCTCACTTCGATTTTTCAATGTATCTCAACCCAGTTACGCATTAGCCCCATAATTTATGGCCGGTCGTCTTCCCAAAACCACATCCATGGAGTTGAACCAGCGGAAAGTTTTTGTATCAGAGCTGCTTTTGTTATTGTGTTCTTTTATTTGAGTTTTACAGTTATTTTCTCATCATTCCCTCAGCCACGTGACAAGTACCTAACTCGGCTAACTTGTTAGTGATGGCCTGATAAACCTTGACATTTCTCACAGCGTTAAAGATATATATTTGTTACTGTCATAGAAAACTCCTACTGAAATTAATCTTCCGCCCAGATAGACAGTCATGCTTGTACTTTGTCGACTTCCTAGTTGTTCGTTTGTATCTTTATTTTTTTGTGTGGACAGAGAAAAAACAGTGGCCTATTTCCATGTTGTGATGACATTTCGTCCAATCAGAAAGCAGTGATGCAATCAGTTTCGCTGCGGCCCGCTGTTGAGCAGCTCGGGTATGGGTCGCTTGATTTGTAAAGGAAAAACATTTGATTGCGGTACGGTTCCTTTTGCCAGTGGAACAGTGCTTACAGAACTGAAGAAGCAAACTTTAGACACCCAACATTTCCTATTTGCACCACTAGTCTGTAAGCGAATGCACATGTGGGACAGAAATCTGATCATGTTGATTGAATCCTGGATGCAGAGCCACTTGTCCGGCACTCAGACTTCCGACTGTTTGCCTGCATGAACCCAGCCACAGATGTAGGCAAGAGGAACCTGCCTCTGGGCATCCGCAACAGGTGAGAGAGAGAAAAGGACAAGAGTGCACAAGAGACTGGCTGCACTGTAAGAGTGTCGTGACTGATGTGTATTTCCATCTGTGACAGGTTCACTGAGCTGTACGTTGAAGAGCTGGAGAGCGAGGGCGATTTACGGATCCTCGTCTCAGACTACCTCAAAGGCCTTAACTTAAACCGGAGCACCATCCATGGGATCATCAGGTTGGATGTTCCCACTTACTGAATGTTCTTGTGTAAAGTCTCTTAATCACCACAGCCACATCAGTCAAGAGTCTGAATCTTTCTGTTCTTGAATGATCATTTGTTTCCACAGTTTTTATTTGGCTGTTCGCAAGGAGGCAAACTCTCGCCTGGTGGACGGCACTGGTCACAAGCCTCATTACAGCTTGCGCACCCTGTGTCGCGCTCTTAAATACGTGGCTGTTAACCCCCGCTACAACATCCATCGCTCTCTCTACGAGGTGAGATGTGGTGCTTGGTTCGCTTTTTGATCTAGATAAAGAGAGATGGCTTGTTTTCCCTTTAAAACCAATAGATTGATAACATCATGATCATCCTTTGATTCTAGTATCATAATTTGTAAATAATATGGCAGTAGCTCCCAGGCTTTTTAGATCCTAGATTGCTGGGATTTGATCTCACAACCTCACGATGACTCTGGGGAGGCCAATGAGTCAGCCCCTGTTCACAGCAATAATGGCCAAACTGCTAGATTTGAACCTCATCATAGTTATATGCAGGTACATGCAAACTGTCTCCAGACCTAAGCTTTTACATAATAATAAATGGTTAATGAGCCCAAATAACACGAAGAACTATTAACAAAGAATTTAAGCTGGAATTTAAAGAAGTGTGATGGATGAGAAAGGACAATAAATCAGTAAAGAACTGGATATATTAAAGCCTAGTATGAATATAACATTTTATTGGGCAATATTCTTATTGTTTCTTGAAATAGTTTTCAGTGTTTCGACACTATTTAACGTGAGACGGATAATGCCTTCTGTTCAGATGTGTTTTGCCTATTCTTTTCTTTTTAATACCTTAAATGTTGTTGAGATTTTTGACTGTCTGACTGGTCCATCGTTAAGTACTCGGGCTAAATTGCGCATAAAACTCTGTGTGTGTGTGTGTGTGTGTTTGTGTGTGTGTGTTTGTGTGTGTGTGTTTGTGTGTGTGTGTGTGTGTGTGTGTGTGTGTGTGTGTGTGTTTGCCTGCAGGGTTTCTGCCTGAGCTTCTTAACGCA
>JBBPCX010000160.1:20585345-20603166 GCA_037974365.1 Hydrocynus forskahlii
TTTTGTTTAAGAGTGAACAAGAGATTTGTTTTCTTTGAATTATTCTGTAAACGCTGCATCATTTCTCTTATTTTGATGTATTGTCATTTCTTTTTAATTATGCTTTAAAGAACAATATTTTTATTTGGAAATTAGGAGACATATTGTCAGCAGTTCTTAAAAACTTAAAAACAGTACTTGCATTTATAGAAGATAAAACCCGCCGTGGCCTCTTTTTTTTCCGGATCTGTGTAATACGTTTAAAACTGTAATTAGAGCATAAGCGCAGAAAACAGTGTGTGGAGAAGTTGTTTCCCACTGAGTGTGTGAATTGTGTTACTGCAGGTGTTGTCCAGGGCGTTCAGGAACCGTTTTGTGGAGCTGCACTTTGACGAGCTGCCCAGCGAGGAGCTGGAGACCATCCTGCACCAGCGCTGCAGCCTGCCTCCCTCCTACTGCACCAAACTGGTCAAGGTCATGCAGAACCTGCAGGTGAGTCTTGGGACGGGTCAGCACTCCGCTGCTCTGACAGGAGTTTGATTTACCGATTTGTTGCGCTGCCAGCACGGATCTGTGCAGCTCACGTTCTAAGGAATGAATTTTGACATTCACTTGGAGAAAAATGAAGTGAGTACAGTGTTCCCCTGCAAAGTCGCAGTTCAGAGTTCGTGGCCTCAGTCGTTCGTAGATTTTTTCTTAGAACCGAAACTAATAATAGTTCGCAGAAACCACAAATATCCTCCATTTTTTTCTTGTGGCATTTTAATGCTAAATTATTAAGAACAGTAACATTATAAATTTTTTGTAGTGTTGAGAGAACACAAAGCTACCGTAGATTGGCTGCTGCCCTGTGACGCATCCTTGGCAGCTGCAGTCCAGCATTCCTGCATCAGAACAGTGGAGCTTCCCCTGTAGAGTATCGCTGAGTGTTTATTACTGTATTTACCTGCAAAGAAGATGACAGTGCATACCAAAGAAAAGTGCTTGCATGAATTACAGTACAGTCCATACAGGGGTAATATCGGTATTTTACATTCTAGCACTGCAGTGTAAACTGTACAGTATGAATAGAGGTTTATCTTTACATTTTCTTTAATGGTAATGTTTTGGGAGCATATTTGGGGGCATATTTAGGGTTTCCACTATAAAAACCACATCAAATTTGCGTTTTTTCATAATTTGCGGATACGTAACCCCCGCAAATTTTGGGGGTCTGCTGTATATAATTAAAAGGGCTTATTTATGTGCTTGTGAATGCTGATTATGTTCTCATGTGCGTTGAACACGTGCTTTCTTGTTTGTGTGTATGTGTGTCAGTCCATGCGGAGAGGCTCCAGTGTGTTTGCTGGGAAGCACGGTTTCATCACTCTCAGAGACCTGTTCCGCTGGGCTGAGCGCTATAGGCTGGAGGAGCAGACTGACACCTCGCGCGATTGGCTGCAACACCTAGTCAACGATGGTAAGATCTAGTCTTCTTGGGCCCAAATCACCACTTAAAGTAATTCTCCTGCATTTTCAATTAAATTGATTCTATTGATTGTTGCCTTCAGGGTACATGCTGTTGGCAGGCCGTGTTCGTAAGCCAGAAGAGGCCTTAACCATCCAAAACATTCTGGAGAAGCATTTCAAGAGGACAGTGAACCCTGAATCGTTGTTCTCAGAGGCTCAGGTCACCACCCAGTTCAGTGAGTTTAACCCAGGACACACACAACCCAGTGTTCAACCACAGCCGAGTCACAGTGTACCTTATCGATCCTTGCTAATTTGGGATTAAAGACAGTTCTCCTGAAAAGCTCCCTGTTAAAAGTTGTTCCATTGACACCCAGCCAAAAAGGGTGTTGGCACTAGTGTCCATACCAATATTTGGGTTTTGAAGTACACGGTGTCCTCAGTGAGTGTGCTGAATGTTTAAAAAAAAAATTGGGATAGTTATGCAATAGTAATGGATATAAGATTCTTTAAATGGGTGTAAAAAAAGTATTGCGTGTAACAAAAATATTGAGTGTGAGGTGATTATACCTGTCATTATTGACTAATTTCTATAAAACAGAAATAGTTTGACTCTAGAAATGTGCTTTTGTGGATGAATTCATTGCCTTGTAAATTCCTGAATGTTTCTGATTGTCAGGTGACCTCTAATGTGTGTGATTGGCAGGTCCATTTGTGGCCAGCATAGCAGGTGTGCCGGAGGAGTTTGGCCATGTGGTCTGGACTCAGGGAATGAGGAGGCTTGGCGTGTTGGTGGGCCGCGCCCTCCGGTTCGGAGAGTCTGTCCTTCTGGTGGGCGATACTGGGTAAGATATTATTATCTAAAAACAAACTCAGAAAATAGGGTCCCTCAGAATGTTTACATACTCATGGAAAAAATTACTTTAGAATCACCTTAATCTCAATATAACCACACATTTACCTCAGAATGTTTTACATTCATGGAAAAACATTTCATTTAGAACCACCTAATCCTCAATATAGTCACAGATTTTCCTCATAATGTTATAAATTCATGGAAAAACGTACTTTAGAATCACTTCATCCTCAATATAGTCACGCATTTACCTCATGTTTTACATTCATGGAAAAACATTCAATTTAGAATCACCTGATTCTCAATATAGTCATATTTATATTATAATGTTTTACATTCATGGAAAAACATTTCATTTAGAATAACCTAATTCTCAATATAGTCACAGATTTACCTCATAATGTTTTACATTCATGGAAAAACTTCAGAATCACTTAATCCTCAATATTCTCACACATTTACTGTCGATTAGCTTGATTTCTGGGTAGGTAGTAGAGATATGACAGTGTTCCACATAGGATTTTATTTTCCACATAGGATTTTATTAAGACAGAATCCTATTTTGGGAGTAATTCATACAAAAGTATTGGCAAGTTTTCGTCATGAATATTGGCAAAGGTTGAAGACCATCTAATTTCTTTGGTTTTCCTGTAGGTGTGGTAAGACCACGATCTGCCAGCTGTTTGCTGCTTTGGCGGGACAGAAGTTCTTCTCTGTGAACTGTCATCTGCACATGGAGACATCTGACTTCCTGGGTGGCCTGCGGCCCGTCCGTCACGCCGGAGCGGGACATGTAAGAGCTGAGCTACAGTGCTGTATAAAAGTCTTAGGCACCTGTGAATCTCATATTTAAAACTGTTTAGATGAGCAGTGGATGTTTTTTTTTCAGATTAATATTTCTAAATATACAAAACAAAGGATAAATACATTAAACATCATATGATAAGCAGTGATTTTATGTACAGTATATCAATGAGCTCCTTGTGGAAATCCAGTTAACCTGGCACACAGTCAGTCCTTCATTAAATTAAATCAAGAACTGCTGATGGAGTTTCAGAAATCCAGAGAATGGCTGGAGGAACCGAGGAGGAATCTGGAACCGAACCTGTGTTCTCCTCACCAGCTCACACAATATCAACTACTTTTTACAAACAAGACAAATCTTTATACTTTTTGCCACTTTTTTGTTTGTTTGCATTTATTCCAGATTTGCTGGTAGAAAGATATTTTATCACGCACTGAGAAAAATGGCTTTGAACAGTTTGCGTAGGTGCTTAAGACTTTAGCACAGTACTGTACTTTCTCATTTTGAAGTAAACACACTTTTCAAGTAGGCTTAATGGGTCAGGGGACAGTTACAACCAATGGTTGTAGGGGAAACCAGTGCAGTACATATCAGTGTATGTATTTTTGTTAGTGTTCATTGCATCCAACGAATGACTTCCTCTAACCTTCCGTTCTTTGATATTGCCATGCTCTCCTTGTTGTAGTGTTTCGGGTTCCATTTAAATCTTGTAACTAGTCATTTCCATGGACAATCTGTTTCCCTTTTTGTACTATGTGCTCAGTTCTCCAGAGCACACTTCTTCACATTTTCATGCAATATTACTGTTTATTTGCTGAAATTAACAAAGGAAAAGTGGCATGTGTAAAAGTTATGGCACACTTTGTTTGACTTTTTCCCCCCAATATGTTAAACTAAGAAAAGAAGTATGGGTGTTTACATTTTCTTGTCCTTGTGGAGATTGAAAAAGGTGTTTTCACACTAGAGGTTTCCTCTGGTATGTTTAACTGAGAATGTGAAAGCTTATAACTGCCATACTATACTATGTGACTATAGGTTAACTGTAAGTTGCTTATCGATGGTATTATTACCCCAATGTTTGTGTGTATAGCATTGTGTATTTTATTTAGAGTACTTTCTGCAGAGTTTTATTGGATTTTTTAGACTTCATATTTTAGGTTGGTCTTGTCTCTGTGTGTCTGTGCAGTCATGACACAAGCCGTTTCCTCAGGGATCGATAAAGTTCTTTGATTCTGATTGTAAACGAGGACAGAATTGGTCCTGGGTGCATTAGAAAATGCCTTAGAGCTCTTTTGTTGTCTTGTTCAGGGGGACGCTGAAGATGGCCGTCTGTTTGAGTGGCGTGATGGACCTCTAGTGCTGGCCATGAGACAGGAGGGAGTGTTTCTGATGGATGAGATCTCACTGGCAGACGATTCTGTGCTGGAGAGACTCAACAGGTGGGACAAACTCAGACACAGATTATACATACAGATGCAACAAAATCACAAACATTACTTACATGAATCAAATGCACACTGAATGTCTCTGTCCCGCTCTCTCGCTCTTGCACTCTCTATCCTTCCCTCTCTCTCTCTCTTTCTCTCTCTCTCTCTCTCTCTCTCTCTCTCTCTCTCTCTCTGTGTCTCTCTCTCTGCAGTGTGTTGGAGACAGAGAGGTCTCTGGTCCTGGCAGAGAAAGGCAGTGGTGATGATGACGATGTTGAGCTCATCATTGCGGGGAAGAAGTTTCGACTGGTTGCCACCATGAACCCCGGAGGAGATTTTGGGAAGAAAGAGGTTGGTTCTGAATGGAATAAGAAAACATATAAAAAAACTGTTAAAGTAAAATATTGCTGTATATATTTGATTTTGGTTGGTTGTTTTAAGTTCTGTTTGTGTGTGTCTAGCTTTCTCCTGCACTGAGGAACAGGTTCACTGAGATCTGGTGTCCTCAGACTAACAGCCGCAGTGACTTGATGAAGATCATCCAGCACAACCTGCGGTCAGGACTCTCCCTGGACCAGCACGACCACCAAGGTGTGTCTTCAGTACCTGCTGGAAACAGCACCTCTGTCCACCAGCCATGAGGGCGCTGTTATTATTTAAGGTTAAGGGGTTTGGAGAGTGATAGTCTTTGCTCTCTCTGGGTGAATCCCCATCACTCAGAGTGGTGCCAGTCAACAGCTTAATGTTAAGCTGCGCAGTGATGTTGCATTAGATGTGTTGTGGCAGACTTTGTGTGACCCTGGAGGGAAAATGAGGGTTTAAAATGCAGTTTATAAATGTAATTATTTTATATGTCTCTCTGCCTGTCTCTTTCTTTGCCTGTCTGTCTCTCTGCCTGTCTCCCTGTTCTATCTTTCTGTCTGTCTGTATATCAGCCTGTCTGACTGACTATCTGTCTATCTGCTTGTATTTCTGTTTGTTTGTTTTATCTATCTGTCTGTTCTGTTTGTGTGTGTTTGACTGTCTTTCATATCTGGCTTTCTTTCGGACTGTCTCTGTCTCGTTCTATTTATTTTTATTTACCACTACAGTTTCCATAATCAAGCACTGTCCAGTATACATCTACTGGACAGTTTAAGTAGGTCTAAAAAGTACTTTGCCTGGTTCTTGTTTCCCTGTGGAGCGTACCTGAAACACTCTTCCTTCCAGGCAAGGACATTGCCGAGCTCATGCTGGACTTCATCGACTGGCTGAGCAATCAGGAGTTCGGTAGACGGTGTATCCTGAGTGTCAGGGACATCCTGTCCTGGGTGGACTTCCTCAACATGGTGTGTGAGCGGGACGAGGCGAGAGACGAGAACGGTTTCATGGCCATGGCGGAAGTGGAGGAGCCGGAGTGGGACCAGAGGCTGGACACGGTCACTGCCTTCATCCACGCCGCCTGCCTGGTCTACGTGGATGGCATTGGATCAGGTGACCACCAGAGTGCTGCTGTTTCTCTAATTTAAAATAGTATTGAACTGTCCTGTTTGATAAACAATCAAGCTCAGCATGCTCAAAAATGTTAGTTAAGATTATTAGCTGACAACTTCATTTGTAATTTTATTTATTTATCTGAAGAATTTATATCCATCTCTCTCACTAAAACATATCTAATATGTATTGTTCTCCAAAACATGAATGAATAATTATAATAATAATAATAACCCTTAGGTTGTAATATGAGTTTGAGCTGAACACTTGGGTACTAGGTGCACTGTATACCTTTGTGGCCATAGACCTTTGAATGGAGATTGAACGTTTTTGAATATTAAGCTGTTTTGATTATTTGAGAAACCATAGGCTCACACTCAACATCCTCATGCCATTTTGTCAAGTTAAGTAGGTTTATTAGTAAACTTTATTAACCCCGAGGAAATTGTTTATGTAACAACTGCACAGACACACAGACCAAAACAAATAAAAATAAAATCCAATAAAAGCTGGTGTTCCCTCGTTAGTTTATTAAAGCATCTGTGGAGAAAAGTGATGAATCATGTCGCGTGCTTTTTTTCCCTCAGGCACGACTGTGTCTGCAGCGGAGAGCGCGGCGGCTGCGCGGAAGGCGTGCCTGGCCTTTCTGGAGGCGAAGCTGCGCAGGATCACTGAGCTGGATGAGAAGATGAAGGAGGCACTCAGAGTATACGACGCCAGCCTGCTCCGAGAGCCACGCTGGGGGGAGGACTTCTTTGGCATCGAGCCATTCTACATCATCTCCGGTGAGAGATTCCTCCTTGGCTGAAGTTGCGCTCATGTTTGTTTTTGCTTGTTTCAAGTAATAGATTAACAGAATGACCGTAAACTCGCATCTTATATTTGCATGAGTAACAACATGGGTAATGTCAATGAAACCTTTTTATGCATAACCTGCTGCTACTCAGTTGTGCAGTTTTTTATTGCATTTTAATCATTATCTTTATATGCAATAGTCTTACCTTGTGCAATATCATGTGCAATTGTCTTATTGGGTGCCAAATAATGTTCAGGGAACAATAATTTAAGTGAAAAACTGTGTTCTGTAAACTTTTTAGAATAATTTACTGCCACTCTTTTTCATTCATGCACTTCTAATTTTTTTGAAAGCTTTTCAAACTGCATGAATTTGCGAGTGGTTCTAGCTATGTATTTCTCACTCTTTTTACTAAAGAACAGCTCCGATTTGTATTTTTTCCATTAAATTAATAAATAATAATAAAAAACCTTAGGATGTAATAAAAATGAGAAGATAACACTTGTCTGCTAGGTGCTCAGTTCCATTGACTGATCCAGTTTTAATGCTGGGCCTAAAATCTTTTGAATGTTCTAAGTGTTTTAACATAGAACTCAATAATCCCATGCCTTTAATAATAATGTACTAATAATAAACAGAAGGAAACTGTAAGATATATTGTGTAATGTGTTGTGAATGTCAGATAGATGCTCACAAGGTAACTCATGTAGATGATTTGTGCTCCAGGTCCTGAGAGTGAGAACCGCAGTGTTTCGGATTATGCTCTGGGAGCGGGCACCACAGCAGTGAATGCCATGAGGGTTTTGCGGGCGCTGAAGCTACAGAGACCCATCCTGCTGGAGGGATCGCCCGGTGTGGGCAAAACCAGTCTGGTAGCCGCTCTCGCCAAGGCTTCTGGAAACCACCTCGTCAGAATCAACCTCTCTGAACAGACAGTGAGACACTTTTTGGTTTTCTTTAAGGCCTATACAAGAATTAAATACCAAATTAAACAGAACTAGATTCTGTTTAAATACATTGATGAAACCAGCCCTCTTAAGGAATGCCATGAAAGCTCTCAGAAGGTTGTTATGCAGCTCTTTTGCAGACTCTCAGAAATGATAGTCTGGTGCTCGTAAATTGTGTGACCATCTATGCTACAGCTGGCTACAGACACCAGCAGCCATAAGCCTGTAAACCCACCCCCTCCATTTTCACTGCTGGTGATTTTGAGCTGTCCTATGTTAAAAGCCTAGTGAGTAAAACACTTGCCTGTAAACCTGACGCCTACAAATTTGCAAGTTCGAGCCTCCACTTTCTGCCATTGTGTCCTTGGGCAAGACGTTTAACCCTCAGTTACTGTTCCTGCAACTAATGATTGTAAGTCGCCCTGGATAAGGGAGTCAGCCAAATGCCACTTTACTTTCTTTTTAGTTGTATAAACAGAAGTTTTAGCAACTGCATCTGGTGTATTTCATGAAGAAACAAGATCCCTTTGTAGATCCCTTACATTTGATATGATGCAGATTATCAATAAAGGCTCGGAGCTTTATGGGTAGAATAAACTCCAGTTTAAATTTCAGTACTCTTAAGAACAGTTGCAGTTAGATATTTTCTGAAATCATTTCACCCTGTTTAGACAAATATTGGAAATACCAGTACATGTCATTGGATATGTGTTTTTTTTCCCCCAGGATGTTACGGACCTGTTTGGAACAGATCTTCCAGTGGAGGGGGGTAAAGGGGGAGAGTTTGCGTGGCGGGACGGTCCTCTGTTGGCTGCCCTCAAGGCTGGTCATTGGATTGTACTAGATGAGGTAACCATATGATGACTCTACAGTACATATTGTTGCTGTTGTTGTTAGTGTGATTGCAGAGGCAATCACACTATTGTTCCTCTTAAGCTTTGTTTATTATTATTATTTTTTTTAATAGATGTACTTTTGTGCCTCCTCTTCTTCTGGAGTTTTTCCAAACATTGGCATGGTTTCATTGTCACAACATTTGTTAATATTCAGTGTAGTTCGCATGTATTTGGATGAATGGTGAGAATCCAGTTTGAATCCAGTTTTCTTTAACAAAAACTTTTTTTGGCCATAAAACCAAAGTTTGGGGGCCCCTAAACACTACTTGCATAGCAACTACGCAATCACACTTTGCATTTTCTTGTGGAAATGCAGGCTAGTTATCATTATTATTATTATTATTATTATTATTATTATGAGTAGTAGTAGTAGTAGTCATTTATCTATGGAATTCATTTCCACCTTTTTTACTGAACACATCATTTTGTGTAAATTGTATAGTGTATTTAGTTCAAGGTATTTTCTTTATTTTGACTATTTGTTTTACATGGCTCTTGTCTTTGTGTCTCTGCGTGTCTGTGCAGTTGTTGCAAAAGCAATTTCTTTGGGACCTATAACATTTTCTGATTCTAATGATTTAATAAACATCTTTGAAATCCATACCGCTCTAGAATGTCAACTACAGAAAACCAATTTCAGTTCCAACACCCAAGTCAAAGTAGCTGGTTCAACTTTGTAAAGCAGTCTTCTAGAGATGATTTATTTGTATCTGCTCCAGTTGTCTGTTTTTCCTTCTTCAGCTATAGAACCAGAGAAGTAGAAAAGCTTTTATGTCATACAGTAGGAAAGCTTTTATGTCATACAGTAGGAATCCAATTCTGAACATATTAACAGTGTTTGTATCCCTTTTCCATGCAGCTGAATCTGGCCTCTCAGTCCGTGTTGGAGGGTCTGAACGCATGTTTCGACCACAGAGCGGAAATCTACATCCCTGAATTAAGCATGCGATTCCAGGTCCAGCATGAGAAGACCAAGATCTTTGGCTGCCAGAACCCCTTCACACAGGGAGGAGGCCGCAAAGGCCTGCCCAAGTCCTTTCTCAACAGGTTTACTCAGGTAAACTTCCTTCATACATGCCTTTGCAGTGCTGAGGTTCTTTAGTCTCGGTCTTTGGTGAATGGGCTTATGCTTGTTATGGTGCTTGCAGGTGTATGTGGACCAGCTCACTAGTGACGACATGCAGTTCATTGGTAACTCCATCTTCCCCAACATCAACGAGCAGATCATCTCTAAAATGGTGCAGTTCAGCAACAGGGTAGGAGCATAATTCTGCAACAAGCAGTAGAGTTTTATTTACACTCATTACCATCTTACAGAAAAAGCATGACTGAATCATCACACTTCAGTTATGAAGTGATCTCAGATAGACTGTTTATGGGGTTTCTGGTTCTGTAGGGTTTAAAATGGGGAAAGATACTGGCAAGCAGTTTGCACCGAGCTGATTTATGGGGTATACACTTCTATTAAACATTAACTAGTATGAATGCCACAATTACTCATTAAAGTGGTTACTTGATAAAAAAAAAAACTGAAGAGATTAAAAGTTCTTGATCAATCATCTTAGTAATTATTTTGCAGTGATAATGATGAACACAAGCTGCAGGTTATTAAAAAGCCATGTTCTGCAGTCTGACCATTCTCCATAAGGGGGCTTTCAAATCACTTTAGTGTGCATCATGAATGCACGGATGTGTCTATTAGAGTCAATAGTGATTAGCATATTCAGCCTTTTGGTTGCTGTGCAACTTCATTTAGGATAAGGGGAAAATAATAAGAAGAGTAAATGTAATTTTTTTTACACTTTTTGTTGGACTTCACTGTTCCTTTTTTTGTTCCTTTACTGCTCAGTGTTCCATTATGACATTTGGAAAGAATGAGCCTGGAATGTTGTCTTTTTTGTCAGCTTGTGCATGAAGTGACAGTGGAGAGGAAATGGGGTCAGAAAGGAGGGCCGTGGGAGTTCAACCTGCGTGATCTGTTCCGCTGGTGCCAGCTGATGCAGACTGACCAGTCGCCAGCCTTCTATAACCCTGGCCAGCATGTTGGACTGGTGTATGCAGATCGGATGAGAACTGAAGCAGATAAAGCTCAGGTAGCCATCTCTGGACCCATTTCTGTGAATCCATGAAAACATTGTTCACTACTTGTGTTAATATTCCAGGCAATAACAGACTTGGTGTAGAGTGCAACTCCAAACCACTGCTTATTAACTAGTATTTTGCTTCAGCCACGACTTATCTGTAGTATTTATATCCACCTCTCTTACTGACCACAGCTTTTTGTGTATATGGCATAGTGTATTTAGTACAGGCATTTCCAGAGTATTTTCTGGAGAGTTTTATTTTTACTTTAAATTATATTTTATATTATTCGTGTCTTTGTGTTTCTGTGTGTCTGTGCCTTCGAAGTATAAGTATGGTCCTCTGGGCTCAATAACGTTCTGATTCTGATGTGCATGGGGCTTGATTAAGCAAATCTTTTGTTTTAACAGGTGCTGTCTGTGTTCAGGAAGGTGTTTACAGAGGATTTTGAGCCTTATATGGGCTCAAGGCAGTTCCACATCACTCCCCTCAACTTGCAGGTCTGTCAGATGTTATACGTTTCTACCAAAGTTTATTGTCTTATACAGATAACAATGGGACATTATTAAAAGTATTAAATTATTGGATTCAGAGCCCCCCTCAAGTTTTCACATAAACACACAATGCAAGTTTAATAACAGCAGTATATAGTAAAAATATTCTTATACTAAAAGAAATAGTAAAATAATGTGCATAGTAGACAGCAAGACAGTGTTTAACATTTGCAGTTATTTACAAAATGTCTTTAGTGCGAGAAGTGTATACACACACACACACACACACACACACACATTCCATAGCCTGATGCTCAGTTCAGTAGCCGAATGGCTTGCGTGTAGATGTTCTAATGGTCTGAACAGCAGTGGTCCGTTTTTTTCCTGTAATGATCAAGACCACCAGTTCACCTAATTTTGTAATGATTTTCAGTGTTGATCCTTTTCCTCGTCTCTTTCTTACCTCAAGGTTGGCTCTTCAGTCCTCCAACGCAGTGGTGGGGCACCTGTCGCTCTGGACCCTCCATTGTCCATTACCCATCAAGCCTTGCGGCCTCTGGAGTCTATAATGAAGTGTGTGAAGATGGGCTGGATGGCTATTCTGGTGGGCCCCACTGCCAGTGGAAAGAGCAGCTTGGTGCACTTGCTGGCCTTATTGACTGGACACAGGCTCAGGGTGATGGCGATGAACAGCGCCATGGACACCACAGAGCTGCTGGGCGGATTCGAACAGGTGAGTGGGTCAGAAGGGAGATATCTACTCAGAATTTCTACACAGCAGTGCAATCAAGGGGTTGGGGTGGATATTACACTGAATTTTTCCTTCTAAATCACAGTGCCAAATTTCTGGAGAGGGCTCGAGAAGCATCTTGAGTCTAGAGAAAACCATAGCTGCTTAGACTGTGACCTTATTTCCTACATTTGTACAGTTAAATAAAACGGTGATTTGCTCGTTCACATGGACCACTAGGTGGACATCATCCGGCCGTGGCAGCAGGTCCTGGAGAGCATGGACTATGTAGTTGCCATGGTGACGCGGCGAGGACTGATGTCGTTGGACGGGGCAGTGCAGGACACAGAGTTCCTGCTGAGCACGTGGAGCACGTTCCGCTGCTGGCTGCGGGACGAAGGACTCGACACCACTGAGGGAACTGTGACTTTTGAGGCTCTCAACAAGCTGGAGGTCATCATAGTGCTTCTGCACAAGCTCAACACCAAGCTCAAAGTCTTCACAGGTACAGCAGCTCACACAGCCCACCCCAACAAAAGGCTCTCTCAGTTTCCCTTAAACACATTATCCTTCAAATACAACAGAGGACACATTTTTATCCGGCAAATACTCCCGAAAACACGCTGTGCTTTATCGAAAGATTATTCACAGATATGGGTATTTACTCATTCAGTGGACTACAGTGGGTGATTTAAACCAGCGGTCCCCGACCTTTTTTGTGCCATGGACTAATATCGTATAAAACAATCTATTCACGGACCGGTAACTCACCATTCCACTGAATTAGTGGGAGCCCTGCACCTGTTTCCCTCCTACAAGCCGGTGGCCGAGACGAGCGATTTTCAAAATAAAAGATCTTTCAGACTTTCAAAAATCTATCTTTCACACAGTATTTTTTGTTCTGTCTTTCTGTGCGGCCCGGTACCAAACAACTCACGGACCGGTACCGGTCCAAGGCGTGGTGGTTAGGGACCTTTGATTTAAAGGATCTATCTAGACCAGTTTGTTAGCAGTTAAATTTAAAAGTTAAATTAGTTGCTTTAATAATTTAGTGCAAAGAACCTCAGTCCACCTCTTGTACCTCACACTGCTTATTGATTGGTTGAATAACCATCTGAGTAATTAATCTGTACTCGTACTGGATTTGAATTTGAATTTCTCGCTGACACAGACATGTCGAAGCTGCAGATGGATTTCACCCTGCTGAAGGAGCGTTTGGCCCAAATGGAAGATGGCTGGAGTCACGGTGGTTTCGAGTGGCTGGACGGCATGCTGGTCCAGGCTCTGCAGGCCGGAGACTGGCTGCTCATGGACAATGTCAACTTCTGCAGGTCAGTTACTGCTGCAGTGGTCTCCATGATGTAAGGAATAGTGTTTCACTTTGTAACTGAGTGGAAATTGCTGTGCATGGAGAGGGAAGACAGGAAATGTCTTATTGTATTCCTGTGGTTCCTTGAATCAGGGTTGCCAGTAGTTTCACATTTCACACCTTCTTCATTATGAACATCTTAGACTTAAAGCATTTTTCCAAAGGCATACAGAAACTGTGCTCCACCTATACTGTACTGCAGTGGCACGGACCTTACACCTTTAATGGTGTTTCTGACGTGTCTGCAGCATAATTCTTTCCCCCCAGTTTATGGCTCCTCGTCGTCGTCCCTCGTGGAGTCAAACCAGCAGAAAGTTTTTCGGTTGGAGCCACTTTTGTTGTTGTGCTTTTTTATTTATATTTTATTTGATAATTTTCTGTTTTTCTATTTTTTTACGTAATCCCCTAAACGTATTAGTGATGTCCTAATAAACCTTTCTCACAATGTTCTAGATATATTTTCTAGGGTCATAGAAAACCTGCAACTTTGTGGGCGTCGGGTTCACAGGCAAGTGTTTTACCCACTAGGCCACTCCCACCCCTAGGCTACTAGTGGTGATTGTACTTCATCGACTTCTCAGCTGTTAGTTTGTATCTCCGTTGTTGTAAAAGACAGTGGCCGCTTTCCATGTTGTGATGACATTTTGACCAATCAGAAAGCACAGTAAGGTCAGCAGTGGCCTGCTCTCGGCCCTGCCGTCGAACAGCATGGGTTCAGCTCGGGTACGGGTCGGCTCATTTGTAATAGAGAATACATTTGTTCGCTGTACAGCACGGTTCCTTGTGCCAGTGGAAAAGCACCGTAAGACTGTAATATAAGGACAACATAGAAGGAATGCCTGGTTTAACCTTATTTTGTTAGTGTCATGTTTTGTGAGCCACATCCGTCCGCAATTTTCTGTCTGTGTGTGTTCACAGCCCATCTGTGCTGGATCGTCTGAACGCTCTGCTGGAGCCTGGCGGAACTTTGACCATTAATGAGCGAGGGGTCATCGATGGCACAACCCCAAGCATCACCCCACACCCCAACTTTAGGTCAGTAAATAAATATTAAGTACTACACCGGCAATGTTTGTCAAACAAGAAAGCTTATTGGTCCACTGAAGCTGAAAAGCGTATAGTGTTGACATTTTATGCTGTATGACATTCGAAAGTATTGAATTTTAATTCATTCATAGGAAAAGTCACTTTTGTAAAATAATTGTCCTCTGAGCAAATGGAATCTTCGCTTCATCTCCAGGTTATTCCTCACCATGGACCCTATGCATGGAGAGATCTCTCGGGCCATGAGAAATCGTGGAGTGGAAATTTACATCCCAGGAGAGAATGAGGGTGTGTGTTGGGATTCACTGGACCTGAAGACGGTCCTACACACTCTAGGAGTGACTGGCGACTGTGTTTGTGACATATTGATGTCCGTTCATTCTGAGATCAAGTCAGCCATCTGGGGTGAGCATCAAGATTGCTCTTGTATTTGCCAGGACAATTTAGATGCAAAAAGTTTTTTTTGAAAGAAATGGGGAGAAATAAAAAATGAATACCAATCTGATAATTACACCACAGGACTGAACATACTAACAGAGCTATACCAGCATTCATTTACCTGTCTTTCTTTTCTTCTTGGCTTAGACTCTCCAGCCTCCTCGGTGTCGTCTCTACTCCATGCGGCCGCACTGTTGTCTAGTCAGCTTCAGAGGGGAGTGGACCTACCCAGTGCGCTGCTCCAGGCCTGTGGAGAGGCCTACGCCCTCTGCCAGCGCACCACCACCAATCAACAGGTACACGATCACACACACGCACACACACTCAAATACATGCACCTACTCACACAGGTAGTATGACTAAAATCAGGATATATATTTTTTTCAACATTATATCTTCCTCTGTTTCATCTGTTCTGTATTCTGTTCTGTTCTCTTCTCTTCTCTTCTCTCCCCTCCTCTCCTCAGTTGGCTCAGGAGATGATAGAAAGGCAGTTGGCCCTGCTGGACTCGGAGGAATGGGGCAGCAGGCTGTTGTGTATGGGCGTGTGGCCGGACAGGGTACCCTCGGCCCTGCAATCCACCGAGGACTCGTGCTTTTCCAGCGTTCAGCGAGATGGCCAGGTCCTCCTCTACTGCCTCAACACCCTCAGTCTGCATGACAAGAGGTCAGTCCTGTTGCACAGCATATGGCTGTTCTTCCTTCTCCTATGAAGAGGTGCAACCTTTTGTTATGCCAACAATGCTGCTCAATGTTTATTTGGACCTGTGCTTGCAGGAGCCGCCCGCTGAGCCTGACTGACCTGCAGAGGGCGATGCAGAGCGGTGCAGTACTGGAAGGCCTGCAGTTTCCCGGTGGAGTCGGGGGAGGAGCAGAAGGCGGAGTCAGCGATGCCCAGCAGCTCCTGCCCACGGCGGTGCGGATCCTGACAGAGAGAGCCTCCCATAGCGACTGGGTCCTCCGCACCAGCTGGCTGGCCTACCTTTCCAAGAGCTACAAGCATTTACCAGGTTGGCTGACCCACCGCAGCAGCACTAAACCTTGTTAATAACAAACAGTATTTACAAATACAATGCCAGTATTTGTTATTGCGACTGATTACTTATGTCACAGTATATCGTGGATAGTAGATATCATCAGTATTTAAATAACACTGACCAACATGTTTCATTAAACACATCATAATTATTATTGTTAGTTCACTGTGGTGCGTAAAACGTTGAATAAAAATCAGTTAAACATTTTTTGATATTTTATAAAACTGGTCCCAGAGGTTCCTTTTTGGCTGTTTCATCAAAAATATCATCAAAAAAAATCAAACAGAAGAAAAAATAAATGTGTAACAATATTTTGTGCTGAATACACTTTGATATAGACACAAATGCTGTGGTCACTAAGCGGTGGATATAAATACTATACATAAATGTAAAACAAATTTACTGCTGAAGTAATTTGCTAGTATCACAAATAGTGAATTTGAGTTATGCTCTATACCAACTCCATTATTGCACATAATACTGACATAAGTAGTGATATTGCACACAATAGGTTATTACACATAATAATAAAGATATTGCAGGTAAAGAAGATAATGAGTTAGCACACAAAAACATTGTACCTCTGAGTAGCGGCAGGTTATTGCACAGGTTATTATGTGAGTGTGTGATAGAGGGAGGATTTAAAGTTTCTGATGGCAGTGGGAAGGAAGGATTTTCTGTGACTTTTAGTGGAGCACTTTATGCTGGTGAGTCTGGGGCTAAAAGTGCTTTTCTGTTCGACCACAAGACTGTGGAGTGGGTGATCAGCATTGCCTGTGATTGCCCAAAGTCTAGACAACATTCTTCTTTCAGCCAGTTTCCAAATTGTCAAGTTCCTCAACCACCACTCAGCCTGCTTTCCTGATCAGTTTAAGCCTCTTGCTGTCTGCCACTTCCATGCTTCCAACCTAGCATTCCACAACATAGAAAATGCTGCTGGCTACTACAGACTCCTAGAACATCCCCAAAAGATCAGCGTCTACGTAGGAACCAATGTAGTGCAACCTACATTGACCGCCCTTTGGTAAAAGTATTATAACAATGCATTCTTGTATTCTGACAAGAATGCATTGAGTAGTTACTTTTAGTTATCAATATAGATTGATATTTACAATTTTACTGAGATTAAGATTTTTTCACCAAGGTGTCAAGGTTGACCAGGGTAAGTTTGAGGGTCTTTTTGCTGTGTGGGGGGTTCTGTGGCTGTGATGCATCAGTAAGCTGAGTGTTATGTCTCTGCAGAGGTGAACCTGATGCAGCTCGAGGCAGGAAGCAGGGCTCTCAAAGCTGTCTTCAGTAGCAAACTCATCGGGAAAGGCAAATACCTGACTGAGCATCTTCAGCCACACAGCACAGGTACAAACACACACTCCCTGAAGCGCACACACACACACCAACCATAACATTAAAACCACCTGCCTAATATTGTGTAGGCCCCCTCATACCACTATACCAGTTCTGACCTTTCATGGCATGGGCTCCACAAGATCTCTGAAGATCATGTAATTCACTCTACTTGTCTCCAGATGACTACAGGATCCTGGTGGACATGCGTTGGAACAAACAGTACTTGGACATCTTAGCCAACACCTGTAACTTTGAGGATGAGGAGAGATGTATGGAGTTCATGGAGGCCCTGTATGCTGTTGCTAACAGGTAACGTTTTAGATTCATGCACTTTGGATGGCATTACAGTTACGACTGACTGAAGGTTTTGATCTAATGTATTCTGTCTGGTTTCTTTCAGGATCATAATTCTGATGGACAGGGAGGAGGGAGCAGCCATAGGGAGCAGTACAGGAAATACGTCACCCCATAACAGTGCCCTAAGACTTGCCACTGCCTTCTCTAAAGGTATGTGTTTGTGTGGCATGTATACCAGTACAAACTGAATACCAGTGCCACTTTGTCACCTGAGATGGAAAATCTTATGCTGGAAACATATTGCCCAGATCCAAAGAGCCACACTGTTGAGTGTCATTTTCTACATTTGCACAAA
>JBBPCX010000160.1:20603266-20625321 GCA_037974365.1 Hydrocynus forskahlii
AAAATCTTATGCTGGAAACATATTGCCCAGATCCAAAGAGCCACACTGTTGAGTGTCATTTTCTACATTTGCACAAAAAGCTTCTGATTCAGGGTTTTAACATTCATTTTGAATTTTGTAAAAGTTGTGTTGTTTTTTTTTTTTTACCTTTGAAAGAGCTTCACACTTTTTTGCTTTCTTTTTCTAAAGGGACAGTAGATATTGGGCACCTGCCTCACCCAGTTCTGGTGCATCTACGGCCTTTCTTTGACCTGTGGGACTCCTTTGTACTCCAGGCTGTACAGACGGACCAACCCAACATCTCTGACCACCTCATGTTTGAGGTCTGAGGCTTCTCTCTCTTGGTTTTTGCCAAAGTTTCTCTGTCTTACTAGCATTTCCATGTAGCTGAATCTGCAGTGCTGTTATATTCATGTTCCCATACTATTACTTTCATTGTGTACTATTCTTTAGGGCAGCACTGCTGTCCCTTGTTACTCACTGTTGTGCTAGAACCTCCCCACTTAAATAAAGAAATGCACAGGTTTAGTCTTGTAAATACAGGCTTCTTAACAGTATTGCTTTATTCTACATTAGCCTGCTGGTGGTGAAACTATTCTCCACTTCATAGTATGGTAATACTTTGCATCACATTACATTACAATCATTTGGCAGAGACTTTTATCCAAAGCGACTTACACCATGAGGAAACATTCAAGTTTCAGGACAGTGTTTTAAGTACTAAATCTTTATGTCTGAGTAGTGCAAGAAGATGTATTAGCTTAGGAGATGTTATCTGAACAGCTGAGTCTTCAGGGGATTTTTGAAGCTGGAGAGGGATTCTGCTGCTCTTGTCAGCTTAGGCAGCTCATTCCACCAGCAGGGAACCATAAAAGAGAAGAGTCTGGCCTGGATTTGCCTTGTGTGTAGGGGTGGCAGAGCCAGAAGTGTTCCTTGGAAGAGTAGAGGGAGCGAGTAGAAACATAAGGCTGAATGACCGGGTTAAGGTAGCTGGGTAGAATATACTGTGTAGTACAGCGTAGTGCATTGTTATCAACTGGTATTGCCAATAATAGCTAACCTGGCTAGAGCCCAGCTTTCTAATTGGAATACAGTCAACTCAGGTGTCACATTATTCCAGCTCTGATGTCTCTCTTCCAAGGTAAACGAAAAACAGCGCAAGTTACAGTGAACCAGCCTTTTGGTGAGAGGCGTTTCTGATTTGTCACAGGCTCATGTGTGGACCTTTAGGGCACTCAAGATTTGAGCGGCTGCCAAGAAATACAAAGTACTTAAAATGATCATCATAATAATTATAATAATAATACCAGCCCACCGTGAAGGATCTACCCCAAAATAGAGGCAGAGGTTTCACTCACCTTCAAGATCATCTGAAGAGGGGTTTCTTTAGTCTTAAAAGCCAGAAAACTCTCTGGACTATTGTGGTTCCACTCTAGGAGATAAGTAGGAATGTCTGTATGAGCAGTTGTTGCACCGGCTCCATTTTTCATTTTGGTCTGAGTGACCTTTTAACAGGCATTTATGGTTTACTTAAAGTGAACATTTGGTCAGATTTTAAATCAGCCAGTAGATGTAAGGCTGAAGAAGCTGTCAAGTAATGAATGAGCTAAACGCAGTTTGCATCATACAAACATTACACACCCACCTCAAAACTAATAGTGTATCTCCAATAAACATAATTATCTGGTTTACTGAATGCCACTGTTATGCATATGAACAGTGAAACAGACAGTTAAACATCTGGTCATTTTACTATTTGCTCTTTTGGCTCGTCCAGATCCTACAGCTGCTCCAGTGGCGGGATCGCTTCTGGCATGTGTGTAACTCCTTAACGGCAGATGCTCGTGGGGTGTGTGTGCTCTCCCTGCACTGGCAGTGGGTCCACAAACACCTGGTCCTGCGACTGCCCCAGCTGCTGATGGGGGACGGAGACTATGAGTAGGTGTTTACAGCTGTTTTTAAAGGTGTTTTTATTCGAGTAACTGAATAGACTAATATTCCTGAAGGCCTTTGAAATGACTCAGTTTCCACTTGACTCAGTTTTCACTGTCTTTAATGTAGCTCAAATCAATCCAATATTGTAATAAGGGGACTTTCATACATTTGTGAGTTTTGTGCTTCTTGTAGTATGTGCTTGTTCAAATGAATGTGTGTGTCGTCTTGTACCAGGGGGCAACAGGAGTTGCACACTATCTCCACAGCCATCCAGAACACACTCTCAAGCTCTGTTTCTGTGGCCTCAGCACTGAAGAGCATTCAGAAGACCCTGGGGAAGCCTCTTCCCTTTAAGGTACACAGAGTTAATCACACTAATGATTGAAGAGGCCTCTATAACACTTCTCACTTTCAGTGGTACTGAAAATCAGAATTGGTGAATAAAAAGACACTGGTACCTTCACTCTCCTTTGAAAAGGATTTTCAGTTATGTTATTGCTTATTACCGAGTTTTTGTCTTAATCAAGTTTATAAAAAAATCTCAAATGAACATAATTGCTATTAGAGTTTGATGACAATTTTTGCTGCAGTAAGTCCTTTGGGTGCCGTTTAGCCAAGTGGTGGAAACACCATACTGATGGATATGATCGTCAGTGTTGAACTGCTCCTTAATGACACTTGTTCTTTTGTTATTTCGTACCTCTCATAGTTGGAGTCTGTGGCTGAATGTGCCGCTCGTCTTCGCTTCCTCAGCAGGGCGCTTGATGTTAAAGACCTGCGTCTGGATGAGAGTACGCCCTCGCTGTGGAGACGGGAGGTAACCCGTCTCCGAGGCGTGGCCATGGGGATAGACTCCAAGGAAGCCCTCTTAGAAGGCTGGGGTCTGGTGCTACAGGCCAATCTTCTGCTGGATCCTCAGAGCACTGGTAAAATAGCATATAGGGTAAAGCTAACAGGCTACTTTAAGATCAGCTTTTACATTCTAAGGTCATCACACATACAGCACTGTGCAAATGTATTAGGCACAAATATTAGAATAAATGTAAAGAAACAAAGTGATTTCCTTTTTTTTATCCAAAATAAAAATAGTTGATATTTTGTGAGCTGCTTAGAACAACAGGTTTGGTTTCAGATTTCTTCTCACTCATTGTGTGCATTTATAAAATTCCATAAGCAACACACTTAATTTAATTTAAAGAAGTAAAAAGAGACAACCAAGGTATTTGATGGTAACTGTAAGTAATGCTGGGCTTCATGAAGAAAGAGGTCTGGAAATGGTTAAGTGAACATTTTGCCATATATAAAACCACTATTTTTACTGGATTAATGTTGTTTTGTATAGTAATTTTAGCATTTTAACACTAAATTGGTTAGTATGTATGGCAAAGTATACATACCAGTAGTATAAAGCTTTTAAGTATACTGCTCAGTAGTAAAAAGCTTTTAAGTATATGTTTCACAGCCTAAGACACCGCTGTATATTGATCTGAATTAATGACTTGTGTAAGAGCTGTATGAATGCTTGCTTTTTGATTCAGTTATAGGTTGCATTTCTTCTTGGCCTGATTGTGCAGTTTATGAGGAATGGCAACATATCACACAGAGAGTTTATCTATGTGGCATTACTGTGTTGTCCTGGGTTTGACTGTGTGCATCTTTCAGGTGTGCTGGAGAGACTGTTCACCCGTGTGGATCAGCAGCAGGGTCACATGGCCTCCTGCGGCTTGCTGGATTCTTTGACAGAGGCTGCAGACGAGGAGGAAATGGGCGACGGGGCCGCCCCAGGACGTGAGGTGCTACTGCAGCTGGGCCGCAGAGCTCAGCTCTGGCCTGTGCTGGAGGAACTGGCCATTCTAAATCAAATGAAAGTGACCACAGACCTGCTACATCTGTCTGTAATGCAAAGGTATTATGATCTTACTCACGTGTGCCAACGCACTGCATTCAGCTGTCTATAATAATAGTAATAATAATAATAATAATAATAACAACAATGATTTATTCATATGCATTAGTGGATTACTGGGTTGATTGTGATTTATTTATATCTGGCTATCATACTATTAGTGTATATGATAGTGGAAAATACTGTGGTAAGTATTTTTGGGCTCACTCCTTTTACACAAACGCAACCCTGTTCTGTCCTTAGTTTAATAAGTATGTCCTGTTTTTTTTTCCTTGATGCTCCATTAACATAATTCCTCACCCATTCTGACTGACTGTTCTGCAGGGGGAATAAGGAAGCAGAGGCTGGTCTCTGTCGATGCCTTTCCAATCATCTGCGCTTCTGCATGCAGTCTACACCTATGAACATCCGCCAGCTCCAGCCCCTGTGGTTCCTCCTCAGCACAGAGCGGGTCTGGTGGCAACTATAGTCCATCTTTCTATCCGCTAATATACTATCTTGCTAATATACTAATATACTATCATTACTAGATACAGTTGTACTGTAACTGCAAAACCTATAATGATATAATATATATGATATCATGATATACTGCATTAAGTCTGTAATTATTATTGTATTAACCTTAAGATGAGAATTGTTTAAATAGCACCTTTGCAAAGCTCAAGGTCCCTATACAGGGAGAAATACTTAACTGACTGGTTTTGAAGTGTAATTTGACAATGTACCTTGTACGTGCAAGTTAATGGATGCACAGGTTTCAGCAAAATAACCATTACTTGCCTTTATCATAGTAGCACAGATCGACAGCATCCTTCCCAGCAACCCTCCCAGCACCTTTCCAAACTAACAGTTCTGTCTCATTTGTTAGATGCTCATTTCAAACTTGTGGGTCCAGCTTGTCCCTGCAGCTCAGTGGGAGGTCTGGAGACTGGGAAAGCCAAGACAACATTCTCTAAACTTGGCATAGTTTGAAAGCATTTATCCTGTAAAAAAATGAAATTTTGTCCAGTGATATATAAACCAGAAGGAATTGCGATACTTTTCTCTGTTTTTGGTGATCCAATGTCGGTGCATTAAAGAATAGACCTGATATGTCTCTTAAAACCAGTAATTTGAGCCTTTATGGCTAAATAATGGTACTATAAAGTATTGAAAACCAGTCAGTTAATTTTTTCTTGTAATGAAACTTTGAAAAAGCAATATATCGGGTTTTTTTTGTTTGTTTGTTTCCTTTTTTTTTTTTTTTTACCTTAACGGTGGGCCTAAACTTTTTGTATGAGTGTATGATTAATGGAATTTATTGCCCATTTTCTGCCTGCAGACCTGAATAGATGTACACTAACCTTGCTGTGATTCTCCTCCCAGCCTGTAGAGGAGTTGCCGTTAGTGTGGTGTGAGCTGCTGTCTGAGACGCTGGCAGGCCTGTGGAGCAGCAGCGTGACCTCTGACCCTGAGCGCTGGCTTAAGTGGAGCCCACTGAGTCCAGAGGAGCAGAAAAGCTCCAGATCACTGTTGGGACCCTCTGACACGGTGTGTTTGTGTGTGACTGTTGGAGGCCATTGTGAACATCATTTGTGTCATGGTGTACAAAAACGTGGTACAGAACTGAGTGAAATAACAGCTTCATTTTACTCTGAAGAGAAGGTTGTATCTACTCCAAACTTTAACAAGCTATTGTACACTGCAGGGTCCTGGTATGCTGAGCCGTGCCGTGTGGTCCAGGTGCATGCTGGGAGTTTTGAGCAGTAGTGAAGTGGGTGGGCGTTGGGACCCATCAGGTTCCTCCTTCCTGTCGTCGTCGCGTGTGACTCTGGGCGAGTGGAGAGAGAGAGTCGGACAGCTCCAGGACCTCAGCACTGTGCTCTGGGACAACATGGCCATGCCCGAACTCGCCGATTTCAGGTGGGGAAATCACACACGTTATGCATTTAGACTTGTTTTTGATTATTATTCCAATACATGGTTATAGGCTATTTCATAGCTTTATGTTTGAGCAGTTTACTGATTCACAGACAGAAAAAATGCTCATGTACAAAAACTGCAGATATTCAAATGGCAGAAATGCATGAACATTCCCAATAACCACACACACACACACACACACTAGAAAAGATAAATCTCTTTAGATAAAAGTTTGCTCTGGAGGTCATTTTTATTCAGAGCACTGATGGGATGACAGACCAGTTTCTATATACAGAAACAAAAATTTTCTCTCATCAGTTACTGCGTGCCGCACACCATTCCAGGCTACTGTTTTTCATGTAAATTATAGTATGCAGTGTAGGAAATTAAAGCATATTAAATGTGGACAATATTAAAATCATTTCTGTTCTATCTGCAGGTTAACAGACTGCAGGCTGCAGGGGCTGGTGTTATGCAGGCAGTTGCACGCCCTCTCTGACCTGCTGTCTCCAGGGTTACAGGAGAGCTACGCAGAATCCTGTGAGAGTCTCATCGATGGTCAGGATCCTGTCAGGGCAGCCCAGGACATACAAGTGGCCCTCAGAGAAGGTCTGCCGGAAAACCTTCTCCCGGAAGGCTTCCTGGACACGCTAGTGACCTGCTTGACCCAGTTTTCCCACAATCGTGTGCAGGAAACGGTCCAGCTGGCTCGGTCCGGGGTGTTCTGGGTGAACATGGGTCTCCTGCAGATCCAGGTTTGGGCACCTCAGACAATTTTTGACCCGGCAGTGAAGAGAGCCTATAAACTCAACTACGCACAAGAAGAGGTGAGTCTGGTTTTAACAGCACAGTCAGTGCTTCATAAAATCATTTTAAAACCACTCAGAAGTCTGTTCAGCCTTTATGGCTCAAAAAGAACTGAATACAGTCTAGGAACTGGGAACTTCTAGTACCATTAAGATGATTTAAGATTTTCTTGATGATTAAGACTGTGTTTTTATGCTTGATGTTTGACTTAGCTCACCTTTTTTCTTCTCAGCTTGCCTTGCTCCAGGATGAGTGGAGGGGGCGGAGTCTGTCCTCTCAACTGTTGACAGGGGCGGAGCTTGAGGAGAGCAGCACCACAGATGCCTTCCAGCATCCTCGAATCAGGTAAAAATGCCTTCCAAAAATACCTCTGTAATACGGTGTATATATATGCTTCAAAATGTATGTCGCTGTATTTCTTAAGTAGTTCTATTTTTATTGACCTGTTGATAAAATTATACATATACACACATAAATACATACATATGTATCTATTTATATCTCAGTGTGATAGTGTCTTTCTTTTAACAAAGTTTACATGAGTATAAATACAAACTAACAGGAAAGCAGTAAGGAGGATCACAATTTTTTTGGTTTGTGAAGTAGTTGTTATTGTGTGAGGTGGTGAGGAGAACACAGGTTCGGTTCCAGATTCCTTCTCGGTTCCTTTAGCCATTGTTTGGATTTGTGAAACTCCATCAGCTACTTCTGATTTAATTTAATGAAAGACCGATTGAGTCTTTCTGATGAGAACTACTAGTAATATAGCCTATAACTTTTGCGCAGCACTTTGTGTGTGGGGTGGGTATATATATATATATGTGTGTGTGTGTGTGTGTGTGTGTGTGTGTGTGTGTGTGTTTTTTTATGTGTGTGTGTCATTTATCAACAGCCATGAAATCAGTAGGTGGTATAGTAGTAGTTCTGCTTTCGTTTTTCTTTTATATGCAGCAATCTGTTATCTCGGGAGCTTCTGTCTGCCACTGCTACATGAGGAAAGTCTGTTAGAAGCAAGATTTTTTCATTCTTAAAGCTCATTTAAAGTTTAGCCATTGTGATGTTTTGGTTGCTCCTTTTGTCACAAATGGAAACTGTCTTACATAACAGAAGACGATAGAAGAAACTGTATTTAAGTAGCTGTTAAGGTATGCTTGACTCTTTGTGGGGGATAATGTGCTGTATCTCTGTGTTACAGGTACCTGTGGATCCGCATGCAGCAGGTCAAAGAGCAGATTTGTGAGCTTGGCCGCAAGCAGGCCTGCCGCCCCGCTGACCCGCAGTATGGCCGCCTCTACCAGGAGCTCCAGCACTACCTGTGCAGCATCGGGCAGCCAGCGGCCGTGGGGGACCTGCTGTCCCACCTGCTGAAAGCTCTGCAAGGCCCTGGGCCCAAGTCCAGACCAGGCATCCAGGGCCTGCTGAAGGAGGAGGCGGTGTGGCAGGCGTCCCAGCAGCGCTTTGCCCAGAGGCTGGCTGAGGAGTACCCTCTGTATCCGGACGTGGTGATACCATTGCGCTCAGCTATCCTGCAGCTGCAGCACGGCATGCGTCTGCTGGCCTCGCAGGTGTCCTCCTCGCTGACCGCGCTGCCAGGCCTACCCCGCCTCCTTTCCACCCTGCTGGCCTTTCCCGGCCCACCGCTGTCCTCTGACCTGGCCAGTGCAGACTTCCTGTGTTCCCGGGCCTGCACAGACGTGCTGAGGGGGCTGGCTAAGCTGCTCCCCGCCACTGAGGCGCCCCGCATGGTCCCTGAGCCTGCAGTATTACTGCTCAGCGCCCTACTCCGCCTGCAGAGCCACACACTGACTGCTGGACAGCTGGGAACAGAGGCCTGCACGCTGCTCAGACATGTCTGTCAGGTGAGGGCCGGGCTGCTGCGTTAATTTTAAATTAACCTCAGTTTCCTCCCTTCCTTTAGTCTTTCTTCTTTTCATTACCTTCATGACGGTTTTTAATATGTCACAAGAATAATCAACAAAAATACTTAATAAGGACAGTGCTTGTAAGAAAATGAGAAGGAAATAAACCTGTTAAAAGATTCAGGAGAGGAGAGTTTACTGTTTGTTACATGTTCAGTATGGAATGTTGTGATGAAGCTATCGATTTTTAGGATTAAACAGGTATAGGTTTATATATATATACACACACACACACACACACACACACACACACATATGTATATGTATGTATATATTTAGGCTCTGGTGAACGAGTGGGACGAGCAGGAGAGGAGAGCCAGAGAGAAAGAGCAGAGGGAAGCCAGTCTGTACCGCAGCCGCTCTCGTCTGCACGGAGGAGGCCTCACTGAGGAGCAGCAGGAGGAGCGCGAGTTTAGGCGCTCCTTCCCCACTTACCACAAGGTCAGCCAGTGTCTCCTCCCTCTGCTCCAGTCGTTACACTTTACACTCCATCGCAAGAGTGCCAAAACATTGCACGTTTTTCCTGTTCTCTTGGAAATAGCTTTTAATTTCCCTTCTCTCAGGATTTTGCGGATATCACTGCAGAGCCCAGTCTGGAGCAGCCCATCATTATCGAGGATGATGGAGATGATAAAGAGAAAGACTCTAGTGAAAATGTTGGCTTCCTATTGGCCAGCTGCCAGAACACCATTGTTCAGGTGCACCAAAGACTCTGCCTGTCCCACGGCCAATCACTGTGGTATCATCCCAGCCCACCAAGCAGTCAGAGCAAGGACCACATCTGTGCTCTGGTTTCATCCTATCAGATCACAGCACCCTTGATAGCTAGATTTTATCATCTTATGGGTAGGTGGATATATGTGTGTGTGTGTGTGTGCGCGTATGTGTATGTGTGTGTGTATGCATGCATATATATATATATACACACCAAAGAAAACGCAGGAGACAGCAAGTCAGTGTAAGGGTTCACCTTTAAATTCACCTTTAAATGTTTTTTTTTTTTAATGAAGGGTAATATATTAAAATAAAATGTAAGTGTTTTGGGAGCATATTTATGGGCATATTTAGATTTTGCACTATAAAAATAGGCATTTTTAGGCTTTTTTTTTTTTTCTTTACCACATCACAAATTTTTTCACAATTCGCGGTTGCTCTTGAAACCTAACCCCTCTCTTAACCATTTTTCAGAGAATATGAATGATAACACACAACTTTTTTTTTCACTCATGGTTAGTGGTTGGCTGAAGCCATTTATTGTCAGACAACTGTTTACTCTTTTTAAATCATAATCACAACACAAACTGCATATACTAATACAGATGCTATGTTCTTGATGCTCTTTATTATTTCTCTCTCTCTCCTTCTCAGACTGTGAAATGGACTCCCAGTTGATCGGTTCTCAGCTGCTACTCAGCTCTCTGTTGCAGAACACAGTGCGGGGTTCTGGGGGTCCGGCCGGTCTGATCCTGCAGAGTGACGGCCCCTATGACTTCTACAGAGAGCCCAACATGAGCCAGGCTCGGCTGTGCCTGCCTGCCCTGGAGCAGCTGGGACAGGCTGTCCGACAGCGTCTGGATGACTGGCCTGAACACCCGGCGCTGGTTCAGGTGGGAGATAGAAACACTGAAAATGCAAAGACTTGAAAATTTCACAGGCTTGCTTACATTACCCCAGAATGAAAACTCAACCATTTACAAAGTTTGGCATGAAAATGTTTTATTTTGTAATAACACTTCATGTTAGACACTATTTTTATATTTTGTATTGAACTGGAAGACTTTCAACAATTAAAATGTCCTATTCCCCAGTGTATCAATTAAAGATATAATTGCCCCTTCATTAAATACACTTCTGCCATGAGACTGCAAAGAGTGATTTTTTTCATTGTTTTTTTTTCTCCTCTGCGATACCCAGATTACTGTAGTGATGGATAGAATTCTGGCCTTTAGTCTGTCCAGCCCTCTGGCCAAGTTTCTTAATGGTCTGGAGATCCTGCTCTGCAAAGCCCAGGTGAACATTCATGCTTATGGGTCTTAGAGCTCTAAAGCTCTTTTTATATGAGCATAATATATTAATATGTTTATAAGCTTTTATATCATGTATTTACATGGAATTGTCTCTCTTGTTCCCTTTTCGTCCCCTTTCTTGCTCTGTGTTCCCTCACTCTTAGGACTGGGAGAATAATGCCAGCCGTTCTGTCTCTTTGAGGAATGAGTTAGAACCCATCACTCAGCTCATTATCCAGTGGAGGAAACTGGAGCTTAAGTAAGAAATGGTCAAACATGACTTGGGTGGAAAAAGTTAAATATTAATGTAACACAGTTAGGATTTTTTTTAATTCTTTTGAAAAGTTACCCTTTTGGAAATGCTTGATTTTATTAAAAACAGTTATGTGTATAGACTGTTGTTCAGTCAGGCCTGTTTGCTCAGTTTAACTGATGTGACTTGTACATTTGCAGTTGCTGGTCAAGCAGTCTGGACAATGCACTGAAGCGACATGCGGAGAACTCCAACAAGCACTGGTTCTCCATCTACCAGCTGGTGGAGCGATACCTGCAGGAGAAGAGGACTGACTCGAAGTCTGGTAAAATGCCACGAAAGCACCCCTGACCATAAAGCTCCATTCAGTCCACTGGCCTAGAGGAACCGTGCTGTAGCTAAACTGTACTGTGATGGGATGGAATTTGCAGCACGCTTTGATTTTCCAGTGTATCTTCCAGTGTATCTTTTAACCCTGTATCTTCCAGTGTATCTTTTCTCTCCCCACAATTTCTGTCAGTGATGCTTTTGATATTGTGGTCTTTTATTATTCTTAGTCTAGTTTGACTTTACTTTTTCTCTGCGTTCTTTAGTGATGGCTTGGTACACCATGGCATTTCTTACAGTGTTAAAGATTTAATTTGTTAGTGTCATAGAAAACTCCCACTGAAATTTATCTTCAGCCTAAACAGACAGTAGTACTTGTACTTTGTCGACTTTCCAGTCGTTCGTTTGTATTTCCATGGTTATTATTTTTTTGCACATACAGTAAAAATAAATAAATAAATAAATATTTGTTTGTGGTACAGCACGGTATCTTGTGCCAGTGGAAAAGTGCCATAAGCTAAGAAGAATCCGTTTACTTCTATTCTGCTGTTAGATTTGTCTTACATGTTGTTTGTCCCATTTTCCTCATTGCTGTTTTGTCCAGCAGAGGTTGGTGTGGAGGAGTTGTCCCTTGCCTCGGTGTCGTCCACCCTGCAGTGCTTTGTTGAGGCCTCCACTCTGGGAGAGTTCCACACTCGGCTGAGCATGCTGCTGGCCTTCCACTGCCATCTCCTGCTGGCTCCCAAACAGGAAGGCCATGGTGAGAGTCTTGCAATGCTTTCTGTCATAAACATAACAGTATGTGCTGTTATTAGGGCTAGAGCTCTGTAGTTATTGGAGCAGAAAACGTCAACATAAATTTAAAGTCTACGGCTCACAGGCACCAAGACTTTGTATTTCTACAGTAGTTTGAGCTGGAAATCCTAAGGTTACAGTGTCACGATTTGTCATTTTTCAGCCTCACTATGTAGTCTGCTGTGGAACATGCACAAGTATTATTCACAGTTCTCTGAGAGCATCCAGTCCAGGATCAACCAGCTGAGGTTGCCCATCGAGAAAGAGCTCAAGGCAAGTTCAGTTAAATTCCCATCCAATCACCGAAGCCTGAACAGCCAGAAAGAGCCACTTCTTTAAAATATTGTTTCTTTTCTTTGCAGGATTTTGTCAAGATCTCCAAGTGGAATGATGTCAGTTTCTGGTCCATCAAACAGTCTGTGGAGAAAACACACAGGTAAGTCCTATCCTGGAAAACATGCTCGTATTTTCTTTGCAACATACCCTCCATTCCATAAAAAAAAAAAAACGATTTAGATTAGTCTTCTTACTTGGCCTTCATCTGGGCTTTGATTTGTAGCCAGATACAGCTCGATTGACCTCATTTGAGTCCTACATTAGGATAATGTGTGTTCAATTAAAACGGTCTTAGAAATTCTCATGTAATCACATGCCTCATATAATTTGTGCAGGACGCTGTTTAAGTTTGTGAAGAAGTTTGAGACAGTGCTGGCTGAGCCTTGTGCTCCCAGCCTGGTGGAGCAAGGTGGTAATTCAGGGATAGACAGTGTGGACACTCAGCCGGAAGACACACCACTGCACCGGCTCCATCGGGCACTCAGCAGCAGCCTCCCAGGACGAGCCAAAGACCTACAGGTGCAAATTTCTTTTAAGTCCCCCTCACTCATTTTAATTCCTTGGAAGTCCCCCTATTCCTTTTGCAGAGCTTTAAAGAACATCTAGGCGATCTCATTTCCATCTCAGTTTTTGCTGTATTGAGTGAATGGCTAGAATACTTCTCCCTTGAAGAGCAGAACAGCTTAATCATTTTTTTCAGTTTTGGGATTTGAAGTGTGACTGTATGTCTTATTCCAGAGTGAGGGGCAAGAGGAGGTCACGTCTTGTATGGAGCCTTCATCGCTGCAGGCTCGCCTGCCCTTCCTTACGAGGAGGATGAGGAAGATGTGCGTGCAGTTTGTGAAGAGGACGCCTCTGCCAGAATTATCAGAAGATCTCGACCAGTTCACAGGTAAGAAGCTGCAGTTCGAACACTGATCCTCTAACATCTGTTTAAGAATGCAGAATTTAATTTTCAGTTCTTTAGTTACATTTATTAATAAACTTGGTGCCAAACAGCCTGCTCTGAATACACTTACATAAAGCCACCCAAAAGTAGTTTCAGTACGAGGTGGAATATGGAACATATATTGTTCAATATCTGAAATTACAGTACACCATATTTTGTTGCATATATATTCGTCACTGTAATGAGTGTTTAGTGTTTGATAGACTAATAATAAACACCTCTTCTGTTTGTGCTTGTGTGTGTGCTATTCCCAGCGGAGATCATAGGCAACGTTCAGGCCCTCCAGAGTCTGACAGTGGACCGCTCCATGGAGCAGGAGAGGCAGAGGGCCGAAGTCAAACACATCCTGCTGCAGAAACAAAGAGCTTTGTCCGACCTCTTCAAGATGCTGGCGCAGATCGGTCAGTGGCTAGTAGCAGGCATCCTAAAACTGTGATTTTGCTCTGATCCATAATTAGGCAGCATTTTTTCCCTCATCTTCCCTGGATAGTTTAACGTTTTAATGTTTCAGCACACCTGTTTATGAAATGAGGTTGAAGCCAGAGTCCTTTAGGAGCTACAAGGAGTTTGACAGCTTTGTTTTTATTCTTTTATTCTCATTTAGGCCTGTCGTACCGCAAAGGCCTGACATGGGGTCGTACAGTAGATCCAGAAGAGCCCCTATATCTACAGCCGATTGAGATGAGGACGGCACTGTCCTCAGTCAGGACACAGGAAAACACAGAGAACACGTATGATCTTAAAATAATCTTTAGAACTGGGTTTGATCCAGGGCAATTCACAAAATATTCAGAGCTGTAGCCCCGCATACCCAGGCCTAATGAGGCCTGGTTCCCTGTAAAAAAAAAATGTCTTATTTATTAATATTTATTATTATAAACATTATTATAAATGTATGATTGTATTTAGCCTCAGAAAACTGTCAACTTTTGATACTGAGTTCTTTTGACAGTGGAAGCTTCTGTTTTTGCTCGTACAGGTTTATAATACTGAATAACATCAATAGTATTCGTTCTTTTTTTAAATAACTGTTCTCTCCCCAGACTGTTTGCCGAGATGTCGAATGCTTGGGACGGCTGTCAGAAGTATTTTTACCGCTCCTGGGCCAGGCGCAATGCCATGCATACTGCGCTGCAGACGGCTGCAAAGGTTTGCTCTTTCAGTCCTGTTTTTCCACCCTAACAAAACATCCCAGTCTTCACTTTGCTTAGACTTAGACTGTTTTTGAGGACAAACATCGGACTCAGCAGTAAATGCCATTCTACCGCCGTCCTTTCAAAGCAGGACCTGCTCTCAGGATACTGAAGGCACTTTTCTATAGAAATACAGGAACTGGGCTGTACCTAAACTGTGATGCCATAGAATTTCCAGCTCCCTTTGATTCTCCAGTGTGTCTTTTAGCACGGTAACAGTGTTTCTGATGCATCTGCAGCTCAGTTCTCTCCCCACAGTTTATGGTTGGTCATAGTCCCCAAACCTCGTCGATGGAGTCGAACCAGTGGAAGGGTTTTCTGTCAGAGCTGCTTTTGTTATTGTGTTTTTTATTATTTCTAGTTTGTTTGTTTATAGTCTTCATAGTTTTTTTTTTTTGGGGGGGGGGGCATTTTTGGGGCATTGTTTAGCCATTCAACAAATACCTAACTCGGCGAACTTGATGTCCTGGTACACGTTTTTACAGTGTTAAAGATAAATTTCTTAGCCTCATAGAAAACTCCTACTGAAATTTATCTTCAGTCTAAACACGCAGTATTGTTTGTACTTTGTTGACTTCCCAGTTAGTTTGTATCTCCAGTATTGTTTTTTGTGTGGACAGTTAAAAACAGCTCTCATGTTGTGATGAGAGCATTTCAACAAATCAGAAAGCTGTAATGCAGTCAGCTTGGCTGTGGCCCGCTTTTGGCCCTGCCGTTGATCAGGGCCGGGACAACCCTGTGCGGCTCGGGTACGCGTCACGCGTTCGCAGTACAGCACGGTTCCATGTGAGAATGGAAAAGCGCCGTAAGATTAAGCCAGTGTTCTTTTGTGTTCTATATGGTTTATAGCTGCCTAGCATTTCAGGCTATGGCTTAAAGTGTTTGTATCATCTGTCTGTGTGCACTGTAGGAGCTGGGTTTGGGAAATATGGAGCGTTGCCGCGGTTTCTCCTCCCACCTGTTCAAACTGCTGCTCAGACAAAGACGAAGACTCACCAAGCTAACGGAAAACTGGGTGCATCTCGGGTACAGCATTCCTCCAACACTCATCATGAACTACTGTTCCCCCACACACACACACGCACTCATACTGATACACACATTTTTCATTGAACAGCCCTGAGAAACAGAACAAATCAGGGTACACTCACAACATCCTGTATCATGTCAAAGATTTATATTGTCGACTATAAAACTAAACAGTCAAATCTGGAACATAGACCCAAATATTGCTACATTCTCAAAGATGTTTTCATTGAAGACTCTATGCCCTACATTTTTCTTGTTTTTTTCCCCCCTGTGTGATGTATCAGAAACAGTCACAGTTTATTTCCAACCTCTCTTTATCGTTTAAAAATACTGTTTTTGTTACTGTGTCTTTAAAGCTGATGCTTGTAAACGACCTCTAATCTGATTGGCTGCTCTGGACTGCCACACAATAAAAAAGCAGTAAATGCTAAAACGCTCCTTACAGCTTCAGTGTAAATGCGTGAGGCTAAAGTGCTGTGTGGATATGCATAAAAGTGTACATAACTCAACCACTATTATTCTCTTAAACATCACAGGGAGTTGATCAACAGTGTCCGGGACATCCGCTCGCACGTGACTGACTCTGGTGAGGAGGAGGATTGCTGTCTTCCTCCTCAGGACTCTCTCCATGGCTGGGTGCTGAGGGCTCAGGCTCTGGCGCAGCAGTGCAGTGCAGCCCTGCAGCAGTTCTCCTGGGTTCTCCAGTGCTGCCCCGAGGGCCCGTCTGCCGCGCTGTCCCAGGCCGGACAGGGGGAGGCCACCCTGAGCCACCCGTCGCCTTTGAGCCCCCACCTTCAGCCTCAGGCGTGTCTGATGAGGCGGGGTGAGGCGGGCTGGAGGGAGGTAGTGCAGAAAGTAGAGGCTTTACACACTGAGAGTACGCAGCTGAAGGAGAAGCTGAACACTCTAGAACAAGAGTCCACACACACAGCCATCCACACGCGGTGAGTCAGTGGTCCTTCAGGTGGGATTTACTTTTCTGCAGCAAATTCATTTCATTGGACCTCCTAGCAGGCCATACCTTAACCATTAAATTATGCATTCTTCATATAAGTGGACTATCCATTTAAATTGTCATTTTGTGCAGGTAGAACTACAGTATTGTTCGAAAGTCTCAGGCTCTTGTACAAATTGTTTAAAGCCAAATACACTAATTAATATTATAATAAAAAAATAATCAAGAAAGTGGTTACTAAGATCAGGATTTGTTTTGTTTGTAAAAGTACCAATTTTGTGAGCTGGTTAGAAGAACACAAGTTCAGTTCCATATTTCACCTGAGTGCCTGCAGCCTTTGCATGGACTTGTTATACTTCATCAGCAGCACCTCATTTAATTTAATGAGCCGAACCAGGTTTTTGTGGTTTCTGTGAGGAGAGGTCTATGAATGATTAAGCAAACACACAGACATACATATAATCTCTATTTACTGTATTAATATTATTTGGATACATTACATGTATTGTTTTAAAAACATATACTGCTCAGCTAAACAGGTTTTAAATATCGTTTTCTCAATACTTTTGTACGGTACTGTATGTTGTAGCTTCAGTGACCGTGAAATAAAAGCTCTTGATTTCTCCGTCTCAGTTTAACCCTGTTAATGCCCTCCTCTGTTGCAGGAGGCACATGGACCAGTGCTGCTCGTGTGTGTATGAGTTAGGGGCTCTGGCTGGTCGCGTGGTGGCTCTAGAGCAGCTCTTTGTCCCTGAAGGGACGCCCGTGCTCGACACCCAGCCCTGTCTGACCCGAGGGCTTCACGCCGTCAGGGGCGAGGTGGACACCTGCGTCACGGAGTTCACCGCGTGGAAGTCTCAGCTTCTGTCACTCGGCCAGACCACGAAACGTGAGATAAATTCCTAACATTAGTATTTAAAGCCTTAAACATCATTTTTTTAAGGACAATGCAGCCAAAATGACAAAGATTATTTTTATAGTTTGGACATAGCTAACCCCAAAAAAACCCCAAAATCAGAAAACCTGTTTCTCTCTTTTTTTAAAATCCATAAACATAACGTCTTCAGCTTACCCGCACATTAGTATTACAATATTGTTGAATTTTTATTTTTTTTTTTTGTATTTGTACATAGCTCATTTTTTAATCACAAGTAAGTCTGTCTGCGCTTACACACACACGCACACGCACACAAAACCACACACACACACATGATTGGGCTTCTCACATGTGTTTTTACCCCTTTTGTACAGTAAAACCTAAAAATATATTGTTATTTTGACTCTTAAAAGACACCAGTTTTAAAAATAGACACCATTTTTAAAGTTTCAAAAAGCCTCCACTGTTGCCTAAAACACAAGGAAGCTCCAAATAAGGCCAACCTTTTGTAAAAGATAAGGTTTTAGCATCGGTGCACTAGTGACACTAGGCTCATCAGTCAGGCTCAGAGGGTTAATGAAAATGTTGAAATCGTTCAGAATATTTTCATACAAAGACGTTTTTCTCTATTCTCAAACCAGCTTGTTGTCTCTTAGGTGCTGCTACGTCATTCCGGGCCGAGTTCTCGGAGCAGGTGGAGAGAACCATCAATACGGTTCTGTGTGCGGTTCAGAGTCTGATAAAAAGAAGAGAGAAAGAGAGAGAGGGGGAGCAGGAGGCAGCGAGCCGGAGGGGTGCGCAGTCATGTCCAAACCACATACACCATCATACAAGACTACACACACGCCATTAGGGTTACTGCACACTGTAGTCATTATTATTGTTTAGCTACATATTGATTTGCATTATATAGTTTTTGTAGTCTGGCTTGAGTTACATGTATTACATGAACTCATAAATGAAAGCTTACATATGAATGCATAGGCCATTTAAGCTGAAAGAGCAAAGATGCAAAAGAAATCATTGAAGCTCATTAAATTACGGGACAGTGAGAAAAATGCTCAGATGAGGCTGGCATGCTTTCTGCACAGGAGTGAAGTTAACTTAGCCACTCTAGCTAGCGATGTGGACCAAAATATGCATGCCTGAGCTCAACCCAGCTATGGCTGAGCAAATCCCAATTACAGCTGAGCTCAATTTGGTCATAATTTAACTGATCTCAGTTATGGCTGAGCTAAACCTGCATGTCACCCTCCAAGCTGCTTTCCAATAAAACACAGTTTTATCATAGTGGCACAGTCTTCAAAGTCTGTAAAATGGTATTAGAGGCACTCTTATAATTATTTTGATGTACTTGCCCTAATGCATAGCTGATTAGTGAAGTAGTTTTTGTTTGTTTCAGTGTAAAAGCTTCAAAGGCTCAAATCATAAGTAAAAGGTCTTTCCTTCAAACAAGCACAAATGCGCTATTGAATCATTCATTTTTAATGTATTTGATTATCAGTATATGAATACAAATAAATAAGCGTGTGTCTGTATCTGTGTGTTTAGAGAGCGATTCAGAGGTGGCTGAGGAGCTCTTGAAGCCGGGGCACCTGAGCAGGTTGCTGGAAGAGGACCTGAGTGGGGACGTGTCGTCTCTGTCCCTGTCGGATGTTGTGGGAGTGACGGAGCAGCTGCTGGAGCGACTGCGATCCCACCGAGACGCCTGCCCACCACAGCACTTAGGGGTGAGGTTTCACTGTATCAAGACGATTCACTTTCCTTCCAGCGTCCGTGACACAGAGACACTAAATTGGTGTGTGTGTGTGTGTGTGTGTGTGTGTGTGTGTGTGTGTGTGTAGGAACTGAGGGAGGCCTGCAGGCGTCTGGTACGTTTAGAACCCATGCTGTGTGTGTACTCGGAGCTGGTGCGCTGGTACGTGGCGGTGTGCATGGGCGCTCACCGCAGCACAGGCAAACTGCTGTCCGTCCTCGCCTGTCTCTTCACTGACCTTGGCCAAAAGGTAGCACCCACACAACTATCACAAAATAAAGAACTGAATATATAAAAAAATTAAAAATATAATAATAAAAATATCTTATATGTATATATAATCTGACATGTCTATCATTTTTCTCCCTCTTTCTCTTTGCTGCTGTCTCTATTTTTCTCCCTCTCCCTCTCTCTTATTCTCTTGTTTCTCTCCTTCCCCTCTCTCTTACTCACTCTTTCTCTTTCTCTCTTTCTCTCATTCTCTTTCTCCTCTCTTCCTCTTTATCTTTGTCTTCCTCTCTCTCTCCTCCTCCTTCTCAATCTCTCTCTCCTTCTCTCTCTTTGTCCTCCTCCCTCTTCCCTCTCTCTTGCACTTTCCATTCTGTCTCTCCTTCCTTTCTCTCATCCTTCTTTCTCTTTCCTCTCTCCGTCCTCCCTCTCCCTCGCTCTCAATCTCACTCTATCATTCTATTTTTCTCCTTCTCTCTCATTCCTCTGTATCTCACTCTCTCCCCCCTCTCATATTTTCCTCCCTCCCAACTCTATCATTTTCTTCCCTCTCCTCTTCTCCCTCTGTCTCTCTTCCCCTCTCTCTCTCTCTCTCTCTCTCTCTCTCTCTCTCTGTCTCTCTCACAGGGATTTTGCTTGCCACAGGAGTTGATGGGAGGCGATGGAGAGGGAGCGACAGAGTTCCATGACTACGAGGGTGGTGGGATGGGAGAGGGTGAGGGGGTAAAAGACGTCAGCGATAAGATTGAGAACGAAGATCAGGTGACACTCACTAGACCCTGTTACAAAAAAAAGCAACAAGAAGAAAATACTGTATAGTTTAGAAAAAGACCAGGTCAGTAAAGGACTTCTGTCTTTTTTTCACAGGTCGAGGACACATTTCGGGAAGGACAGGAGAAAGAGGAAGAGTCAGACCAGCGAGACATTAAAGAAGAAGACAATGGCATCGAAATGTCTGAGGATTTTGATGGGAAGATGCACGACGGCGAGCCTCGAGAACCAGGTGAATGATGCTGAATTTAATACCCTCTGTAGCATCATCTTATACAAAGTCTGTTCCTATTTGGAGCTTACGTGTGTTTTGGTAGACAGCGGAGGCATCAGACATCGGAGGAAGCTTTGTTTTTGACCTTAATTCGTGTTTAACCAGAGAAACATGAAATGTATGGTTTTTGGAACTTCAAAAATAGTGTTGATTTTTATAAATGGTGTCATTTAAAAGTCAAAATAATTAGATATATGTTTATTTCTGATCTGAAAAAAGTGTTTCCATATTGGTTGGGTTGTGCTGGAAAAAAGGATATGAAACACTTGTCCGTTATGCATTGTGTAATGGGACAGCTGGTGGTCTGGTGGTTAGGGAGTTGCCCCTGCTATCCGAAGGTTGTGGGTTTGAATCCCGAGACTGCAAGTGACTCCACTGAGGTAACTTTTGAGTAAGGTACTGTTCCCACACATGTGCCCTGTTGGTGGTAGCCCACTGTCTCACTTGGTGATGGGGTTAGATACAGTGAAAAAAATTCACATCGTTCACACTGTGTGCTGTGGTGTGTTCACGCATGACTATTAGGGGCCACTTTACTAAATACTAGAAAAGAGAATGCATAAATGGGAAATATACCCTCAGAGTTCTAAGGGTTTATCGCTCATCGAACAAATGTAATAAAGGTAGAAACCAAATCTATAAACAAAAATTAGGAAATCAAGAAATAAACCCCCCAGCAAACAGGTTGTATCTTAATCTCTCATTCTGTCCTTTAATTTTTAGGTGAAGATGAGGAAGACTCTGATGAAGAGCAGGATGAGGAGCTGGATAAGAAGATGGGAGATCTGGGCGATGGGCCAACAGACACTCTAGATGAAAGAATGTGGGGTGATGAAGACGACGATGACGACGATCTTGAGGGCAGCGACAAGGAGGAGGAGTCTGGGCCGGGAATGGACCAGGTAATCTCAGAATGTACTGGGTATCAAGCCCTAATGGTGGTTGTACTCCTAGTAGTGTCTTATTTAATGTTTCTGAGCCCAGAATTTATATACTGCAGGAGCTGACTTTCACTCTGACAAATGGGATTGAGCTTCGTGCACCAAGTGTACCTTACTATAAATTTTTTGTAATTCGAGTGATCAGATTTGTAAAATAGAGACTGTGCTATAGATCTCAAATGAGGACGTTTTATACAGTGAATACAGTTTATACAGTGGGTGCCTTGGTGGCTTCTGAATTGGTGGATGGTTGTTGCAACAAAGAAGAAATTCAGTGCTGAGATGTTTCACCGTCTTTGATTGGCTGACTCTTTTCAGGGAGAGTCTGAGCTGGTTGCCAAGGATGACAACACAGAAGACGAGAAGTCTAATAAAGACAAGAAGAACAAGGACAAGGATCATCCGATGAATAGCGAGGAGCAGAAGGAGAAAATACATGAGCAGATAGATGAGGTAAGCTACATTTCAACTGAGGTGCTGCTCCTACAACCTCCCAAGTAGGTTAAGATTCACCTCTTCTATTCTCTAGTTGACAGTCTGTTTCATGTTTTGAAGGTACAGCCAAAACAACACATGGTAAAGTACATGGGTCATACAGTAAAGTGGGTAAAAATATCATCAGCCAGCTAAGATAATGATGTAAATTCTATGTGTCTACACATTTATACATCTATGCATCTATATATATACTGCATCTACAGTGTAATAAAATATTTATTAAACATTGCTGCACTGTATCAGATAAATATTAAATAGCTGATAAATGTTAGTTTCTTTAAATTAGTGCTGTCAAGCGATTAAGATTTTTGATCTAACTAATTACATGGTGTGGCGATTAATTAATCTAATTAATCGCATTTAATCGCACATACATACAGACTTACAGCAGCTTT
>JBBPCX010000160.1:20625421-20637235 GCA_037974365.1 Hydrocynus forskahlii
TGCGTTAAAAATATTAACGCGTTATTTTTTTCTGTGATTAATTAATCTAATTAACGCGTTAAATTCCCAGCCCTACTTTAAATAAGTTTCAAATTAAAGTTATAATAAATGAAATCACTAAATGGTTAAGGTTAATTTGCATTTTTTTAAATGTACATAAAAATATTTTTTTATTATAATTGATGTCCTTCATTGCATTGAGGGAAAACAGTTATTCAAAAACATTAAAAAATAAAATAGGCAGCAGAGAAGTAAAATGCTGGAAAAAGAAAAAATGTAAAAAAAATTAAGAGTTGAAGAATAATGTGACAGTGAAAATAAGGGGTTAATAATAGCTTTAAATATGATTTTCTCTGGTGGGCTGTTGCATTGCCGTAAATGTGTGTGTGTCTGTGTGTGCGTGCAGCGTGAGTTTGATGAGAACGAGGTGGACCCCTACCACGGTAAGCAGGAGCACAAAGCGGAACCGGAGGCCATGGACTTGCCGGAGGAGCTCAACCTGGACCAGGACGAACAGGGGGGAGAGGACGAAGAGGGGGAGGGAGAAGGTGAGTAAGACGAATGAAGTTTCACAAATAGAAATTAAAACACACACTAGTCCTTTCAGCTGTGTGTCCCTGATGACCATTTTGGTGCAAATGGTCTGTTTGAATGTCCAGAAAATATAATGGAATACAAGTTACTAATCACTTCTCTACATCTGTCTTTACTACTCATTACTACTAATTACTTCACTACTCATGACTTACTGCTGTGTTGCTCTGTAAAACCCACACATCAGCTGGAAAGTATTTTTTCAGTCTTTGTGTGTGTATGTAAGTGTGATGTGAATATATAGTAAAATATTTATATAATATAATAAACACGTATGGAGAATATTTGTTTTTTTTTCCTGTTGTAGCTGAGAACCCATATGACATTGAAGACAAACCCATGGAGGTGGATGAGGCGGAGGGAGAGGGAGAGGGGGAGGAGGAGAGCGGCACAGAGATGATGGAAGACCAGCAAGAAGGTGAAGGAGGAGGAGAAGATGATGATGATGATCAGAAAGGAGAGGAACAAACAGAGGGGGAGAAAGACTCCGAAACAGATGAAAGAGGAGGGAATGAAGAAGAGGAGGATGAGGACGAGAAGGAGAGAGGGCAGGAAGAAGAGAAAGAGGGAGACAAGGCTCTCCCTACTGACCAGGGCCAGAAACCAAAGGTGGGTCATGTCTCTACTGCAGAGCAGATGAAACTCATTATGCAATTAAAGGGAAATATTTTTTTAGTATTTTTATTATTATTATTTTCCTACACTTTTTAATGTGCTCTTCATCAGGACGAGGAGCAGAGGGATGAGGATGAGGATGATGCACAGGTAGAATCTGCTGAGAGGAAGGAGCACACGACAGACGGGCAGACAGGAGAGGAGAACGTTCAGAGTGACACGGCAGTGGAGCTGGCAGGTGCTGCCTCAGAACGGGACCAGGCCAAAGAGGTACACTTCACTCCACTCACCCATTAAAGCATCCCTTATTTATTCTTTTTTTCAATTGATTATACCAAAATTAAAGCATTACTACATAAGTTTCTTTTTTAAATCAGTCTGTTTGTCACATGGGATGGCTGATTTTAACAAAATAATAGAAAATGGTATTGGATTGTGAATGAAACTATGAATGTTGCAAGTAATCAAATAGATTTCTTTAGATGTTCAATCTCTATATAAAAAGTGTATGAGTGTGTATTTATATACATACACACACACACGTGTATACATATACTAACTATATGCTATATATTATATACTATATAGTTGTGTGTAGTTTTATAGTAACTATATTCTATATATCTCTGTAACCATTTATACTAAATACTATATATTTAATCATGACACATTTCTGTAAGTGTGTAGGTGTCCATTTTAGTTTATTTTGAAGAGGACCAGCTCATAATTTAACGCACCTTATTAGTGTCAGTTGCACATGTGCATCCTTATCACTACGAACCCTACCTCCTTCACTAACCTTCTGCATTTCTTGCTCAGGAGCACGGCACCGGGGCGGCTGATGCCAGTCAGGCTGAGGGGCACGACTCGAAGCTGATGGCCAGGATGAGCTCTCAGAGACAGAGGCAGAAGCAGACACAGGTGACTGACTCTCCTGTCTCCACAGAAGTGACCTCTGCAGCTACAACACAAGATTAACATGGCATTCACATTACACTCACCTCATCAGTCACTGACCACTTTGTAAACATGTCACTAAAATTCAACATTTAGCTGGAAAATGAATGCAGAATTATCTGCTCACTCTGTGCGCCATTGAAACTCAGGTGAGAAAACACCTACAATTTAATTTAGAACAGTGTTATAAACATCTAGATTCAAACAACACTGATATCAGAAACAGGAACACAGTGCCAACGCATAATGAGACACGTCATATAAACAGTCTGGGCAAAACTTAAGGGTGTTCTTACGTCTTTGGCCAGAATCCAGCAGACCTAGGTCTCTAGGTGACAGGGGTACACTACAGGCCAGCAGTTTGGGATCACCCTCTGTTTAAAAACAAAAAAAGATATAATAAATAAATAAAAGATTGTCTTTCAAAATTTTATTACATTAGAAATACTTTCTACTGACTAGTTTTGAAGTGTAATGTAACAATTACACTGTTAGTGAAATGTTATGGAAGCGAAAGCTTATGTATGAGTTTCATCAAAATATCCGCCCCTTGCCTTTATCACAGCAGTGAAGATTCACCACATCCTTTCCGACAATTTTTGGAAGTGTCTTGTGTCCAAACTCTCCCAGCAATTTTTCTAGCAAACAGTTCTGTCTCTTTTGCTGGACGCTCTATTCAAACTTGTCAGTCCAGCACATCCCTGCAGGAGAAAGATCTGGAGACTGAGGAACCCGAAACAGAATTCTTTCAAATGGAAATAATTTTGGCACAGTTTTAACAAATGCCTCGGATCCTGTTGAAGAATGAATTTTTGTCCAGTGATACGTATACCAGAAGAAATTGTGTGATGTCGAAGAACTTTTTTGTCCGTGCACTAAATACAGACCAGATATGTCTTATTCAAAACTAATAGTTTGAGCCTTTGTGGCAAAATAGTGTTCTACTACAGACGATGAAGTATTGAGTAGGAGGTAAGACGCTGCAAAGTAAACTAGAAGAAGCTGAAAGACTTATAAACATGCAAGAGACGGTGGTCAAAACTAGCTCTAAGGCTACCTGAACTCTGAGCCAAGGTGTACAGAGATGGTGGAGTACAGGGAGACAGGTAGAAACAGCTGGGAAGTGGATGTGTAATCGGATTAGGAATAAAATTGTGAAGAAGAAAGAAAAATCTTGATTACTGCTACCAAAGCTGCACCACTACATAAGCTTTCATTAAAATGTAACCCACATAGACTGTAAAAGTACCATGCAAATGTCATAGACACCAGAGAAAATTATATTTAAAACCTGTTTAGCTGAGCAGTATATGCTTTTAAAGCTAATGTTAGAAAGTATACAATACAAGTATACAGTACATTTATTATGCGTTTGCTTAATCATTACCAGACCTTCTCATGACAGCCAGGTATATTGCATTAGTTCTCATTAGATATCTCAAATAACTGAGTCAGCTCAGTCATTCATTCATTAAATTTAATCAGGAGCTGGAATCAGTGATGGAATTTCCCACATCCAGGCAATAGCTAGAGGAACAGTGGAGAAATCTGGAACCAAACCTGTGTTCTAGCTCACAAAAAATTTAGTACTTTTTACAAACAAAACAAGTCCCTCACTGATCAAACAAATAGTTTCAAACAGTTACATGGAAACCTATGACTTCTGCACAGTACTGTATAAATGTTCCAGCAAGTATCAATTGTCATAACACTTGTTGAGGTGAAATGACTTCAGAATTGAAAAAAGGCTCCTTTGTGACAAAAGACACCTATTTTAAATAACCTTAATTAAACTTTACACGTTAGTACATTGATGTAATGTTACGTGAATGTATCATACATGATGAGACATTAAGGACCTGGTTTTAAGAAATGATAAAAAAAAATTAACTGATGGAGGTAACTTCTGTTTTCTTCATTTTTAACAAGGAAGGCATGACAGCTTAGCCAGATAACTTAAGAGAAGAACTAGCACTGTTTTGCTGTCTCCTAATCTGGGTTGTATCACCATGGGGTGTGTCCACAGAGTTTCAAGCGAAAGCCGGGCCGAGCGGATAACGAGCGCTCTCTGGGAGATGCCAGCCAGCGGATTAACAAGCGCCTGCGTACGATGGAGAGCACAGAGCGGCGAGAGCAGGAGCAGAGCTCAGCTGACACTCAGGAGTCGGACCTGTATGAACACATCAGACAGGGGGAGGAGAAATATGACGCTCAGACATACGGTGAGACACATACAGGCACTCGGTACACGCTCTTGCCTTATTGATTTAACCCTATAGTAATAGTCATATTCTAGATATTAACTTCACCAGCTTTCCCAGTCATTTTAGAGTCTGAAACTCCGTCTATCCCTCTGTCCCTGTGGACACACCCCTCTCTTCTCCTTTCCTCTCCCTCTTTTACTTCTGTCAGTTTGACTGTTTTCTCATTTGTCCACACCTAGATGCTGCTAGCACAGATCAGCAGAAGCCTACTGCCATGAAGCAGGATGTTGAGGAGGATGCTGATGCTGATGAAGATGATATTGCCATGGACACAGATGAGGAGAAAGACCTGCAGGCGGTAGAAGCTCCGGAGCTGAAGCCAGAGAAACTGGACAGCTCTAAAGCCTCTAAAAGAGGTAGATATTCTTAGCCTCTATCCATCCATTCATCCCTCCTTATCCTACCCAGGGATGTGGGGGCTGCTGGAGCCTTTCCCAGCACTCACAGGGTGAAAGGCAGAGAAACACCCTGGGCAGGTCACCAGTCCATCACAGGGCGGACACATGCACACTCACACCTAGGGGCAGTTTAGCATCTGCAATTCATCACACGTCTTTGGACTGTGGGAGGAAACTGGAGTACCTGGTGGAAACCCATGCAGGCACTGGGAGAAAATGCAAACTCCACACAGAAAGGACCATCAACCACCCGGGGTGGTAAATAAACTGGCATCAGTGCTACCCTCCCTGCTGCAGTGCAGTCCCTTCTAACCATGCCTGTCTTTGTATTGACTTACTGACACATTTAATGAAGGGGGTTAAAAGGGGCGTTTCATTTTTTTTTCCACAACGTTTGAAATTTTGTTGCAGCTGGTGTCCTAGTGGTTAGGGCGTTGGCCCTGCAATCAGAAAGTTGTGGGATCGAATCTCAACAGTGTCACCACTGAGGTATCCTCTTTCAGGGTGGAGATGCTGTTACTGGCGTGGTCCTCAGTACCTTTAGGGTTGACATAATTTTTCCATATTCATAGTGTTTTTAAGTTGCATTGGCTCTGCACACCATTTCTGATGCCAGGCTCTTTATTTCTTTATTCTTATTTTTTTTATTAATATTTAGTTAGCTACAAATATGCATCTTTCTCATTAAAACTGTTTCAAGGTACTTGCAGGCTACCAGTACCATACTGATGTACAGAACATATTGTTTTTAACTGGTAAATAATGACTACTGGACTAATAATAACTAGTTAGACTAATAATAACTAGTTAACATTATTTGGTCTCTTCTGGACTCAGGGATGGAAGATGGGGAGCTGGAGAGCCAGAGACAGGCTGACCAAGAGAAGGATGAGAAGCTTGAGACGAAGAGAAGTTATGATGAAGAAGAGAGGAAGGAGAGGAGTAGAGAGTCCACCATCCACACTGTACCAGAACTACTGACTGAGACAGTCAAGGTACCAATGCATTGGTCTGGAGACAATACAGCACTGTACACTGTGGTAGAGCCTGTTTTACTGAATGTGTGTGTGTGTGTGTGTGTGTGTGTGTGTGTGTGTGTGTGTGTGTGTAACAGCTCCCAGTCAAGGACCCAGAACTGCTGAGGAGGGAGTTGGAGCTGCAGTTGGAAGACTGGCAGAAACAGACAACAGGATCACAGGAAGAGGTACTGATTTATATTTACAGCCTTTAGCTGATGCTCTTATCTAGAGTGATGTACATAGTAGTCCACATACTGATGAAGTGGCCTGTATATTACCCACTGTCAGAATTTGTAAACCTGTTCCATATATGTCAACATGGCTGTAGTTAGAATGAATCAGTCATAAAGTGTTTAGTTTTAATTCCCCAAACACACTTCACTGCATAGTATATTATACAGTATGTGTCCTTTTGGGGGATGGAGGTTATGGACAGCGCACAAACACATGAATTTGAAGAAATGAAATTTGAGCCGTCACTCTTTTAATGGAATGTAGCCTGATGTAACTGGATATAATACCTTAATGGAAACACACAATGTCATATTACAAACAAGCCCTGCCACAATACACCTGTATCTGTGTCCAAATGCAGGATTTATCCTGACCAAGTCTGAGAGTGTGTGTGTGTGTATGTGTGTGTCCTCCAGGAGAGTGTAGCAGCAGCGATGTGGCAGCAGTATCAGGCTCTGACGTCTCCTCTCTCTCAGCAGCTGTGTGAGCAGCTCCGTCTCATCCTGGAGCCCACACAGGCCTCCAAACTCAAGTCAGTCTCTCTTTATTTTTACTTTAGTGCTTGTAGTTTCTGTCTCTCTTTCGCTGTCTCTCTGTCTCTCTCTCTCTCTCTCTCTCTCTCTCTCTCTCTCACTCTGTCTCTCTCTGTCTCTGTCTCTGTCTCTCTCTTACCTGATGTTTCTGTGTAGGGGAGATTACCGTACAGGGAAGCGGTTGAACATGCGGAAGGTCATCCCCTACATCGCCAGCCAGTTTCGTAAGGACAAAATCTGGCTGAGGAGGACGAAGCCCAGTAAGAGAGACTATCAGATCTGCCTGGCTGTGGATGACTCGTCCAGTATGGTGGACAACCACTCCAAACAGGTGCAGCATGAGGAGGAAACATTAGTGTAACAATAATTGTAGAATTTGAAATTATATTCCTGTCAGGACAAACTAATTTGTCTCATTTTCCCGTGTGTGTGTGTGTGTGTGTGTGTGTGTGTGTAGCTGGCGTTTGAGTCTGTATCTGTTATAGTGAATGCTCTGACGCTGCTGGAGGTTGGTCAGGTGGCCGTGTGCAGGTGAGTCTCTCTATTTCTCTTTCTTTCTTGCTCTCTTTTTTTTTTTTCTCTCCAACCCCCCCCATGTTACCTATTGCTGTGTTACCTGTTGTTGTGTTTTGATGGACATAAGTCTTTCCTGTGTTGATAAATGAGCTATTCCACTTGCTCCCTTCAGTTCATTTTTATGCTGTATGAATCTCATGACAAACAAAACAAAAAAAGCAATTAATTTTGATAAAAATATTCTCCTCCCTTTTGGCCAACGGGATGAATTTGTTGGTTTGTTTGTTTTCAGCTTTGGTGAGAACGTCCAGCTGCTGCACCCTTTCCACCAGCAGTTTAATGACCAATCAGGAGCCAGAATCCTGCGACTCTGTCAGTTCCAGCAGAAAAAGACTAGAATAGCTCAAGTAGGGATCTTCTGTTCTTTTTGTACCAAGTTCATGTCTTTTTATAGCTTCATTCATTTAGAACTTCATCCATGCAACTCAATCTTTCCTGATTATGTTTTCTAGTTTTTGGAGGCATCAGCAAACATGTTTGTGGCAGCTAAACAGCAGGGCCCTGGCTCAGGCTTAACAAATACAGGTAAAAGGATCCATATTCCTTACAGACAAATTTAATGAACAGTTAATGATTCATATTGAGGTGTAAAGTTCATTGATGATTCAATTACAAACATGAAATTAGTCCATTCTTGGCTCAAAATCTTTTTTCAAAAAATTATTTCCATCCATTAAAAACAGACCAATCAGTGCTATTTGATCACAACCTGCAGATATATTTTACATCCAAGGCTCCATATACTTTCTCGTCCCGTTCCCACAGAGATGGCTCAGCTGTTGCTGATCGTGTCTGATGGCAGAGGATTGTTTCTGGAGGGGAAAGAGAGGGTCGCCTCTGCAGTCCAGGCTGCTCGCAGTGCGAACGTCTTCGTCATATTTGTGGTGTTGGACAACCCCAACTCCAGGGTAGGCACCTATTCCAGCACTCCAAACACACGGGCATTCACACCATTCAGTTGAAATGGGAAAAAATTAAGCATGTAAATGAATTGTCATGTTTTTTCAGTAATTTACAAAGTAGGGCGTGTGTGTGTGTGTGCGCGTACGCCGGAGCCATTATATAATATCCACCCAGCTGTTTTCGTCACTTTGCCATAGGGTTACCAAGCAATCCGTGAAATATGGAATTGCTTTGTATTTGAAATATGAAAAACCTAAGTGATAATTTCAATTATTACTGTATTTACCTGCTTATACCAGTGAAAACGTGCTTGCATAAATTACAGTACAGTCTATACAGGGGTAACATCAGTATTTTACATTTTCACAATGCGAGAGACAGCAGTTCAGTGTAAACTGTACGGATACGGGTTTACCTTTACATTTTCTTTAAGAGTAATGCATTATGCTGAGTTTTAAATATGGGAGCATATTTGGGGATTACACTATAAAAATAGGCCTTTGTAGGCATTTGTTTAACCACAAATATTGAACATGTAAACACACACATTTACATACAGCCATCAGTTGACAACCTGTTTATATGTTTCTTGTCAAGTTAAATGCCTCGACTTTTTAAATACGAGGCCTGCTGCATATTCATTTTATTTACTTCATTCTTAGTTTTATAAAGCTTTAGTTTATTTCTTAGTTTAACCAAAGGACTAAACTAAAATATCAAAGGAGACCTTAAGCAGCTCAATACTGTTCTACAGTCATGTGCAGTAGAGGGGGATTATAAGGCAAAAATATATTATCATGATTTTCAAAAATGCAGTAAGCGTCACTATAGTTTCTCTGAGGCTTGGTGACTTAGAACAGACAAAAAGGATCCACAGTTCTACGACAAACATACAAAAACAAGATCATTATTCAAGATTTCATCAATGACTTATGCTCTATTAGTGATGAAACATGCGAGTTGATCAGTGTGTTTTTTCAGTACTGATGTCATCTACAATATATTCAGAAAAGCATATTGCCGCATAATTTATAATAATAATGGTAAATATCATCCACATTGGCCAGCTGTAATGTACACTTCAGTTGAGACGGATTTTTGAAACCTGTGTTTAGTTATAGCATCATATTGGCATCATCTAATATATGTATGTGCAGCAGAATCAGTTTTATATGAATGAATCAGGAAATAATGCGTATTAGCTGAAGATCGACTGAATGCTCACCAGTTTTGCGTCTCTTTGGGACAGGACTCCATACTGGATATCAAGGTGCCCATCTTCAAAGGGCCAGGCGAGCTGCCGGAGATCCGCTCGTACATGGATGAGTTCCCTTTCCCCTTCTACATGATACTGCGTGATGTCAACGCCCTGCCCGAGACCCTGAGCGACGCACTGAGGCAGTGGTTTGAGCTCGTCACTGCCACGGACCAGTAAAGACCCGCACACCAGCCGTTCAGCAGGGGCCACACTACCAGTGCTGCTAGCCCACCCGGATAACGGAGTCCCAGACACACAAACACACACAGACACATCGGACCGGCTGCTGTACATGTGCCTTTTTTCTTAATTTTGGTATTATTTTATTGAACTGTAGGTGCAGCAACGGCTGCCGTTTCTGTTCCTCACATTGACTGGGACTTTGAAGAGCTTTGGAGTATGACCTTTTTTCCCCCTCTCTGTCTCTCTCTTGCTCTCTCATTACCATCATCAGACTTTTGCACGACTTCTCGTTTTCCGTTACGTGATTCTCTTCCGTTATGAACCACACAAGAAGTTTTGGTTGGACTTGGTGAATGTGGATACCTCTGGTCGCCAGACTCATTTGTCCTGCACACGTCCGGCTTCAAAATGTGAAAACGCTGTTCGTCCAGTGTGAACGGCACTGCCAGTGCCCATCTAACACCCAGTTAAAAAACAAAAAATGCATGTGGAGATACTCGTCTGACACATTTTTAGAAATCCAGTGAAAAGGTGCCTTTTTTACACTCTTCCCAAACCTGGACAGCGTCACTCGGACAGTATGTGTGGAATACTCCTCTCCTTGGCACATTTTGAAGGATTCTGACTACATCATCAGGCTGGTGTGTCCCTCACGCCTGAAGGTGCTGCTGAAGGAGATGTTTGGTCCTTTCATTCTGCAGCACAGCCTGTGAATTCCACAGCCCAGCTCTGGTTATGGAGGTCCTCGGCCCACAGTTTGGTGGTCTCCCTTCTCAAACCGGACTCATCCATTCCCGGTCAGGTTCAGGCGTTGGGAAACTCCCAAATGGCTGGGACCTGGAGATTCCCAGCCTGTAGCAACAGACAGATGTCAGCTACCCTCACAGACAAACTGCGTCCATTCGCAGGTTTTAATACATTTCTGTTTGGCATCATTTTTATTAAAATACTTCTAGGAGATCCACACACTGTTTCTGTTTAATATGTGCATTCTGTGTTCAAGCTGGTAGCCTCAATAAACGAAAGAGGACCCTTCATGTAGACCCTGTTTCCACCCGCAGCTCGATGTTTGTCTTGGGTCTACAGCCATCCTCCTCAACCCCTTTAGTTCAGTGGGAAATGATAATAAACAATTCTGGATCCATGTGTTTTATGATGGCTTGATTTAATGCTGAACCTTTTTATGATGAGGAAACTTGTGGGAGGGGGGGGGGATCCATTTGAGAATTGTTGAGAAATGTAATGTAATTTCTTATACAACATTTTCCAGAATTATTTTATTTCATGTAATTAAATTGAATTTCCTTTTCAGAAAGGCAACATCATTTAAAAATGGAGATTGGGTCAAAAAAAATGTTCCAGAGAAAATTGGTCAGTTTTATGCACAATGGTGGTGGGAGGAATCAAAATCTCCCTCATAAGAAGCCTGAGACGCTGTTTTACGATGGTCCTGAGGAGTTTTTGACTTCTTCAAAAATCAAAGGAATATGCAGGACATCATTAGCCTAGTGGGTAGGATACTTGCCTCTAGATGCAGAGGTCATGGGTTCAAATCCCACCTTCAGCAAACAACCACTGGGTCTCTGAGTGGGACTCTTAACCCCGAGTTAGGGAATGGAGGTCGCTATGGATAAAAAGCGTCTGCTAAATACCATAAATGTAAATAAGTCTATGCTATGTATCTAAAGGCAGTTGGTGTGATCAGTAGCCTATGGGTTCGAATGCCAAGACACCCTTGAGCAAGGTACTGTCTCCACACTCTGCTCCCAGGGTGCTGTGGTCCACTGCTTCACTTGTTGAATGGGCTAAATGCAGAGAAAGAGGTTCACAGTGTGTGCTGTGATGTGTTCATGTGTGACAAATGGACACTTTTCACCTAATACCCAAAGAAAATCCAAAGATTTACCACTATTTTACCATCCTCAGCTTAACAAAAAAAACTCAGAAGACATGTAAGTTCATGGGTCATTTTAAGTATAAATAAAATAGAGTTGTATTTATGACAGCAAAGGAGTTACATTGCAAAATTCTAGAATATAATTAATCATTAATTAAAAAGCAGATTTTTCTTCTTGTCTTCTACACCGACTGGTGTAGAAAGACGTCCGTTTAAGGGGTAGGTGAAAGTCATTTCTTTGGAATGGAATATAATTTGAAAAGAGTTTCGTCTTTTCAATGACAGGATGTATTGTGTTAGATGTGAGCAGGGATATGAACCAAGTAAAATAAAAAAATGTTTTATTCTATTTCAAGCTGGATGGCAGAATTATAACACCCCCC
>JBBPCX010000160.1:20643022-20662075 GCA_037974365.1 Hydrocynus forskahlii
TGGGGTTCTATAGAAATGATGTATATATTACATATGTGGAAGGAAACGTGTGAACATGATGGCCCCCCCCCACACACACACACACATATACACACACACACACACACACACACACACACACACACACCCCTCCAGAACAAACCTGAGTCGGAGACGGAGGTGAAAAAGTTTGACAGAGGAGGAGAAGATAAAGACCTGATCGAGACATTGGAGCGAGACATCATCTCCCAGAACCCCAACGTGAAGTGGTGTGTTTATTTATTTTCCCACCCAATCAGTCATTCAATGCCATTTTAGTCTTGGACTAATAATAGAAATATGCCACTCAAAAATGCCAGAGGATGGTCTTGACTGGTTAGAATTATCTTGTATACCAGAGCAATACTCTTTTAAGAATTTAGGAATGCCCAAATCCACTCATTGGCTAGGGCTCGATGCCACCAATGGTGGGAGAGACATAGAGACAGGAACAATACAAATGGTGGTTAGGTGTGTTTTATTGCATGTAGTATAGATCAGTAGTATATACTGTACGTAATATTGACAAGTATTGATATTTCACATGGTAAGACTACTATTGCACGTAATAAGACATTGTACATGATGAAATGAATTAATAGAAAGTGTGATATACTCAAAGAGCTCACCCAGTAAAGCACTTAAGTCCTCACAACAAAGGCTCGGTGTATTTGTGTAAATATTAGCATGTACAATGCACTGGATCGTGATGTTTACTGAAACTCCTCGCCCCAAGGGATGACATTGCTGACCTGGAGGAAGCAAAGAAGCTACTGAAGGAGGCGGTGGTCCTGCCCATGTGGATGCCGGAGTTCTTTAAGGGGATCCGACGACCGTGGAAGGTACAGCTGAAGTTTTATGACCTCATGTTTAGGCTTTATAGTAAAACCGGTCCAATAAAGTGCTAGAAGAATATTCTAGAAAAATTGGTTTGAATGTAAAAGCTCAAATATTTTTATTCAAAACACTGCTGTCCTCCCTGACTTTACCTGAGGCTGATGTATAGCACCACCTGCTGGCCAGAAATAATTTTAAACGGGAGTGTGTCTTCAAATGCTCCAGTGAACTTCTTAAAATATTACATAAATGAGGTCATGCTTTTTGGCAGCTTCTAGACTTCCATTCAAACAGCCACATTAGTGTGGTTTGATCAGACAGTTCTTTGAATGATATGGAAGCAAAAGGTTATACACTAGATTTAAAGATGCTGTCTTGGTTTTGTGTTGAAGGGCGTTCTGATGGTGGGGCCCCCAGGCACCGGAAAGACACTGCTGGCAAAAGCCGTAGCAACAGAATGCAGGACCACATTCTTTAATGTTTCCTCCTCCACCCTTACATCCAAATACAGAGGGGAGTCTGAGAAACTCGTGCGATTGCTGTTTGAAATGGTAAACATATACATGGGGTTCTCCTTCATTTTTCCTTAACGACTGACTATAATTAAATGGTCATTTGGTCATTTATGTGTTCTCGTTGTGTGTGTGTGTGTGTGTGTGTGTGTGTGTGTGTGTGTGTGTGCTGATTTTAATGTGGGTGTGTAGGCACGGTTTTACGCTCCCACCACCATCTTCATCGATGAAATTGACTCCATGTGCAGCCGTAGAGGAACATCAGAGGAGCATGAAGCCAGCAGACGTGTCAAAGCTGAACTACTGGTGCAGATGGACGGTACGTATGTGTGAAACACCCGATTTCTCTTTGCTCTTGGTGACATTGCCTTTATAAAGTAAATAAATGTCCTCTGAACTAAACGCAACTTTGCAGGTGTTACACCTGTAAATCACCTAATCGGACAGACACTACAGATATTGCACTCAATACCATAACTGTTCAAATCTGCGTTTTAACAAAGTAAGTTAGTAAAACAGTCTCCTTTTGTGGTTACTTACTGTGGCCTGCAGGTGTTGGAGGCACATCTGAAAATGACCCGTCTAAAATGGTGATGGTTCTGGCGGCTACTAACTTCCCCTGGGACATTGACGAAGCTCTGAGGCGCAGATTAGAGAAAAGGATCTACATCCCTCTTCCCTCAGGTACTCCTATATCCAGCACGAGTAAATTGGAATAGGCTAATGTTTGCTCAAAACACCTAATTGGCCAGTTTATTTTGATTTTGCTCTGTCTGTATTGTAGGGGTTGACGATATGGCCCAAAAAGTGATATCACAATATTTCTGGGAATTTTCACAATAGTTATATTATTGATATCACTAAATATTTTTTAATTAATTTAAATAACATACAGTTTCAACAGGCCATCATTTGCCGTCAACATGTTGTTTTCAACAAGTAAAAACAAAAAGCATCTCTCTTATTCCTCTAACTCTTAAACAGTAGCTCAGTTTGATATTCAGGTTCTGTTTCAAATATCGCAGCAAAATAATATAAAACACCACATCTAAAGTGCACTGCACAGTTTGTAAATACAAAACTTCTCTGAAACTTCAGTGCATGAGTATAATAAGTAGTGGATACAAAACACAAACATAAACATCACAGTTTGAAATTTCCAGTAAAAACTATGTAAAAATTCTCCTTCAGTTCATTAGCTTGAAAACAGTAGCTCAGTTTGAGATTAATATTCTGTATCAAATAATACAGAAAAAAAAACAAAAATGCCTGGCTGAACCAATTTACTTTGTTTACTCATGTTAGAAGTCGCTATTGCTGAGCCCTGCTCTTTTTTTGGCTTTCTTCGTTTTGAACAATCTGTTAATTCTTCAGGTGACTGAATAAATTAGACGTATTTCCATCTTTGGTTGTCATAGGCTGGGAGCAACTCCTGCATATGAGTATGGTTTGATCCACTTCCACTCTTTTATAACCAAAATATCTCCACACAACCAAAGTGGATCCTTTTTAACTCTGCCAGCATAGCTGGGCTACTGTTTTCCTCTGATATGTTAGTGATGTTGTACAGTGTGGCCTAAGTTACATGTCTGCATCATAGATGTGTGGCGACATTTCACCGCTAACTCAGAATTTCATGATACTCATTTTACCCCGGGATCAAAACGTCCCGGGATTATTGCGAACGGTATAATGTACACGAATCTGTGTCATAATTAATTTGAGGCAGGTGAGCGCACACCCACTTTATTTGAATTCTGCCACATTATACTGAAATTTTGTATAATTTAATGTGCCTCATTTTACTCAAGAGCCAGTTGCTTCTTACTTTTGTTACAGCACTTTGATTCATTTTATGTCAAAAGGGAACAGATCATCACATTTAATATGCCAGTTTGGTTCATTAAGGATCAAGTGTGTATGTTGCGACTTTGGCCAGCACAAAATTCTGGAAAAATGCTGGCATATTTCATGTGCACACTTATTCCACACAGTGCTTGTATCATATACCTTTTTACCACTTACCTTTATCATACAGTTGAGTGAGGAGTGATTGGACTGTAGAGACCAGATATGCAGAAAAAAAAGTTTCAGGTGTAGTTTTCCTCACAAACTTCAACTACTGGAACTCCTCAAGGCCTTTAATTGCAGCAAACCTCAATAGATGCAAGTTTTACAGCCAAAACAGAGAGAACCAGAAGGAGCTGTCCTCAGAACATCAGACTCTTAACCAGGAGAGGACACATAACTTTAACTGTTCATTATAAAACAAACTGAACTCTCTCTCTCTCACTGTATCTCGTCTACCTCTCTGCCTCACTGTATCTCACCTGCCTCTCTACCTCACTGTATCTCACCTATTGTGTAACTGTGCATGTAATAATAGAATCTTGAATCTAGAGGCACAGTGCCTTTGGGTAATACAGTACCCAGCATGCTCAGCATAAACTGCCACTGTACAGTTACTTTTAGTAAAGGTTACTTTTTAATGAAATATAGTAATGAAAGGGTTTGTTTTTGTCTGATAGCCCTGATTTCTTTCATCATTCACTATTAGCCCCTCATTAAATTAGCTTATAATGCTAATTGCTTTTTTGTGTCGTTCTTTTGCTATCCGGTGTCGACTGGAGGATGATGAGTCCTCCTGTTGAGCCATGGCTCCCTCCTCTCAAGGTTTCTTCCTCCTGCTCTGAGGTTTTCCTTGCCTCTGTCACCTCTGGCTTGCTCGCTCAGGTTCTGTAAAGCTGATTGTGATCTGTTGTGAAAAGTGCTATGCAGATTGACTTATGTCTTGAACTGTGGGCCAATTGAATCTTCATAAAATAAATGTAATGACACTGGTTAATAACTTGTGCGTTTCTAAGTGTTTGCATTTGTGTTTGACCTGAAGCTAAGGGTCGGGTCGACTTGCTGAGGATTAATCTAAAAGAACTGGAGCTGGCTAATGATGTGAACCTGGACAAGATTGCTGAGCAGATGGAGGGCTATTCAGGTGCGGATATTACCAACGTCTGCAGGTAAGGCCCATGCTGTTTTTTTTGGTCTTACTCCCTACTTTAGTAATCAGATTGACTCCTTTCCATATTAACAAACGAAATAAGCAACATGCTTTTAATAGCCTGGATAAAACTGTTGTAAAGTAGATGGTTGTTTGAAAATGAACATGCCTTATGGAATTAACTGTGTGCACGTCTGTTGCAGGGATGCATCTCTAATGGCAATGAGGCGGCGGATTGAAGGATTGACCCCCGAGGAGATCCGCAACATTTCCCGAGACGAGATGCACATGCCCACGACAATGGAAGACTTTGAGACTGCTCTGAAGAAAGTGTCCAAGTCTGTCTCTGCTGCTGATCTAGAGAAATACGAAAAGTGGATTGCTGAATTTGGCTCTTGTTGACCCACCTTAACACTACCCACGGGGGAAAATTGGGAATCTGTAGTGGAGATTTGGGCCAGTTTCTGTTTTCATTTGAGAATTTCCAAGTCAGAAATCTCCAGATGTCAGAAATCTCACCCTATGAGCAAGTTGGTCACTTTTTTGTATTTATTTGGACATGAAGTCTCAAAAGGTCATTCAGCGTTTATTTGAGGCTATGAGCTTCTTTAGAGCACTTGATCATTGTGACACTGCTTTATGTGCAAATGCAATTATCTGCAGTGAATGAGCAGTCTCTCTGTTAGACCAGATTGATTTTGCTTTTTTGATACAGCAAAAATATTACAATGCCAAATTCTTTTGAAAATATTTTTTGTTCTGAAATCACCATGCCAGTAATCCAAGGAGTTGTATCATCTAATTTGAGGTCTGTACCTATACACTACTACAGATAAGTGGTCGTGCCCTGATTAAGCTATGCAAGAAGTTGGGGTTTCTGATTTGTGCCTTTTAAACTGACCAGTGTCATAAAGGCCACTGTCTTGTGGTGGACTCTTTTTTTGTTTTCCCAAAACTCTTTGCCATTATATTAATTATGTAGCAGTTGTACGTAAATGTAAAGTTATTGCTTTATAGAAGTTAAAGTTTTTATAATGGAAAAATGTTCAGTGCTGTTTTTACTTTCACACAACAGAAACAGTGGTTCTTCAAAATTGTGTCCAGTGCTAGTATTTACAGCTATTTCTATGCTTTCAACCAACATTTAAATTGGTGTCTTGTGTGTTTGTATTTTTGGGGGTACGCACAATGGGTATTAGATTTGTAAGAGCTGATAAACAACACACTTCCAGTTCATTTTTATTTATTAAACGTAGTACAACCACATTATGCATGGCAAGTTTGTATACATGCTCTTGATAACCTCATACTACCATATCGCTATATCTGCTCAAAATCAAAAACCACACTTTATATTTCTCTATGAAACATAAATAGGATGCAAATGAACATGAGTGACGAGGTATAATTTCATTTTTTTTTCTGTTTAATGGACACAGACCTAGCTGTGTTTTTGGGTTTATAGTACAAGGCTGGATAGCAAAGCCAGCTAGTTCTTTTGAAGGTAAACAGGAGCGGACCAAACCTGCATTTGTTATTACAACATCTGTTTGCCACCTCAACTCAAGTTATTGTGAAAACACCCCCTCCCGCCAAAAAAAAACGCCAAACATCTGTTTCTTAAAAGCTTCATACACATTTCTGCAACAACCATTGTGCCTAAAAATATTTGTGGAGAATGGTCTCTTTGGAGATGCACATTTATGAGCTTAAGAAAACTTGACCTCTGTTTAAAAAGAGTCCCAAATAAACACTGTGCCCTGTTAATCACATCATACACAATATCTTTTTCCATAGGCACATGGCAGTAGCGTTCAGCTAATGACCCAGAAATGTTGAAAGATTTAACACAAATCCTTATGATGCCTTACTCAACCAGAACATCAAACAAATGAAGAAATGCAAAGGAATAAATTTGATTTTATAAAGTGCTACATTTGGAAGGAGGAAAAAAACCCAACTTGGAGGCATCCCTGTCAGTGAAATGCCACAAACAGGTAACGTTCAGTATATGGCATCCCTCAAACAACTCTTTTCTTCTGTCTCTCTCTCCATCTCCACACTTTCCACCAGACTTTGCTTCTCCTCGTCTGGCATCAGAGTCTCTGGGTTCAAATGAAAGAATCCCCTGGCACAGAAAAACAATGGTATATATTCATTTTAGAACAAACCCTTATCTAACCTTCAAAGATATGTTTAGATACATCTCAATCTATAATATTTATACCCCAGTGCATAGAGTATTTCATACAGAGTATTTCCACAATTTTAAGACTTTATTATTCTAGTCTCTGTGTCACTGTGCAGTTGTAGCATAAGCAATTTCCTCTGGGTTCAGTCAGTGCTGGAGGCTCCTGAGATCACATTTTAGCTCTATACCAGCTTCCAACACACCTGGAACCAGGTGGTTAATGTCCTGGTCTCTGCTGGAAGGTGGGATACAGTGAAAATGTGGTTTAGGGAGCCTCAAGCACTAGAGACATATCTCCACATATTTGAAGGCAAAAATATATTCGGTTTAAATGAAAAAAAATCAGAGAAAGTGGATGTTGCCATAGACTGTGGCCATACTTGTGTTCGCAGGAGGGAAACAAGAGGTCCAGAATCTTGATGATGACAGCAGAGCCTACAACCCCCACAACCACCACCCACATGATGAGGAAGAAAAGTGGCAGTGACTCAGAGCAGAAGCGCTTCAGTCTATCCCTCAGCTCCTCCACCCACCGACACACCACCTGCAGACACACACACACAAAAAAAACAAAAAAACACTGAAGAAATAATACATTACTGTTATTACATGATTTGTTGGAGTGGTGAATGCTATTGCACTGTCAGCAGCTTCTTGCAAACATAACATTCATATTGATTTATCAGAGTACTTTGAACTGTTACATATTTATAGCATTGTTCTGATGGCATTTTGCCCCCTGTACTTGTTCAAAAAGGGGGAAGTATTCAGTATAGGGGTATTTTGCACTTCTACCCTGTTAAATTTTGACACTGAATGGAAAGCCCCAGCTACTGACCCCTCATGGACTGAACAGGTTCAACCCAATTCAAGCAGCCAACACACTGACAGTCTAAAACAGTGCTTCTTTATACTCCTAATCAGATACAGGTCTTGACTGAATTGAGCATATCCCTATCTGTCACAAATAGCTATTTCAGAGCTTTAACTTGACTGTTTCTGAATAAGCACTTGAGAACTGCTAGCGTAGTTTTCATGGGTTTGGCTTCTGCAAGAGCCCTCTAACAAACCACAGAATGTTTTATTGTGTTCATTTAGCATCCTGACTAATCACAGATATTCTTTGGGTGTGAGGATGATTCAAAACACAGAATTCAAGCATTATTATGATTATTATGATTATGATTATTATTATTATTATTATTAAAGTCAACCCAAGATTTAACAATAATAATAGGTTTAAAAAGGTATATTGCAATCACAGTATGTAGCAATATAATTGCAATATGGTGGTATTTTGTAAATGTCTTACAAACTAAGTGTTTTCTTCTTTCTCAATCTAAACACACCATTTACACAGCTACAATGATAATGAAACGCTTTCTGCACTAACATATTGCAGTGTGTCTTTTTCTGCTATATCATACGGCCCTTCTGTAAAATGAAGCTTTATTACTCACATTATAAGAGGAGGGGGACTGCCTCAGAGGAACCTCAGGCAGCAGGTCGTCTGGATTAACTGTTTCATCCTCTGTGGACTCGTACAGTGTGTTGGGGTCCATGCGCAGGGGTGTCTCAGGGAGTTTCCCTGGAGCAGCGATCTCCTCCTGGGTAGTTTCAGCCTGCTTGAGTGGGTAGTGACTGGTAGTGTGCAGGACTTGGTCCTCAGCTGAGAGAATGAAAATTAGAAATTGTTATATTCCAGTTTTGGTTTTGTTCTCCACTGCCCTTGATTCTTCGTGATGTTCTACGCTTAGAGGTCAGTCTTCAACAGAAATGATAGGACACATTTCTAATTAGTCTAGTTAAATGGCAAGAACACCAACCTTTTTTGGGGATGGATTCATCAATGATGATGATATCGTTTTCTCTCGGCATGGCTGAGATTTTGCTCTTCGACATGGGGAAGATGTCGTGTACCCGAGTGACCTCCTCAGATTCCTGATTCAACAGCATTTTCATTTCCCACACATCCGGCTGCCACACCTGCAGGTGTCAGATTCAGAGCACTTTATTGACAAGTTTGATAAGCACACGGGAAATCTGTGTTGGTGCCCAACAGCCAACTGCACGATGTAGGTGTAATAAAGTTGCCACAGATGTACCTTTTCATGGCCCAGCTGGATCATCTCCTGACCCAAAGTCAGCAGCAGCACATCCTCTCCTGCTTCACTCTGCAGATTTGACTGATCCAGCATCAGTCGCAATACACTGCTGACCAACTCCCCAGACTCATCGCTGAAAGTAACGTTACTGTCATCCACTGTAGAGACAGGACGGCATAATGTGTTAATGCATAAAACATGGCTTTTAGTCAGTTTTAAAATGCCAAATCCTTAAAAAAAATAAAATAAAAAAAAACGACTAAAAATCAATGTTGTAGAAAATCTACCCATTGGCAATGGCTCATCTTACGGCACTTGTCCATGTAACAACAGTATCAAATACAGTTCAGCGTTAGGTAAGGACTTCAGATCTGCCTTACTCACACAGCAAAGCCTGGCATGTCATCCTGGTCACTTCTGAGGGCTTGAGAGGAACCCCATTAACCATGGTTGTGTTGTCCACTATGGCAACACTCAAATTTATCTGAAAGGGAATTGGATAATTGAGCAAGAGCTTTTGTATGACAATAACCCACTTTTTTTTTAATTTTAGCCACTGAAGTACATCCTGCACCTCAGTGCTTCTTCAAAGAATGCTTCCTAATTAAGTTCTTTTTTTTTTTTAATACATTTGTTTACAAGTGTTTACAGATGAGCACAAGCAACACTGCATTGAGCTGTTCATATACTATATGCCCCACACTTTCTGATTTAGTTCTTAACTGTAATGCCACTGGCAGAGCCTGGCTTACAGCTTAGCTTCTGAGTGACCCAATGACTATTTAGGGCAAGGGCAATAAAAAACATGAGCCAGCTAGTGCTCTGATCCTAACAGCACATCTTATCCCACATTCATTTTATTCATGAACAACTAACAGCTACCTGGCCAGTTATATACATGGCCCATATTTATGAAGATGTACCTAGTCTTTCTTCAGCCTGTAAAAACAAAGTTAACAGTCGACAAAAGCAAGCCTGTCTGATTACTGTAGGTTGTGATCCATCACCTCGATATTGTATTCTTCAAAACATTCCTCCACATGCACTGATTATGAATTAAGATATACACAGATAATAAAACTATGAACTATTTGTTTAGTTACCTGTACATTGTAGGATAACTCTTCATTTTCAGAAACTGCAGTCACATTGATCACATTTTCCTGCAGATACACCAAAACACATACATTATGCATGCACAATATAATGCATCACTATTTGTGTGGTGTGGAACCCAGCAACTGGAAGTGCACAAGGCAGTGTATTGCTTAGTGCTGGTCCCAACCCTGGATAAATGTTACGTCAGGAAAGGCAGCCGGTGTAAAACTTAGCCAAGTTATGTGGGCAACCAGAAAATTTCCCATACCACATAATTAAAACAGAATACCTGTGCGCGAACAAGAGGAAGGACTGTGGAATGGTGAGGACACAAGGAGTAGAGCTGGTGAAGGTGGAGGAGTTCAAATACTTGGGCTCATCAGTCCAGAGTAACGGGTAGTGCAGGAAGGGTGGAATTGGTGGAGAAGAATGGCAGGAGTGATTTATGTGGTGGAACGGGTGGAGAAGAGGGGCAGGAGTGATTTGTGTGGTGGAGTGGGTGGGAAGAAGTGGCAGGACTGAGTTGTGGTGGAGAGGGTGGAGAAGAGTGGCAGGAGTGAGTTGTGTGGTGGAATGGGTGGGAAAGAGAGGCAGAAGTGATTTGTGTGGTGGAGTGGGTGGAGAAGAGTGGCGGGAGTGATTTATGTGGTGGAGTGGGTGGGAAGAAGTGGCAGGACTGAGTTGTGGTGGAGAGGGTGGAGAAGAGGGGCAGGAGTGATTTGTGTGGTGGAATGGGTGGAAAAGAGGGGCAGGAGTGATTTGTGTGGTGGAATGGGTGGAGAAGAGGGGCAGGAGTGATTTGTGTGGTGGAATGGGTGGAGAAGAGGGGCAGGAGTGATTTGTGTGGTGGAATGGCAGGAAAAGAATGTCAGGAGTGACTTGTGAGAGGCAGGTACCAGCGGGACTGAAAGGGAATGTGTTCAAGGTGGTAGTGGCACCAGCTATGTTGTCTGGTTTGATGGTTTAGTGACAGCTGCACTGATGAAAAGACAGGAAGCAGAGCTGAAGATGGCAGAGCAGAAAATGTTAAGATTTACACTGGGAGTGTCGAGGGACAGCTCGAATTGGAGCTTTTGGACAAAAGTGGACATGTGCTGAGGAGAGACTGTGAGTGTGTTGGGAGAAGGATGTGCTGAGGAGAGACTGAGTATGTTGGGAGAAGGTTGGTGAGGATTAGAAAAGGAGAAGAGGAAGGCCTGGTAAGGAGGTTCACGGATGTGGTGAGGCAGGACATGTAGGCATTGGTGTAAAAGAAGAAGATGCAGAGGACAGAAGGAAATGAAGACAGCTGATCTGCTGTGGTGACCAAAAGAAGTAGAGGAAGAAGACGACTATTTGTGTGGTGTTGGTCATCATATAATATAAACCCCATGCAAAGCAACATTTGTCCGAAATACATTCATGAACCATCAAATCATACCTCAAAAGGAACATTTGGCCTTCAGAAGTGCAGCAACACTTACTCATGCTCGACAACAACAATGGTCTTAAGTTTTATGACAGCTAATGGTGAACCACACTAACAAGAAGTCAAAAAGGCAAAAGACAGGAAAGTCAGCCTGATGAGGACCAGCTTCCACCACTACACAGACATAATGGGGTAAGGATGGGATAAGATTCTTTAACTCATAGTCGCACAAACAAGATCGCTTCTCATTTCTTTGCCCACTCCAACAACTTGTCTTCTGCAATGGTCTTCCGGGACAAATATGTAAAATGTCCATTTGTCACAGATGAACACACCACAGCACACAGTGTGAACGGCGTGAAATTCTTCCTCTGCGTTTAACCCATTCACGAACTGAAGCAGCGAGCAGCCATGAACGCCTTACTCAAGGGTACCTCAATGGTGCCACTGACAGTTCTGGGATTAAAACCCACGACCTTCCAATTACAGAAGCAACTCCCAAACCACCAGCATAAGACCCTTTTGCCAGACATACCCTATCTGTATTAACACCGCTTCCAAAACAGAGCACTGACATTTTCTGAATTTCATCCAATTTCAATCCGACCCTGTTTAAGAGTCTTGACAGCCCTGTTGTGAAACTGGGCCGACGAGTTAGCCTCCGCTAGCGAGCTAGCTGCCTGGCTTCTCGATTACCAATGTTATTAACAGTCTGATGGAAGCCAAACGGCTACTTTGTGATATTTAATGTCTCCAGGAACAAAATTAAGCCGCCAAATCAAATCTGAACCACACAAATGCTGTCTAACGAGTTATCTAGACAGCTATGACAGCCGTTGCTAGGCTAACGAGTCGTTAGAAATAACGGAATTTAACGACCTACCGTGCTCAGCTGTCGCGTTTCTGAAAATGTCGAAATAAAGAAGACGGTTAAAGAGAAAACGGTGGAAAATACTGCCCAGCTCGACGCCATCGCGGTCGGCTAGCTAGCGCATAAACAGGTCCCTCTTGTTTTCGACACTGCATGAGCTACACGCCCGAGCTGCGGTGGGTCGTTTTATTTCTACCCGTATCCCGTCAAAATTCGTACCTACTGAAGGGGCGTGACGAGGGGCGGGGCAACCACACTTGGGTCCCACATATATTACAGGGACAAACGTATTGGGACACACCGGTTTTCCAGGATTTGGGCTAGACCCCGTACTTCCAGTGAAGCTTAGTGCTTCAGCATACCAAGACATTTTGGACAACGTAATGCTTCCAACTTTGTGGACACAGTAGTTTGGGGAAGGTCCTTTTTCATTCCAGCATAAATGTGTCCCAGTGCACAAAGCTAAGTCCGTAAAGACATGGCTGAATGAGTTCAATCTGTGGAAGAACTCGACTGGCCCACACACAGCCCTGACCTCAACCCCATCCAACACCTTTGGGATGAACTGGAATGGAGATTGTGAGCCAGACCTTCTCATCCAACATCAGTGCATGAACTCATTAATGCTCTAGAGAATAAATGGGCACAAATTCCCACAGAAACTCTCCAAAATCATGTGGAAAGCCTTCCAAGAACAGTGGAAGCTGTTTTGACTTTTAAAGGAGGGACTGACTCCATATTAAACTGTGTATTTGAATGCAATATCATTAAAGCCCCTGTGGGTATATTGGTCAGGGGTCCCAATACTTTATAAATCCTGAGACAACTACACACCCTAATATCTGTTTTATCTCGCTCTTTTTCACAATACAATAGATCAAAATATGTATTTTACTCCAATCGCAGCAAGGGGTCTTGGGAGTAGCATAACTTTATTATCTCAGTCAGCAGCATTTCAGAAAGAAAATGATCATGGCAATTCATAAAAAGAGTCTAGGATTTTATCTCGCTCTTTTCTTGCTGATAACACTGACTCTAAAATGATGGAAAATCATCTTCATGCAATTATTTCTCCCCCAGGTAGAGAAGAATTCTGGTAGGGGTGTGTCAACATTTTGTCATACTATGTCAGAATAATTACTTATTTCCTTATTACTTAATACTTAATTACTTATATCTGGAAATAATGGCTTATCTTAACATTACTGAAAATTAATGATTTAATATGGCAAGATAATGAGTCTGTTATTTGAGAATCACTATTTTGAGATACCAGTTCAAAAGCTTGACATACTGCTGCCAGTAACTGAGAAGGAGAAAGGCAATTCTTTTCTCTCCCACCTGGTGGGAATGGGTTTTCACACTACAACAGAAAAAAAGTAACAGTCCTCGGGCCGAGTTTCCAGAGTGAGATGTACCCTAAGCCTGGATTATAAAGAATTTCCAACAGTGGTTCAGCATTATCAGTACAGTTTAATCCAGATGTATATATAGTATGTGTATATAAGAATAAACACTGGACATAATGAAAAATATAAAATGTTAGATGACCGTTTCTGTTTGTTTTGGGATGTTATATTCAGCATTCATCAGTTCAGTCTTGCTATTCATGTTGAAGTTATTAGTAATGTTTCAGCTCTATTAAAATGGAAGAGTACTGGGCAGCCAATCAGAGTGGAGTTCATTTGCATATATTAGTCTTAAAGGTGCAGATGGCTATTAAGTGGTTGAAGAAAAACTAGCCTGTAGGCTATAGCTTATGGTTTTGCCACACAGTCTGTCTGTTATATTGTTAATGCAATACTTTTGTTTTTCCTTTGCATATCAATAAGCGTTCAAGATTTTCCTAAATTGTGTAATTTTGTTTATTTTGTGGACAGCATTCCTGAGGTCTGAAACTGACCAGTGATGAAATCCTGGCAAACTGCCTGACATCCGATGGGCATCCGTAGTTGCACACTAATTTAGTGGACCAATAAGCTAGGTGGAGCTCATAGAATGACCAGTGAGTGGAGGTGCAAGGTATTTATATAAAGAGAATGCAGCAATTAGAATTTGACATACTGAATAACTGCTAAAGAGGAAAAAGTTGAAATATGGTAAAACATCAAAACACAACACTTCCTTTCATTAAACATATGATTATCCTATTGGTTAACTGATCAAATCCGCATAACATTACATTTGACACAAAGTGCCCTCTGAACCTGATGGCAGTTTTAAGCCACACCACTTGTTTTAAAAAACACCAGCATTACTGACCCACTTGTCCAACTCTCTTTAACCCCATCTGTGTTTTTTATTGGTTTAACTGATTTTCTATACCATAGTGCCAGACTTTAGTCCTGGATATTTGGTAGTTCCCCTCCTCAAATACATACACACTAAACCTGACAATTAACAGGTGAGTTGAACCAGGTGAGTTTGAGCTGGTTAATCAACAAAATGTGTGGGACACTGGACCTCCAGGACTGGAATGTGAACCCATTTGGTAGCCCAAGTACACATTTTACCAACACTGTGATTACAGGAGCTGGTAAAAGAACACATAGGGATAGAGCTGTGGACTCCGGTCCTGGAGATCTATTTTCCTCAGAAGTCTAGTTCCAGACAAACCTGTTCCAATGAAGTTCTCCAGGAGTCCCTGATTACATTAAGTACCGTGGAAGTAATTACAGATTTGGACTTTTCCCATTTTTCTAAAAAACAGATTCTGACTTTTCCCATTTTTCTAAAACACATTTTTCTCCTAAAAATGTGAATAATGTTTTTTTTTTCTTTCCCCAATGTCTGTCACAATTACTCGACAATAGATGATTATTTATTGAAAATAGTAATTAATTAAAAAGTATGTTCTTCATGAATTGACATAGTAATGACTTTCTCCAAAGGGGGGCGCTGTTAGAGCTGTAAATACTTCTGCGTGCATCACTGAAGAGAAGAAGAGTCCATTATTCACTATTTCAGGAAACTGCTTCTATATGACCACTGGATTAATTCCACATATAATCACTGATTATCCGATTCCTAATTTAATGTATCATGACGGCTCTACTCTCCACAAAACAGCTGCAAGAACAACAAACCTTTCCACAACATTTCAACCTGTTTAGAAGAATTACTATCAGAAGTATTAATAATATGACTGGAATTATTAGAATATATGATAATCTGATAATAAGATGTGTTTTAAGGTGTTCACACCCTGCAGGACTTTGTTTACAGTATAAAATATTTCATAGAAATTCATTCTGGACTCCAGAATTTAACAGATGATCCAAAATAGGAAAGACAGAATCCAGCGTAGAGCGGCTGAGTGAAGGTGGTGTGGACGGTGTGTAGGAGTGTCATTGTGTCAGAGACACTGTAGAAGGACAGAGTTCCTGCACTGTGATCCACATACACTCCTATTCTGGAGGATGATGGTCCTGAGATCTTAGTCTGAATGTTGTTGTGGAAGAAAGAGGGAGGAGAAGAACATTCCAGACTCCAGGACTGATTGTTGCGACCAAATTTACACTCTTTACCCCGTCCTTTCCTGCTGATCCCTTTATATGAGACTGATATTTCTATCCAGTATGAGCTGCTCCACTCAACCTCCCAGTAACAGCGTCCACACACACTCTCCTTACTCAATGCCTGACATAGGTTAAATCTCTCTGGATGATCAGGGTGTGGCGGTAAATCCTGACCACATCTGACCACTCTGTTCTTCTCAGACAGAATGAGGTGAGGACCTGCTGTGTTGGGATCCAGAGTGAACCGACAGAAATCTAAAAAAAAGATGTTGTCTTTATTAACAGAATGCTGTCTTTATTAAAAGATGTGTGTCTTCTATCAAGTAGAATAAGTGCAAAATGTTTTTTGGGGAAAAAGCTTGACAACAGAATAAAAAATTACAGAATTTGTATGTCGACCTCTAGGACTGACATCTAGAACTTAAGATTCATTTGTGGAGTAAAGCCACCTAGTGAAGAACGTCAGGTAAAAAAAAATAACATTGCATGATGTAACACTCTGCACCACTACCACTCTCTTTGGACTCATGTCACTGGTCTTATGTTTACACTTGCCTATATTTGCTCACATCTCCTGAAGTTCCGTTGTATGTGTGTGTGTGTGTGTGTGTGTGTGTGTGTGTATGTGTACATGTGTGTGTATGTGTCTGTGTGTGTGTGTGTGTCTGTGTGTTTCACCTACACTGTAGAAAATCTTGTCTGTTCTTTGGTTCTGTGAGTAAAATATGAACTGCTGCAGCTGTGGAGACACAACACAATAAAGGATGAACATCTGGAACACAAACACTCCAGAAGAAGATTCCAGAAACACTCTCACCTTAAAACCATGTAATCGGACTTAATGTGTTTGTTACAGTACAAGAGTTTTACTGTGAAATCAGTTTAATGTTCAATAAAGAACACCTTTCTAGGAGCTTCGACACACAGACCGTGTGAAACCCAGCACTGCTGAAGATAAAACACTAAACTGTGGAGTGCTGTGTCCTCCAGCTATGCAGTAGAACAGTCCACACACACCCTGCTGCCGACCCAGCAGAGACTTACACTCATTTCTCACAGCAGGATGGCTCCTCTTACCGTGTGGAGACATTCTGTTGAGTTTCTCTTCACAGAATTCCTGCACTTGCTTTTTCAGATCAGACACAGATTCTCTCACTTTATCAAATGAGAGACGGGGACTGACAGTGATGTTGGGAGAGTCTTCAGGTCCAGGAGAGACACAGAGAGACTGGAAACTCTACAAAGAAAGTCAATTAGAGTCAAGTCAAGCAGCCAAATTCAGTTCCAAAGCTGAATTAAAGCCTTTTATAAGAATGCTTGTTTCAACATGGCAACTATGAAAGGACATCAGATGTCTATGTTTATGCAATACAAAGTCAAGTCAAATCCTAAATAACTTTTCAGAAATTCAGAGAGAAACTGGATTGCTCATTGTTTAATAATTGAAGTGCATGTAAATGCACTCACTGATCTTTTACCTGGAGGAACTGGCTGTGATCCTCTGTGTGTGAAAGCTGCTCCAGCTCAGTGTGTCTCCTCTTTAGATCAGTGATCTCCTGCTCCAGCTGTTCAATGAGCTCTTCAGCTGCACTCAGCTCCGCCTTCTCCTGATCTCTGATCAGCTCTGTGACCTCAGAGCGCTTTTTCTCAATGGAGGAGATCAGCTCAGTGAAGATCCTCTCACTGTCCTCCACTGCTGCCTGTGCAGAGCGCTGTGAGGACACACAGAGACATTAGATGAACGTCCATTTTTATTCAGTTAAATTTTTTCCTCCAAATTTTAAATGAAGCCAACTTCTTTTGTGCCTGACGCTTCCCCATAGGAAAGAAAAATTAAACAGAAATGCTCATCATGAAGCTGATTATGAGTTGAATGAGGTGTGTTGGAAGTAAAGAATCCCTGAAGCTGTTCAAGGCAGTGGGACCCCAGGACTGAGAGGACCCCGAGACACTGTCTTTGATGACAGATGGCAGATAACGTAACGGAAAAAGTCCACACTGTGGTTGGGAAGGATTTCCAAAGTGTCCAAACAGCGGTCTCCTCACTGGGTGACTGGAGGAGAGTCTGACTGATGTGGGAAGCACACTACCAGGCAAAAGTTGTTGCACTCTGCAGGTTTTTACCACTTATCCATTTATTTCATTAACTTCAGATTTTTAGACATTTTAGACCGGAAGGTTGTTGAGTGAACAACTATAAATAAAAATATCAAATAAAAACAAGTTTTCTTTATAACATGGTAAGATTATGTAACAGTGCATGTCTGACATCCTAGTAACTGGTTGTGTGGTGATTGCAGAGTCTGTCCAGTCCTTTAAATTCTACCCCTTTAACTTAACTGCAATTCTAGTTAACAATTTCATCTCATTGGCTGACACTTAATAGCTCGTTAAATATGTAACAGTTGTTGGGTGATCCACATTATAATTATTATTATATTAGGTGGCTTTTTATAGGCCAGTGATGATTAAAATTGTAAGTTTTCTGGCTAATAAAGACATCCAAATGGTGGACATACTGCAAATGTATTTGTAAGCAAAGAATATTGATTGTATGTTACTCAATATTAGGAGAGTAGCATGGAAATGAAGAAAATCTCAGTCTGTGTAAAAACTTTTGACCTATTAGTGTAGCTGTGCCACTGACGTTCTGATCATTACTCACCTTAAGAGTGTCTACAGCCTGTTTCAGCTCCTGCAGCTTCTTCTCTTTCTCCTGGAGTCTTTGCTGGGATTCCTGCTGTTTCTTCTTTAACTCAATCTGTGAATAAATTGATTTTAGCCAGGTGTTTTCAAAGAATGACCTACAGCATTAATGGCTTATGAAGAGCTAAACTTTATGACTCCTCTACTATCAATAACCCAGACAAGAAAGATCACCACAGCTGAGGACAGCAAATTGGAAAAACAGGCTAAAACTAGCCAGTTTACATGAAGCTGACGACTACTGATGATGTATTGAGTCCTTGAAGAATCGTCCCATTTTGTAGAGGAAGATTTTAACCACTACCCCCTGTGAGTCACTTCCAGTGTGCAAAGCTACACTAAAAAATAAGGGCTATAAATAAGGAATGGCATTGGACCTCAGTCATTTTGTACACAAAGTGGGTCCTCGCTCATAAAATGACTAATTGTACCAGTAAATAAGAGTAAGTAAATAAGGAATACTGCAATTGATTCAGTTTTAATCAAGTCAGCATGAGATTCTGAAGAGATCTCACCTGTCTCTCAGTTCTCTCTGCTACAGCTGCAACTGTATCGTGACCTTTGTGTTCATGCATCGTACACAAATAACAGATGCATGTTTGGTCAGTGCGACAGAAAATCTCGATCAGTTTGTCGTGCTGAGAGCAGATCTTCTCCTGTAGTCTTGTGGAGGCTTTGACCAGCTTGTGGTTTTTCCAGGAAGGAACTTCATAATGAGGTTTAAGATGATCTTCACAAAACGAGGCCAAACACATCAGACAGGACTTGATGGCTTTGTGTTTTCTCCCGGT
>JBBPCX010000160.1:20676476-20694810 GCA_037974365.1 Hydrocynus forskahlii
GAGAGATAGAGAGAGAGAGAGAGAGAGAGAGCGAGAGAGAGAGAGAGAGAGAGAGAACGAAGCACTGTACACTTATAGAAAATAGCTGAGGCTGACACATAGGACGGCCAAAGTGCACCTCCACAGCACTATTCGCATGCGGCACGGGGACACGATCTTTCCCTCGCTTGACAAAAGAGGACCGAAACAAAGAAAGAAAAAGAGAGGGAGAGAGAGGAAAAAAAGACTGACAATGGAGTCACATTTTGGACTGATTCACTGCAAAAAACCGTCTGCACGGTGGGTGCACAATAAAATTAATAAAACGGCAGTTTATGCAACTGTTAAGTGTGGAATGATCCGGGAGAACCCTGGCATGCTCAGATCTGTTCACGTCTATTGTGTGGTTACCAAATTCTGTACAGAGAGAGAGAGGCAGAGGGAGTGAGAGGGACACATTGTTTAGAAAAAGAAAAATGCTTTGCTGTGCGATCGCTGCACTAAGCAAAGTGTCTGTCCCACTGTTTCAATTCAGGGTCTGTGCGGCTCACAGAGCGAACCGGCGCTGCGCTGGACAGCCCTGGGGGTCCTGGACAATGAGAGCAACAATGGACGGCAGAAAGATGTATTCACACATTCTAACACACAAATACACGTGTAACGTCTTCTTACATTCAACGCCACAGGCCTTTCACGACCTCTCTTAGCACTTCTACATTGGAACATTCAGACCTGCAGCTTTAGTCCCCCCCAATGGCTTTTACATTCAGCTAGGACAAAGAGAAAAGGGGGGGGCTGTAAAAAGAATGGCATTAAAAGAAAAAAAAGTGCTGTAAAAGAAGCCTTGGTGCAGCGAATTTTAAGTGCAGTTTCATATTATTCATAACATACATTTCTTTTTAAAGGCTTTTACAATACATATTGCATCACTGCTTCCTACATTACTTATGGCCAGTGTTTTATTATATATGTATTTGCACCTACTTGGATCTTTTCTCATTGCCTTAGTGCCACGATACACAATATTCCAAAGTCAAGACTGCTATATCTTAAAGAACTCATCTTAAAATCAAAGCTAATGCATCACCATCAAGAAAACAGAAAAGGAGAGGAAAAACCCCAATCAGAAACTGGCACTGTAAGCCACTAGAACTGTTATTTGTGCGATTGTGGAATGTGAAATCGAAGTGATGGGTATGCAAAGACTTTTTTAGGGGAGAGGTGAACCCACACAGTGGACAGGATGGATCTGAGCATGTCAGGGCCCTTGCCTAGTGGGGGCGGAAACCCTGTCTGTGGAGGATGAGGGGGGAGACCTGCAGGAATGGGAGGGAGCGTCGGGCGCGTCGGGCCGGCGGGTCACGCCTCGCACACACCCTGCTTAATAACTCTACATGCACTTCAAGATCACAGCAAGAGTGAGCTAGAATATCTACACGGACACAACAAGAGCTTTCATGCAAGTTATCTACGTTATAGGTACGAGAATGCTTACAGGTTAAACTTGTGATACAGCTACAGCAACGAGACTCCAAACAGCAGCAGCAGCAGAGCGACAGAGGATGCGGCCAGACGCTGGCGGGTCGCCCGAGCCTGGCCACTTTCTTTTTGCGCTTCTTCATTGACGTGCTTCAGCTCTGCTGGGTCTGCTGAGGGTTCTTGGCGTAACTGGTGAAGACGAAATTGTAGTCGTTGAAATGGGCCAACTGGCGATCGAGGCGCCTGTAGCCCTCGAGTTTCTGCGCAGAGGAGAAGACGCTGCGACACTTGGAGCTCTGCCACAAAACAGCAAAAAGAGCTAAATAAATACACACTTAAAAAGTTACAAGCCTGTGTGTCGAATGCAAGTGGATTATTTTTCACCAAAATAGGTGTTCCATCCAAAAAAACAAAAAAACTAAAAGGTTATTTGAAAACTTACTGTAGAGTTTCTATAATACTTCTATAATAATTCCTGACTGGTGTGAAGCAAAACAGATCAATTTACCTGGTTAACAAAGAGTGTAGTCACAAATTTCCCTGGCTTGAAGACATCCACGACTTTTCGGACAAGATCGTCGTAGGATGTCTGGGAGAGGTTGGTTTCAAAACTAACGTAGGAGAACTCTGGTTCAGGGGTGATGTGAATTGTCCAGTAAGTTCCCTGCAAAAAGACAGTGTAGGAACAAACTCATATTACAAATAAATTTGAATGAATATAAGGTCCTTCAGCTTCAAAAACTGTTCAGACCAGGGTAGGAAGAGATTAAAAATATAGACATGTGGGGAAATGTTAAGCATACGGCCAAAAACCTCCATGCTAGGTCTGTTTTCCTAACCTTGGTCTTGGCAGCCCCCTATATTCTGGGTATTTTAGTACTTTTCCTGCTTTCACACCAAGTACGACTATGTTAAGAACTGATTAGTTAGATCATGTACATTGGGAGAGAAAACAAACATTTTGGATCACTGTTAAAAACACGACGTCACCAGTCTTATTCACAAAGCGCCCGCATGGCTGCAGGTAGTCGTTCCAAGTAACCACAAGCACACCTGGTTTTACTTACTTAATCTGTTCCTCTCAAGTTCCTGCTTGGTTGGAATGAGAACCAGTAGCCACACCTGATCTCTGTGAATAAGATTAGTGAGTCCTGGTCTACTCACATCAGTTTTCATTCCATTCATGGAGTATCCACAAGGGTTGAACATTGTGGCGTCGATCACAGAACCTGGAATCAGGTCACGAATTCCACTCATCTGTGGAGAGAGAACCCGGACTACATTAACGCCACAAACACAGCAGGGGGTGAAGTGGGACACTATTGAGTGTCAGTGCTACTGTAAGCACACAATCCAGTAGTATTGATCAGTTGATTAAACAAACTACCCAGAATCCTGGAATAAATACATTACTGAACATCACGAAGCTAAGAAGGGGAAGAAAAAAAAACAAAAAAACAAAAAACAAAGTGCTTACACGAGTGACATCATTAGCGGAAACACCGTCTTTCATGTAGAACTGGTCCATCACAGCTGGGTCAAGATCACTCATCAGAACCTCCAGCGTCTGATCTGCCTGCTTGTTCTCCCAGTACTCTGGAAGCTCCAGAGTAAACAAGTACCTGATAAACAAACAAAAAATTAAATAAACAACCATATTCATTAACATCATTCCCCTATGAATCGGTAATTGCCCGATTACAACACAAGATGAAAAGAACACCATCTGTTTTATATTGTGACTATCCTTTATACTTATGCATGACATACAATCCCATGTGGTACAGAAACAAATGGACCTACCAGCAGTCAGAGTTCAGACGCCCCATGCAGTAGGCTGCTCCATCTGAGGAGTGAAAGAAATGTGAGGCCCTTCCACACCAATTCATACCGAAACAGGAACTAGGATTGATTACCAGAAGTTTTGTTTCCTGAAGTTACTCAAGTGGTGGATCAGAATTTTGGTGGATTTTGAATTTTGAATCTAAGCTGAACCTTAAGTGCAAAACTTGCTTTGGACATACTTGGAAAAATCTGGCTGAGAAATTCCACTTCCTCCTCAAAGTTGCGGTGAGGGAACTCCTGGTGGGCAGGCTTCATGAAGTTCTTACGAGAGTAGAAGAAGTTCTACAGAAATGGGGAAAACAGTTTAGCTGCTTTTGCTCCATGAATGTTCTGGGAGCAGATGAATATTTCGCTCAAAAGTGCTAGAACACAAACTTGTTGGCACACGGCATGGGATTATTTTTGGTTCCTTAAGTATTTTTCCCCACTGTTGGCCATGTTAGCCTTTTTTGAGTGATGCGTATCTAGATGTAGTGCTGAGGGAAAAAATAACAGCAGACAGACTATTTTTAGAATTTAAATCTAGGCATAAAGGACTACTCCTCTGTATAGGACCTGCCCTACTATACTTGCTTGGACAGGAATAAACATTTGATGAACTCAATGCCTAACAAAACCTGATGCTATTTTGTTCCTTGTGTTATTTTAAAGCTAAACCTGAATAATCTAAACCTAAGGAACTAGAATAATTATTGTTTAGTAATATAGTGGTCCAAAAAGCATATTACACAAACTAGACTATTCCTTCATCAGTGATCTGAATATCAGCCCACACTGATGGGGTAGACCTAGATGCCCCATTACGTGAGGGAGATCACGCACCTCGATGGTGTCGAAGCCGCTGTATTCCCGCGCCAGCTCCAGCAGGGGTACCAGCGCTTGCAGTAAGAGGGTGGTTCCGCATGTCTTCAAAATGAAACGTCTCTTTGAGACAAACATGCTACTCTCACTGGAGATGAAAGAGACACAAGAGGGTGAGATGCATTGCTGCTTACTGGTTTTATCAGTGCTGGCTGGGCTCCATGAAAAGAGTGGAAGATCTGCATTGTTCTGCTTTAAGGGAATCCAAATGAACCTTTCTCACATCCAAATGAAATTCAGAGGCAACACCCTGTTTAATTCTTAAAGACCAGCTGTCATAAGATTTAATATTTAGCACTATAAATACAAACTACCGCAAAATTGTAGTAATGGGAGAGATGAATTAAAGAATGATTGGACCTACAGGCTCTAGGGATTGTTTTAGAATGTTAGATGATTTGACTCCAACGAGGTCCTATTGCTGTCACTCAAATAAATAAAAGGTCCAGGACACTCAAACATGAATGAATACTCTGACAACAAGCTTCCAGCACCCTCACCTTTAACCCACCCCTCTCTCTAGGACATACCTGGTCAACCTCCACTGTAAACAGCTTTGTCTAGTCCTCTTAGAGCTTCCACTTTCTAACCTTGGTAGACTGTACATGCGTGCACACAGGACTCTCATACCTCCGTTAAAGCTTGTTGATAGGCTGCGACATTGAATGACTCTCACACTCAGCTTTTCAGGGAGCACAGCCAGGACAGAGACAGAATTACTCTGAGCAGGTGGGGCAGCCTCTGTGCCCTTCAGTTTAAAAAGAAACTCCACAAATTCAACAGTGTTGTGTTAAGGGTAGAGCCTAGTTAGTCACAGTCATCTCAGCTATATACACGTAAACAGTGAGACGAGACGAGCTTCACATTTTACAGAATACAAAAAAGACACACATATAAATGAACTATAAATACTATAAACGAAGTAAAAAAGTGCGATTTGGTACAAGTATGTGAAATTTTGTACAGATCCAAAAAAACTATGAATGTTGCAGTTTCAGTTCCTTATACGTCTAATGAATGCCAGCTTAGGTATTATTAATGTGGTAATTTCATTTGCTTTTTCTGGAACAAACCCATGCGCTCTTGAATCATTTCGGGAGGCAATGGGGGAAAGAAAGGCCAATGGCTTTGGAAAGCTAGTAGATACTAATACAGGACGTCTTGGCACCAAGAAAGACACAAATGGCAGTGACAAAGGAAGCAAACAAAGATTAGAAGATAATCCCAACCCCACTCTCCAAGACTCACCTGAGTATATAAGCTTCCTGCTTGTCAGTCTTTGTCACACTTATGATCAAACAATGCACATTCTCCAGAAGTTTGTCCCACTCAAACCTGAAAAACACAAAAAAGGGATGTCAGCACAGGAATATGGTTTCTCTTTCACTTCAAATTTAGTAATTTGCACTCTGGGACCATATATGGCCAGTCTTGAACTGAATAATGATAGCATTGGTTAATTACTGTTGAAAACTGGTTTTAGTCTAGGGATAGTCTTAATCTGGGTTTGGGAAATCATTTTCATGCATGCAAAAAGTCACCTTTTTATTGTAAAAATGTCTTTTAGAACCAATGCTAAACTCCCAAGACAGAAATTCAACCTACTTGTTGGTAAATACAAAGTCCAGACAGTCACACAAAACTGAAGACTGCTGAAATACTTCAGTGCACTACGTTAACATGTATAATAATATGTGCTATTTCTGTACTTAATGATGGTCCATTCAGCCAAAATGTCATTGATTCAATCAGAACATTCATCCAACACTGGTGACTGCCTTCATCGCACTCAAATTCTTGACTGGTGTAATGTTGTTCATATGAACTGTTGTCCAGACAAATGCCAGAATGGTATGAAGAATTTTAAAAAGATTGCTCAAGGCTAGCTTGAAAACAGCTAATAAATGTGCACCGTCAGGAAATATGTGAAAACCGGTTTGAGAATCATTAGGATGCAAATCTGGAACTGCTGTTTTCAACATAAAACCTTACGGCAGTCAAGTGTATAAAATAATTCTGCTATATGCTGGTTTTGTGCAACTTCAAAACTTAGATACTTGGTCACTCTGAAGCTGTACAAAGGTGAAACTGCACGATGAAAGGAGCTGTAAAAGGTGTGCAGCATCAAAAAATAGGATATGATTTATACCTACAGTTTGGCATATTTCAATGAATAATATCATTGCAGATAATACATTGAAAAAAAAAATTAAAGTTTATCAATTCATTCACTTCCAGCAACAGAATCGGCTGATTACATCGAGTATGCATATCAATTTATGCACCTTTGTGGGATCCTGTCGGTTTCCTCCCTTTCAGTGAGACACAAATTGCTCAAACTGGTTTAACACTTTGTTCAAATTGCAAAGCTATTATTCAGCAGATTCATCAAGAATATACATATTGAACTGTTCTTTTAATAATTGGGCAACTGAGTAATCGTGACAGGCCTACTTGACTGTGACACTACAGATGCACTGAAAAATTAAGCGCATGAATGATGCCACGAGTTAAAAAAAAAAAAAAAGGCTGTGACCACTCAAGTTGCCAGTAAGTATGCAGCTCCACCATACTTCATGTCAGAGCGTAACGAGTCTACAGAGTTCATCCCGTGATAAATGAAGCTGATTCGAAGTCAGCGTCATTGCAAATCTTAAACTGAGAGATCTTAAACTGAGAAATGCTTGCTAATGACTCAGCTTGCACTGCTGCGCTTCACATACAGAGAATACATGCACTGCAGTGGTTCAGGCTTTCACTGTGTGTGTGCGCGCGTGTGTGTGTGTGTGCGCGTGTGTTCATCAATGAGGCCATTTGCTCCCTAGCAGCAGTCAGCGTCACTCAGTGGTTGCACATGTCTGGAAGCTCTGATGACTGCCTTACTGCTGACACACAGCTCTGAAAATAATGAATATTCCACCTTGGCACATACACAGTATCCTAAAACAGGATTATAATACATGTGATGGGCTTAACTAAGATACTCATAAAATCTAGCATGTTCTAACTGGCCTATTACTCCATTATTAACATGTAGACTATATTACTAAGGATCTACTACACATATCTTAGCTAACCTGTTAGTGTTATCAACATGACTAAATTACTCAGCAATTACTATAAAAATGTTGAATAACAATGCAGAATAACAGCAATATGGATCAACATAGCTTTTTAAAAAATGATGGCTCGTGTCGATTTGACTTTAATGGTGACTCAATTAACACTGATAAGGAAAAAATAGGGGGAAAAAATTAATACGGATAAGGAAAAAAATGGGAAGGGTTTGCTATTACTCAATATTCCGAGCAACTCACTGCCGTCCTGGCCAGGATTCTCAGAAATCCACATCGTAGCATGTGTATTTTTAGTTACAGCCATTGCAACTCAAACTCGGACCGCTGCCCTTCTTGCCTGCCCCTGGAAAACCAACACTGCTGCTATTTTAGGGAGGCAAATGGTGACAGCTTTAGCAGAGATGTGCAGGGAGACGACGCAAAAGGCTGCCGCTTACCTGGACTGCGAGAACACAAACCGATTAACTGTTCTTATGAACCTCTGAAAAATAAGCGCCGAACTCGCTTGTCCTTAAAGGGGTCAGCCCAGTATGTTAATATGGTTAAAAATAAATGGAAGCCAAACGGCACCAAACAGCACTCTGACAGGTGGCTGTTCACTCTGAGTTTTATCAGCACCTGCATTTCTGATCTAAATATTCCTTTGAAACAAGTTAACTGCATTATACTGTCCTTATGGGTGCAAAAATAAATCAACATGTATTGTTTCGAGAATAAAGGGCAGACATATTAGTGAGTGTATTGTTATCCCTTGTACGCATCATACTGTGCTGTACGGAGGTTGTTGTGTTACTTGAGTGCTAGCTGTTGGTTCAGGGTGTTGGAAAACACAAAGTACATTTGATCACCAAGGCCCATTTTAATGCACTTATTTTTTCTGAATACTGAATGGGGACACAACATCTGTGAAAACAAATAGAATTGTGTGAACTGTTACACCGTTACGGTTGCTCTGGGTGCTGTTCCACTGTGTCTGGTACTACCCCTTATTTGGACCCTAATTAACAGTTACATAACATGCAGGAACTCAGTTAATGTCCTCAAAAAACATTTATATATGAAAATTGTGTGTACAATATGACGTGTGCCCTCTCAGACAGGCAAGGGGTAGATTTGTGAATCAGATGCCCTTGTGGACTTATTTGGCCATTGGCTGAGCTCCAGCACCCGTGATCCTCTCTCTGTGTCTCTGCGAGCGCTTAATCTTGCCTGGCTGTAAGCTAAGCCTTCTCGTCATTCATTTGAACACCCACCACCCCCCCCCCATCTAAACCATAGCTACAGTTATTGGGTTCCAGTGCCAAGACAATGTAAGCTCTCCAGGAAGTTACAGGGAAGAGGCCTGACAGCCTCAAGAAGATGGCAGAGCAATCTGGAGACAGTCTCTGATTATAGAGCAGTATTCCACGAATTCACTCCTGGACATCTGTGCCGCTGACCAAGTCAGTTACAAATAACAAGGAGCCTTATAATTAAAGAGCTATAAATAGATAAATAAGGTCTATTTTATGTAATAAAATGAGGTCTATGATATGCATCATATCAAAACCTCACAACCCCCATTTTAATTACTACTATAACACGTTATTGTTCTCATAAGCGGTCTTTAGTTAGAAAACACTAGCTGCCTTTTATACTGTCTGACCGCTTCTTGACAAATAGACCAATAGAAATGGCCCAAAAATACAGAGAAAAATCTCATTACATTAAACCACACTAATACGTTTATTCCGCTTCTTACCATTTCAAAGATACGATAGCAATAGAGAACGATAGAGCTCGTCTAACTTGGCAGTAATTTGAGACAAACCGATTAAACAAACAATCAGCTGGGATTTATCAAATTTAGTGAAAACTTGCAGCCATGCCGGGCATGTGCGGATAAGATCAGTGACCCCTGCACTAATTTGCCTTCTAATACTGTATTAGCCATCATGTACGCACTTCATGGACTTTAATTGCATAAAAAATACCACATGACCTTAAGAACTCCGGAGACTTTTTCATTATGATACAGGCACCCAAGTGCAGCTGAATATTGGTCCACATTTTGGCAAGCAAACACCACACCACACACTCACTACAGGATCAATGAGATCCTCCAGGGGCTAGAAACCCATTTTTCGCACTGATAAGAAAGGGGAGGGGTCTCTGGAGGTCAAACAACGGCTGGACGCCGCACTCCACCATTCAGGCCACAAGGAGGAGATTACGCTCCATTTAGTAAAAACGTGCCTATCACATGGCACCCTGGTCCTGGTTTAGCCCTGCACATTTAGGCATCTTGACCACCATTAAACCTGTTTTTAACTTCACCGAGTGCTTGTTACTGAACCAATCAGCAAGTGTATCAGGGTTGGAAACCACCCACACTGGCAGTGAGACTGAGCGGAGTCATAACAATCCATGCAGGGGAGCTTCAGAAGAACCTTAATTAGCCTAATAGAAATGTTGGCCTCTGGCTCTTTTTGAGGAGCAGTGTGGGCCAATAGCTCAACGTTGAGTAAGAAAATTAACCACAATACATTAACTACTGTATTTGACTAGTGTATGCAGAAACACACTACTTTTTGACAGCCTTTCATTAGTCCTGTGTGATCAAGCATAACAAGTGATGAACTCGCTTTTTTAATAGCCATAAACTGATACATTTCTCAGACATGCATGGAGAAGATCCATTGACATGACAGGTCTAATGTGTGTATTGAGGGGTGGGCAAGAATCAAAATGAACCACAATACCCTATATAAGATTGACTAGCATGTCCCAAAAACACACTTATTTGCCAGTCTTGCAGTAGTCCTGACTGATCCCAAGCATGGGAAGTGATGAACTCACTTCTTTATAGCCATCAAGTGGAACATTTCTTAGGCATGCATTGAGAAGGTCCATGGACATGAGAGGTCTAATGTGTGTCTTGAGGGGTGGTCAGGAAACCAGACTGCAAGATGCCTCCTCATTCTGGACCTCACACTTGTCTGGGAGCTCCTGTCAGTCATTTGGAGATCTATGTGAGGAGCTGGGCCGGAGCCAGGCTGCTGCAGGTGCCGTAAATCCTGCATGACAGTCTGGCCCTGCCGCAGTCTGCTTTCATGTGCACATTCAGGCTGTTTAGCTCCGTTTTGCATTTAGGTTCCTTTCTGCTGTCGTTTAGGGCTGTCTCTTTTATTTAAATAGTATGTGATGACTTGTTTAGGATTAAAAAAACAAGTCAAACACGACCCTGATCCCTGAGACCAGCCTGAGGCAGGGCGCCTCCACATGCGCGGCCCACGTTTTTCGAGACAGACAAGGGAAAAAGGAATTAGGGAGTAATTCCCGACTTAATAGCACACCAGACACCCTATAAAGACCATATAAACCCCGGAGGGATAGAGAAGCCTAAATGTCATTGTTATCATAGAATTTGTGAGGAAACGTCACTTTAAACTGGACTCTTCAGTTAAACGCGCCACACCGCGTTAGCCTACAGGCTAACCTACTCGTTTTCTTTTCCCCCTTTTTTCCTCTCAGAAGACCAGCTAAAGCTACGTCTCCAGAGTATTAAACGTCTCTATTTTACATTACTGAAGTCGAATATTATTTTAGACAAGGTCAAAATGAAATAAACCCCCAAAAAATTCCCACCGACGGTTCAGTTTCACCTTTTTTAGCATTTTAACTCGTAATGATATAATTAGGCCATAACCCGAGATAAAATGCAGTCGGGGAACTTCGGTTTCACCACATTTACCTAAAAATAAGCTTAAACAGCTGGTGGAGGGGTTAAAACGAGGAAAGGTGCTGCGTTTGGTTCACTGCAGCACTAATGAATGAGTGACTGGCCTGTAGAGAGGGGGAGGGACACGGAGCCCCATGCCAGAGACCAGTCATTCACTTACCCAGCAAAAAACAGTTTCACACGAATAAATACATGAACTAAGATTTATCTACGTTTTTTCTGGCTCCTGGCTCCTATGAGTAGGGCGCAGACCCATTAAAAACACCGTATCCCCACACAAATCCGCCTCCAAACCTCGGGATGGTGCGGAGGTCCCCGGTTCCTTTGGTCTCGTCCTGCCGGGAGAACCACACCTCCAGCAGCTTCTCGGTCCCCTCGAAGAAGTGTGCACCGTTGTCCTCCATCGTGAGACAAACAAGACACCAACAACAGAAAAAAGGGAAAAAAACGTAGCTCGGGTTTCAGCTTATTAAAGTCCTTTTTGTTGCTGGGTAGATAACTTATTGATCTTGGTACAGTCTTTGAGCAGATGTTGATGTCTTGGTTTGCTTTTTAATGTTGTTTACCGTCTTCCCCTTTTACAGAGAACACCGTGAGCGAGTGCTAGCTAATATCGCCGGCCATACTGTGTAAGCGGGGAGAAGTTGACGAGCCCGGGGTTTTATAACCTACACGCTTACGTCATCCGCAAGAATACCCAATCACGACAGAAAAAACGCCCTCCTTTCGCATACTATTGGTCTCCACTGCTGTCACTCAAAGCACAGCTAGGCAACTAGATGAGGTCTAGTTGTGTTACTGATTCAGATTGATTCAGTTCAATGAACCGATTCAGTTGATTGAAAGCAAAGATTTTCAATATGATACATGTCTATGATTAAATTGAGTACAGTTCTACTCCAAGTTTTATTAGAATCAGTCTGCCTACAAATAACAAGGACGTAAACACTGCGTGATTGCTACAATGCCTGATCCAACATAAGACTATCTCCCAAGACTCGGTTGATTCAAAAGAACCGTTCCAAAAAGTGATTCATTCACGAATCATCTTGTATATATCCCCCTGCAGACGCATAAAAGACAAACACTGTTGAAAACGGTAACTGACTGCTTAAACACAAACAAAACTATTTTTTCATTCTTCTATTTGACTGTAATAAAGCAAACTATTTTCGTCACTCTACTGAAGTGAACATAATGTATTTTTTTCCAAAAGACAATGAGAGTAATTTGCACAGAATTGTTTATTTAGAATGTCATAATACTCGTGGATAAATGTATTTTATAAGCCACTTTGCTGAAAAGTTGGTCATATTTTACAAGCATTGAGCAGCACTTTTTTCCTTCGTGTCTCAATTCAACAGCTTGACACGCGTGAAAAAAATAAACAAAGCATACGGGCAATATTACTTCTCTCTCTGCATTATTATTATTATTATAGTTTTATTATTTATTTCTTTATTTTGAGAGCGAACATGACTACGCAAGTGCGTGCTGTAGATGCGGTTTGTAGTTTCAGAGGTGTGCCGCTCTCGTTACATTCAATCGGCCTCTCGCGGCGAGAGGACTACATTTCCCAGAGGGCGTTTGGCACCAATCACAAAAAACAATCCCCCTTCAACGAACCAGTGAACATTAAGCGGAGCAGACCAAAATCCCAAACAAGGAAATGGTGGGGGAATAAAGCGATCAGATTATTTAATTAATGCACGTAATAATTAATATTTTATTTTTGTCGTAAATTTAAGGAATATTTATGGGTCGCGATGGACTACGACTTCAAAACGAAGCTGGCGGCCGAGAGGGAGAGGGTGGAAGATCTGTTCGAATATGAAGGTTGCAAAGTGGGTCGCGGCACCTACGGGCATGTTTATAAAGCCAAGCGCAAAGACGGGTAAGGCAGAGGGCGAAAATGGCCCCGTTTCTCCCCTTAACGAGGTTCCCGCAGCACTTTCTCCTGCGCTATGCGTGCAGGAGGCGCCCGGAGGAGAGTGGGGGGGGAGAAACCGAGCTCGAGACTGGGACTGGTTTTGTTTTTATACACTCGCGCCCGCCCGCCCGCACACGCACACACACACACACACGCTTACAGACACACAGACTCATACACACTCTTACACATACACACACCTATACATACACACTTGTGCGCATATACACACACACACATACAGACACATGCTCACACTCACACATGCACACTCTTACACCTACTCACACATACTGGCACATACATATACACACATTTTTACACACACACACACATACTTACAGTTACACATACAAACTCACACACACATATGCATACATACAGACAAACGTATACACACACTCCTACATAAACTTACACACAAAGGTCCTCCCCAGAAACGACACTGTGCTGATGCTTATTTTGCAAGGTTAAGGTGAAGAAACAAGCCATGCAACACAGAGGAGGTTGCTTGATTGCTACACACAAGGCTTGGAGGAGGTGTGGGGGGTCTCCTATTTCTCAAAGTGGGATAAATCATGCCTTAGAAGCCTGTCCAATAGGAGGGCTCCTTCCGGCTTCTCTTACTGGACAGACTTGAGTTTTGGCTCAAGTTATCAATTTTAGCTGAGAATGAAACTGCTTCACTCTTGACTTTTAACCTTAAAGGAATACTCCACTAAGTTTACAAAAGCTCTGAATGTTTAAAGCACTGTCTTGCAAACAAAGTCACTCACATGGCTTTGATGTGAACTGCTGCGTTCTCTAGAAATGGCCAGAATCCTTTACAATGGTGGTGATGGGAACCAGATGTCCAAAATGTGGCACAAAATGGTAATGCATGCATTGCCCAGTGCCTGAGACACTCTTTTATAATGGGTTTGAGATGTTCGGCCTGTGTTAGACTTTTAACGTTCATTAATAGTGGAGTGATACATGTCGGGCATTGTTAAGAAAGTAATTCCCACCCCCTCTCTCAAAAAAGTATGTTCCCACAATTACCAGTGTATGTGACACTTGTGCTCTATTTGTGCCGACACTGTGACCATTCACCACCCCTGTAAAGTAATTCTGCATAACAGCTCAATTATGCAAAACTACTGGGAAATCAGCGGAATTGCCTTTTAAATGATCTGTCTACTTGCAGAGAGGCCCCCTGCTCTTTTCTGCATTGTTTTGTTGTCAGTATGTGGTTCAGAGTGTGGTGAAAGAGGGGAACAAAGTAGCCTTAAATGACCTCAGAAGAACAGGAAAGCACATAGTATTTAGATCTTCTGTTCAGGTGTCCATTAAAGTGTTTTCAGTGTTCTGCTGCGATGTTGAGGCTGGAGTCATATTGAATGGCCATAATACTATCCAGTTCCCAAGAGACAACCTAATGGACACCCTGACTTTTCACAGTGTCTCTTAAAAACAAAGGTCACCTTAGTGGCATTTTAAAAAGCCCACATCCACCCACTGTAGTATGTTATATGTAGAAAATTACATTTCTTAGGCTCTAGTCTTCTCTTTTTGATGCACTCTCTGCCTAAAACAACATGTTCACGCTCCACAGTCATATTTGGAGCCAATCACAAACCAGTACAGACAATATCATTAACATCCCAAGGGAAAGGAGGAGCAATTTGGCGAAAATCAATGCACCACTAGTTGTAGTCAATCATCTAAGACATGCTAGGGGTCCAGGGATTGTTCTTTAGCTGAATGCTGGAGCTATCACAAAGTAAAGTAAAGTTATGTATTGTTATGTGTGAACACAACACACCACTGGGCCTCCAGCTGCCCATCATGCTAACATTGCTAACACTAGAAGTCAATAGTCTCCCAAATCTTTTCAGCGGATCCCTTCCCAAAACTTCTCCCAACCTGCTCAAGCTGCATCCAGCTCTCCTGATGCTTGTAGGTGATTCAGCCCAGTGCATTAGTTATATCAATATTAAGCTGTACTGATATATTATTATATTTAATAGTAGACAGTGTCTCATGCTTTGTGTCCATGCAGTCAGCAGAGACTTCACACCCGCCTGTAAAGCTATTGGTTCGTGGTTGTGAAATGATTGATGATAAAGTGATGATTTTGTGATAAAGATGGAGCAAGAGAGCATGTGACACAACAGTGGTGGAGAAAAGTCTCCTATACGACTTCCTCAGTGGCTCAGTGACAGTGTGTGATAGTAATGGGCCTTCCTGTGGGTGCTGCTGTCAGTGTGCTGAGGTCAGACCTGAGTCTCCGTATTACATGCAGTTGAGGATCTTCTGCTCTGTAGACCCACAGCAGTCAAAGCTGAGTGCTCTCAGGGTTTTATCACAGTCAAATAAGGGCCTTCATTTCTGGAAAGTGGTTGTCCTCTTTCACTCTCTCTCTCTCTCTCTCTCTCTCTCTCTCTCTCTCTCTCTCTCTCTTTCTCTCTCTCTCTCTCTCACACACATGCATACACACATTCTCTTTTTCTTCTTTCTTTCTCTTTATTTCTTTCTCCTCTCCCCCTCTTGCTTATGCCATTATATATTATATATATACCATTTCTTTCTTTCTTTCTCTCTCTCTCTTTCTCTCTCTCACACACACACACACATTCTCTTTCATTCCTTCTGTCTTTCTCTCTTTTTTGCATACCATCACTTTCTCTCTCTCTCTCTGTCGCTCTATCACACACACACTTTATATCTCTCTTGTGCCTCTTTCTCTCTTTCTCTCTTTCTTTTTCTTTCTCTTCAAGACGTAGTCTTTTTCTTTTGCTTTCTCTCCCTTTATGAAACCTCTTCCTCACACTTTCTTTCTCTTACACAACACTTCTCTCTCTCTCTCTCTCTCTCTCTCTCTCTCTTTCTCTCTGTTTGCTTTGTTAACAGTGCAGTTCCCACCCACTCTGCACTGTAAAAAAAGCAGAAGTCATATGTAAACATGTGTTGATCTAGTACTGGTTCATGACTGTCACATCTTAAAATGCTCTGTTGACAGTTAGACACCTGCTCATCCAAGATTAACGGGGCACTCAGACCAAAATAAAAAACTCTCACTATTATTACTTCTGTTGTAAATACGTCTACTCGCCTCCTACAGCGTTGCCAGGGTTGTTTCTTGAGAGAGAGTTGAGAAAAACACCCTCTGATGATGTTTCTTGAGGGTGCTGGTGGGAAATGTTATTCGACTAGTGTGGAAGAATGCCAGATAGCTAACATTCCGTCCAGACAGCAAAATATCATGCATAATTATTGGCCTCTATATCAGTGGAAACGAGTCCCAGTGGTTTGTTACATTTGCGTAATACGTTCTGGGTACTGTAGTGAGGCATGGATGAAAACACAAATAGAATATACAGTGTGCATTCTGGACATGCCACAATGCATCAACACATCAGAATAAGTGTTCTGTTAATTATGATTAATAATGAGATTAATTATGATTTTCTATATGATGTACACTATAGGTGAAACAATGCATTGAATGGGCATGCAATTGCAGTACAATCTGTGTTGTTAAGGATGGAATTTCTAGTTTTTTTGTGCTATGTTTGCAAACTGTATCTGTCGTAGATTCTTTCAAACGTCTACTGCACTAAATGTTGTTCTGTTTTATCTTCGATCTTGTGTTTTTCTTGCACTTTCTCTCTTGCTCACTTTGCATTCAGTGTATTCTGTCCTGTCTGCTCGTATGTAGTCTTGTGTTGTTTCTGTTTTTTTCTTGCGTTGCTCCATGGTCCTGAAGGAATGTTGTGTCATTTCACTGTGTACTGTGTATGTGGCTGAAATGACGATAAACCTACTTGACTTGATTTAAAATATAGTTCGCAAACAACCATCACCAATCAACTTCTGTTCATCTGCGAAAATGCTGGAACATTGCTGTGAGGATTTGATTGCATTCAGCCAGGAGAGCATTAGTGAAGTCAGGATAAGTTCTGGATCACAAACTGGTCTCTAGTTCGTCCTAAAAGTGTTAGATGGAGCTCCATCACTCCAGAGAAGGCAGTTCCGCTGCTCCTCAGCCCCGTGTTGGGGGGCTTTGCCCCTCTAGCCAGAGTTTGACATTGGACATGGTGACCTCATGCTCCTGAGTTGCTCCAGAGCATCCCATTCTATTGGTCCGGGCTTTTCCACGGAGATTCTACAAGCCACATATCCAGTCAACACTAAATGTCATCTTGTCCTGTTTCTCCGTTGCTCTTATGTTTTTCTTGCGCTTTCTCTCTTGCTCCCTTTGCATTCTGTTGCCATGGTCAGCAGTTTGTTTGGCTGGTCAACATCGACTGCTCATGCAACGCTGTTCATCATGTCACCACCCATCCCTACCCAGTTTCCATCCCTTCCCTGCCTCTTCCCACCTGTTCCCACCCCATTCCCACCCCTAACCTCCTTCTCACCTCATTCACCTACCGCCACAAATAGCAAGAAGCTGATTGGACGTCAGCTCATTATGACATCATTGTACAATGACACCATAGTTTATTCATTGTTTTTACCAGTTGTTTGGTTACTCCCCTTCTTTGTTTCTTGACTAAGACTATTTAATAAATAAAACAAGAGGAAAACTGGGTTGAAAAGTATTCTGATGGCATTAATAAGTAACATTAGTACTTAGTGAAGTCTATCAATAGGACCTCCTGGCCCCTTATTCACAGCTTAAGATTGGAAAAAAAGGACCTTTTGTGGACTTTGAAAGAAAAGACCAAGGGCATGCCATACAGGCCCTCTTGACCTCACATATTGTTCCTGTTTTTGTCTGCATGCTAAGCATGTGCGTTTGTTTGAACAGTCGCTGTGTACGGATTGATAATGGCCTTGTCCCCTGGCGAGAGCCAGTTAAGGATGTCTGGTGTTGTTTTTGGGCCCGCTATCAGAAGTGGTCCGATAGGGCCCGGAGCCGGTATTATTCCACACGACACTGGATTCAGATGCAAACCTGCTCCCCCACTGTTAAAAAGGAGCTTCAGTAGGCTGCATTCCAGGCAATGTGGTTCTGGTGAGAGATGAGAGCTGATTCTAGCTCAGTTCTACTCTTAACCTCATTTAAGGTACACATACAGGTCTTGAAGAAGCTGTTTGAAGAACTGTCACTGAAAAGTATTTCAGAAAAAGGCAATTCCGCAAACAACCCTCCCGGACCCTTGTGAGGGAGAGGCAGCCCACTGTGAGTTACACTGCAATATGAAATTCCTTCCATGCACTACACCAACAAAAAAGGGCTAGAAAATAACACTGCCTAGACCTTTATTTTGCTCAGCTTGGTCTCGGTAAACACAGCTCAGTAATTTGCACGTTTCCTGCTATTTGTTGTTGGTGTCAGATTATAGTTCTGAACAGATTTAGTCACTTAATCACATAACAGAGTGAACAGCCAAGCCAAGCAAGAGGAGAGCAAGACAAGAGACAGCTCAACCTGCATTTCGGATTGTTACTGTC
>JBBPCX010000160.1:20695183-20718202 GCA_037974365.1 Hydrocynus forskahlii
TTGAGGTACAGTGAGGTAGAGAGACAGTTGAGGTACAGTGAGGTAGAGAGACAGTTGAGGTACAGTGAGGTAGAGAGACAGTTGAGGTACAGTGAGGTAGAGAGGTAGGTGAGGTACAGTGAGATTGCGGGGTAGGTGAGATAGAGAAACAGATATAAGAGTTACTTTGAGGTAACCACCCCACCCCCCCGACCTTGTTGCATGTGAATAATTTTCCCTTCATCAGGCTCAGATCAGGAGCTGGGCTGAGGTGAATTTTGGGGTTCATAGTTGGGTTCATGTGGTTTAACACACCACCAGCTGATCTTAAGTCATACCTGCAAGTCATGAGACTTTTCAAGTGATGAGAGAGCCAAAGTGATTGACAGGCGGTCTTATTAATAAATAATGGGACTTTGCTGGAACTGGTGCATCCAAATACAGGTGAACTTTCTGAAAGTGCAGGGTCCAGGTTTTATAAGGCAGGTGATTGAGTGGTTTCTGCCTCATGAATCGAAATCCAACTCTGAATCCATATGAAGCTGTAATTTAGACTCTGTTTCAGTCCTGAGTCAATGTTGAAAGCTCCTTTTATGAAGCGATTCTGATCTGGTGTGTAAAGTGCCTGCTGTGATCCTCATCCAGGCCTCATTTATTCTGCTGTTTTGTTTTCCGTCCCTCAGCTTCCTGCCATTGTAGACTCAGATCTGCTTCTGCTCCATCAGCAAGCTGGTGTGTGTGTGTGTGTGTTTATACTTTCATTTTCTGCTTTTCTGTGCCAGCTGCTCCTTATGATTTGTTTATTGTTCCCCATTTAAAATCACTTTGCTGATGGACATTTACAGTCTGATTTTATTTACTCGTTTTCTTGATTTTGATCCGATAGATCAGTCATATGCAATTATCAGTTAATTCCGTTTGTCCTTTCTCAATTGCTGTTGCTCTCTGTCTCTGTCTGTTTTTTCCTCTTTCTTTCTTTCTTTCTTTTTTATCCCGTCTCTTGCTCTCTTTCTCCCCATCTTTCTTTTTCTCTCTTCCTTTCTGTCTCTTCTCCCTGTCTCTTCCGCTTTTCTAATCTCTCTCCCTCCTGTCTCTCTCTCTCCCTCTGTCTTCCTTTTCTCACTTCTTTTACTCCCTCTCTTTCTCTCGCCTTCTCCCTCTTTCTGTCCTCCTCTTTATTTCACCCTCTTTATTTCTCTGTCTCCCTTTCTGTCTCCTCTCCTTTCTTTCTTACTTTTCTGTTTGTCTCTTTTCCCCTCTATATATCGCTTTCTCTCTCTGACTCACCTTCTCTCTTTACTTTCCTCTTCCTCTTCTCTCTCTTTCTCTCTCTCTCTCTCTTTCACACATACCCTCTCTTTCCTGAGTCATGGTCCTCATTAAAAAGGCCCTTATATGTTCATTCAGTGTATTCCACACACACACACACACACACACACACACACACACACACACACACACACAGCCGCTCCCTGTATGCCCCTCTGAGCCATGGGACATGTTTCTGTTCCCTCTCCTTCACCGCTCTTTCGTTTATTAGAGAGTAAGGGAAGAGGAAAACAAAAAGGAGGGAGTGGAGGAGGAGGTGTTGTTTCACAAACTGAAGAGCAGCTCTCAAGGGAAGTTTGTTATTTCGGAGAGAGGGAGGTCCGCGGGGAACCAGGGGGGTATTTTTCATGCCTGCGGCACTCCGTTACATAACTCCAATGTTCCACTCCAAAGAGGACACATGTGCACTCGTATGGTCACATATGCACATGCACACACACATACGAACACACTCACATGCACACAAATGTAAGTGTAAATTAAGACTAGTAATAATAGTAAAAATAGTGTACTTTATATAGCATTTGCTGTTGGATTAATTTGTTTTACAGAGTAAGGTAAGAATAACATCGGCAAGAATATACATTACAGTTTAAATGAAGTGCACACACACACACACACACACACACACACACACAGAGGCACACTTCTCTGAAAACCCCTCCCCCCATTTTCTCTTATGTAACCTAACTGTATGCATGTGTGCCTGCACATATGCATGCACACACGTGCGTGTGTGTGTATGTGTGTGTCTGAGAGAGACATCTTTACTGCTGACAGTGCAGATGTATGGCTACCAGGAAGGCATCATTTTCTCCTGCAGTACTGCACTCACAGAAATGCCCTCCAAAGCAGTGCTGTCAGCTGTATTAAGCCTAGAGAGAAGCAAGAGAAACAATAGTCCGGTTAATATTGCAGCAGTGATATCTGGCATAATATTATGTTTGGTTAAATGTGTGTGTATTTTAATATTTTGCTCTTAAAAACAACGCTAGCATCCAACAGCCTGTAGTACCACCACAGACCACAGAGGGACAAAGCCCAGAAACCACCAAGGTCCTAAACCTTTGCCCTAAATGATCAGTATCAGTCAGCAGGTCCAGACTTCCTCACTCTTATCATCACACTGCTTACATATTAGTTTCGTAGTTTCAAAGTTGCTCGGTAATTGGTTATAAGCCTAAGTAATAAGTACTTAAGTATTTATAATCTGAAGTAATAAGCTTTAAGATTAATAACTGAATAATGAAGGCCTTTTCAGATGGAGCAGGAGTCTGAGTCGAGTGCAGGTCCTAGTGGGGTCTCGAGCCACAGAGGTGTGACTCCAGTCGGGTCAAGAGTCTTTAAGCTGCGACTTCGAGTCAAGTCTTGGGAGTCTGAGCTGAGTCTCAAGCCTCTGAGATGTGATCAGTTTCTGAAATACAACTCTGAGTAATCTTCTAGAGGTACAACACTGAGTCAAATTTCTTAAGGTGCTTGAGTCAGAGTCAGAGCCGAGAGTATCAAAGGGGCGAGTCCGAGTTGAGTTTCTGTGGTAGGGCATTAACAGAAAAGCCGATTTGTCGACGCATCGACGTTAGAGGCACAAGTCGATGGCCCCTAAGAGAAGTCGACAAGTCGTGTTTTTTTCTCCTCTCTCCTTGTGCGTGCGCTTATGTACACAATGCAGTCTCTGCCTCTGATTGGCTTATGCTGACATGTGTTCCTTGACTTAACCAATTATTACAGTCCCTTCATAAAACAGGCAGTAATGTTAGAGCGTGGAGGGGAATATAAACACAGGACCACAACAAGACAAGAGACGCAGCAGCAGAGGAGACAAACACACATCACATGTGTGGAGATCCTTCACTCTAGCCACACAAACAGCACGGTGACCGGCACAACCTGCAAGTCGATGTTAAAGAACAGTAACAGTACCGGCATGGCATACATGGCTAACACCGGCACTGCAGAGAGTCGTCCAGTCCAGAGGAGCGGAGTAGCTTTACAGAAAAGCCTCTGACTGATGAGATAAAACAGCGGATCACAGACCTGCTTGTTAATTTCATCGTTAAAGATGTGAGACCTTTGGCTGCAGTACAAGGTGAAGGCTAATGTTACAGAGAACTTTAATAAAAGTTGCTCATTGTTGGATGCCTGTGTTCCTCCGCTGCGTCTTTGTGATGATGACTTGTCGACTCGACCTCGACTTTATAGACGGATAAGTCGATCTGAAAAAATCTGAAGTCATTAATGCCCTGCTCTGTGGTGTGGCCTACAGTCTAATCAAGAGTCTCTGGGATGCGAGTTGAAGTCAGTTCTCTGGGGTGCGAGTCTGATTCATGCCTCGGAGCAAGTCTTAGTTTTTGTCTACAAATTGAGCTAACTGACTTGTTTGCCTTCGTTCCCCTCCTCTTACTGGCGTCGTACAAAGTTCAATGCAAAAAATGAAATCTCAACAAGCCAGAAAATCTTGTAAAGAAATAACTAGGGGTGGGAGGAGATGATGCCACGAAATCTTGCGATATTAAAATGTGACGATATTTCTCGTCACACAAAAAGCAAGTGCGTGCTGCACTCGGCGTCTTGCGTGTTTAACTCATACAAATTGCTAGGTGGGTCAGTTGAGTGGGTGTGGGGGTGGATGTGTTAATGAATTATTCTTAAAAGAGGTCGCCAGGAACATTTTTGATGTGGGGGACACACTGTTGGGGGGATCTGGAATGGGGCGAGGGGTTGCTGGGGTACTCACTACACTCTGCATCTCCAAGTAAACGCTCCCAGCACACAAAGTCATTTATGTGGCAATATTTTCACTGTTAATTATCGTTGCACTTTAAGCACTGACAGTGAACTACTTTGATTTATGGTTTGCACTTATTTTCACTTAAAAGAGACTGATAAAAGTTGTATTTCTTTTTGGTTTTATTTTGTATGTTCAACTTGAGAGAAGGAGTTCAGTTAGAAGGTCACACACAGCTTCAACAAGTTCATGCACAGTTATAATGTTGGCTGAAACTATTGGGAAATCATACAAGAAAATGTGTGCGTATTGTTCTGTCCAGTCGCTACTGTATATGATAATTCAAGCTTAATAATTAATAATAATGCAGTGATCAGTTACATCATTTCAAAAGACACCTACATTGTTTTGTGTTTTTGACTTTCAGCCATATGAAAGGCTTTTTTCCAGTCATCTATTTCATCTTTAAAGTTATTTGAAAAATCTCGTCTAGTCTCGTTCTTGTGAACCCAGTATCACACCCCTAGAAATAACAGATCTTGATTTTTTTTTTTTTTTGAACCGCTGACTTGACTATGTAAGATGAATAAACTAGTTTTAACTGTTTCTTGTTTTAAGAAAGCTTAACAAGTGACACATGCTACATCGGTGCAATATTAGGATCCCTTTTCTTCTTTTGTTATTATTTCATTTTTTCTTTCAGTGATTTTCACAGTGTTCAGACTGCGTTTAGAATGTAGTAAAGACTTTGTCACATATCACCCCCTACATCTCCTGTGCTGAATTGCAATCTGTCAGAACGCTCACATGTGTCATATGAGTGTTATACTACATTATAGAGCGCTTTTTTTTAAAAGTAAATAATAACAGTAAAGGAGACCAGAGGTGCCTTCATATGACCGCAGTCTGAAAAACTCTGCCCAAGACACAAATGCCTGGAGGCTTTTCTTGTCTATTAGTGCCAAACCGATTTATGCATGGGGACAAAAAGTTTCTGTTGTCCGCCTGTTCCATTTCGGCATAGCTGGCCCGCAGATGACCGAAGCCATATGACCAAGCTGACCTTTGCGTTCGCGTCTTTTAGAGGATTTCTCAAACAGAGGTTTAGCAGTTAACCAGTCAGGAAGCTTACACAACCTTTGGCCTTGTTGTGTATGTGTGTGTGTGTGTGTGTTTGTCTGATGCAGTGTATAATGTCTACACCAAAGGTCTGTTAAAATGTACCCCCACTCCCACATAAATCATATTAGGATAATATTAAGATTAGGGATAGTATAAGCATGAGTGGTATTAGGGTTAGTTTCGGGCATTAGCAGAATTAGCTGAATAAATGTGGAAAAACCTCACTGTGTGTGTGTGTGTGTGTGTGTGTGTGTGTGAGTGTGTGAGTGTGTGAGTGTGGGAGAGTGCGAGAGTGCAAGAGTGCAAGAGTGAGTGAGTGTGTTTAAGGTACTTGATCAGGCAGATTCCCAATTTCCAGGAATCAGACTCATCACTTAATCATGAGTGTGCGTGTGCATGTGTGCATGTGTGCATGTGTGCGTGTGCGTGTGTGCGTGTGTAAAGGCCAATCCCTTAGGTTGTTTATTTAAGCACTGCTGAATGTCTGCATCATCCTTAAGAGAGTCTGTTCAAAAGAAATGAATGGTTCCACATTCAAAGACTTTAACCACTGTAGCAAATCCTGTTATTTTCTGGCTTTGAAGCTGCAGACAATTAAGCCCAATAGCTTTGACAAAGCCCACAGAAGCACCGCCACCATAACCATTCGAGGCAAACTCGGTGACCCTCCATGGTGTTCACAGAGATCGTGTTACATTTTACCCCATGTAAATTTACACCCCACTTTTTCTAGAGTTATACATAGATTTATATTGGCAATTTATATTGATTATTCTGAAAGATGATACTGAAAATCACTGACATCCTTATACCCAGTTTGCCCCATTCCTTAGTATGAGTGGTGTAGTCATGGCAAATGCCCATAACCCCCTCTGGGATACTTTACTGACCCAGGCGCGGTCACCTCAGGGAGAGGGGGCTCAGAGCACAAGGCCTGAGGCGGCTCAAATTCTTGGTACTATAACACAGGTCAACAGGTCAAAATCATCAGAGACAAGTTTATGTGGGTTTTGTAGTATTTTTCATGCTGATTTCAAATCTGTGTTTAGTTTTTCCCGCACGTACAGTTCTTGTGATGAAGCTAGTTATATATGGCATGATAGTGGTATAATTAGAATATAATAACCATATTATAAGTGTTTTTGAAGAAACAGTGGTAGCTGACTGATGATTATATCTATGTCACAGTGTGCGCCGATCTGACTTCGCACTGAAAATATTGAAACAGTTACTGGATTGGATTTAATAAAAAACCGCATGCAAGTCTATTGCAAACTAAAATGTACTCATAATTCAAAAAGTTGATGTGACTGAAACTGAAAGCAGATCTGAAATCAGCATGAAAAACTGGTTTAGAAAAGTGTGTTGTGGTTTCTGATGATTACAAAAGAAAAATTGTTGACCTGTGTAATTAGTGCGATATAACCTGCTTCGACAATTGAACTATTGTTCTTCGTTTAATTTTTATTATTATTCTTTTTATAGCTGGAATTTGGCAACATCAAAACATCAAAACGTCCATTAATATCCGGTGCAAGTCGAGTTTATTCCGATTTTCGATCGGTTGATCAGGGACAGAATACTGATTGTGTAGTGAGGAAGCGATTTGTGTGGTCGAGACCCCTCTGTAATGTTTAGGGAGAGAGAGCAGACGTTCAAGTCGCCTTAAACACGTGTTGGAGTGAGAGTCTGTGACGTCACGGCTAAGGCAGCCAGAAAGTGACAAAAACCCGGAGAGATGGATCAGTCTTGCATAGGAAAACACTCAGCAGAATCATAAACAGACTTCAAGACACTAAAGCTCAGGTCAGTTGTAGAAAAAGACGTGTGCCACTGTTTGTTGTGGTTTTATAGCAAACATGCAATCATGCCTTGAAATTTGGTTTCACTACTCGAGTGGGATGTTGGGGCCAGTGTGAGACAGTCGACTTAGCATTCCCCTTTCGATGCCTGTTGGACCTCCTCAGGTTTGAACAGGGATTAAAAGAGAGAGAGAGAAGGAGCCGTTGTTGTCTTTAGACATGCAAATCTAACAGCTAAAGCTCAGAAATTTTTCAAATGATGTTGTTTTAGTTTTCTTCTTTATATGGTGGATGCAGTTTCTCTGCTTTATTCTTTCTCATTACTGAATTATTTAATTAAACCTGTATCGTTAGAGCCTGGGGGCAGGGAGGCAGGGGCCTAGCAGAACCATGATCCATCCCTGACCTCTCTTCAGTTGTTGAAGAAGAACACACACAAACACACACAGTGGAATAAAGAGTGTGTTCTCAGGTGCTGTTGCTGGATCCTGCTTTTGAATAATAGAACTCATTAAGGCCACTGTTCCCATAGCAACATGATCTGTTTTCCTTTTTTCCGACGAGGTGCAATGAGATGCCATCAACATCAACACACAAACTCAGTGGTCTCAGATGCAGGCACACATACAACACACACACACACACACACACACACACATATATATATACACACACGCACATTATTAATAATAGAATAATTAGGACAGCGAATTGCTTTGTTCTGTCTGTGCTCGCAGATGTTCCTTCGCTCTTTCTCTGTTCTTCTCTCTAAACGGTAGATTAAATGACAGGCAGCCATTCATTAACTTTAATAGCCATGATAAATGCAGCGAATGTTCATCAGTAATAGCTGTGATGTACAGTCCTCTTTTTTGGAGGGTTTTTTTTTTTATTAATTTTTTTTTTAAGTGGTCCTGTTGTAGATGTTGAAGGACGCTTTCTCTCGATGCCGCTCTAATAGTCAGCAGTGTGAGTGGAATGAGCTTCCGCAGAATGTGTTAATTTAAATGATTCTGTATCAACACAGGGTCCACATGAATGCAGTGTCCACTTTTCATCACCTTTCAGAAGTCAGTAGCTGCGTGTCCCACCCAATAAGTTCACATCATTTACATATATAACCATATGCGGATGCTCAGACGTTCTTGTGCTTTTAATGTCTTGAGGAACAGTTCTCCAGGCTTCCTGAAGGACTTTCAAAGACTCATTTTAAAGTCCAGTCCCTGAATCTGACCAGTTTCAGTTTTTGTTTGCTAAGCCACACAGTGACCTACATATGAATCATTCAAGCAGAACAAAGAACTTAAGGCCTGAACCAGTGAAGAACCAGGAGCAGATGATTCCAGATAATCAGGCAGCGATCAGTATACTGGTGGTGCTGAATGCTGAGTGGTTGAGCCCTTTTTTGGCTCTGTGTGTCTTTAGGTACTTCCCAGCCTGTCACAGTAAAACATTTCTTCCCATTTCTGTACTTTAATCTACTCAATATGCCAAAGTCAAGACAATTTGACAGACACAAAATAATATGTTTGCACCAACAAGGTGATTCAAAGGAAAACAAAGAAATGAGAGGCAATTGCTTCGAACACTTGAACTATCTAATGCTTAAATGGCTCTTTGCATGTTTAAATGCTTTTTCTCTGTGTAGGAACGTCTGCTGTACACAGTTCTTTTTAAAGAACTTTTTAAAAATAATGCTAAATAGTACTAAGGCTGGGACAATAAGCAATTAGAAAAATTGCTAAATCTGGAGAAAACTGTAGTTAAATATTGATCTACATTTCTTGAAACCCTGAGTTGTTTGCAGTACTAATCAGTGGTAAGTTCCCATTTACATCAGTGCAGAGCAACAAACCTGATGTCTTTTTAGAGACCAAAAAATAAAGGATTGCTCATTGTTAAAGCAAGGTGTGGAGTTACTGATCACAAAGCTGGACGTGCTCACACATACAAATTGTAAATAAGAAATGATTCCGTTTAATGGCTGTTATTAATAATTATTAATCCATCGATGAGCGTTCCCCACAGTGTTGAGTGAAAGAACCCTTTTTGAGAAAGAGTGTAGGAATATGCGTTCACAGTGTTCAAAAGAATATATTGAAGAATATTCTTTTGAACACAAAAGAATATACTTAATTATATAGAATCAAGTGTTATTAAAACATTTTACGTTGACTTTTAGTTTTACATTTTTTAACCTGGTTTTTATAGAAAAGCACTGAGGGTTGTGTGGTCTACACCAGGGACAGTATGGACAGTTACGAGGTGTCTGTTGTAGATGCTGTTCCCTCTTGTGTGTGTATCTGCACACTCTGTCTCCTGCAGCGTCTGTTATTTCCACAGTGTCCCGTTGTTTTTGTTAAGAGCGTGGAGTTAGATCGTGCAGGGTTTCGCTTTAAAACCATTTTTAGAGCCTTGAAGGTTTTAAAATGACCGCCTGCTTTCCGCTGAAAACGGCCTGGCAGCGTTCAGGCTTTTTGCTGTGGTGTTTTGAAGAGTTACTAATGTCTCTGTGGTTTGGTTAAGGTTGGTGGGTTGAAGTAAAAATGTGTGTACAGTCAGGCAGAAAGAAGCTAGCCAAGCCATTTCTTTTTGCATGGAAGCTCCCGTATCCCTGTTTGCCTCAGATTTACGATTGCTGCAGGTTTTAATTTGTGGAATTCGAATACTATCTGCTCCTGTCAGTTTTGTTTCTGAACTGTCTGAATATTTTGCCCCTCACTGTATATTAGTGATGGGCGTGTCGTCCCGTAACCCGTGGGTCATGCGGGTCCAGGTCAGCTTATTGGAAATTTACCCAGGTTGCAAACTAATGGCGCTTTTCCACTGGTACACAGAGCCATGCTGTACCACAAAAAGTGGTTTTCCATTACAAATAAAGCAGCCTGTACCTGAGCTGTACCCGTGCTGTCACAGCCAAAAACAGGCCACAGCCGAGCCGACTGCATTGCCGCTTTCTGATTGGTCGAAATGTTGTCATGATAACAGCCAGACATGGAAGAGACCACTGTTTGTTTGATTTTGTCTATGCAAAACAGAACAACAGTGTAGATACAAACCAACAACTGGGAAATTGATGAAGTACAAGCACTACTTTCTGTTTGGGCTGAAGATAAATTTCAGTGGGAGTTTTCTAATGCAGCAAGAAATGTGAAGGTGTACCAGGGTATCATCATCAAGTTATCTGGGTTAGGTTTTCATCACACTGCTAAATAATACTAAGAAAAAATGTAAAAAACTCAACAAGAGAAAAAAATAATAATAACAAAAGCGTTTCTGACAGAAAAACTTTCCGCTGGTTCGACTCCGTGGACGCGTTTTTGGGACGACGACCGGCCATAAGCTGTGGGGAGAGAACTGTGCTGCTGATATGTCAGAAACACTGTTATGGGGTAGAACATACTACAGCTTCCGTGCCATCGCCGTACAGTTTAGGTACAGCATGGTTCCTGTATACCGATGGAAAAGCGCCTTTAAAAAGACATTGCTGATCATAGCTTTTTATGTCCTGATGCAGAATGCGTTTTTCATGAACTGCGTATTTGCAGTGAAAAAGTCCAATAAAAATGAAAATGTGACACAGCTGGCAGGATGTTTTCAGTTTTCTCCCATTCATCCGTAGTGTTTAGTGACCCTATGCTGTACCTGAAGACACTGGCCTTATCTCAACATGGTTTAATAGAATTTTATTTTGCTGTTTAAATTACATTTTATTAAACAGGCAAGCAGTGTTTAATTGTGTATTGAAAACGCTGTTTGATTCCAGTGCTCCGTAGGTGCCAGCACCCACCAGAGCGCTGGGGGTGAGCCAGATCTGCTTCTTCCATGCAGATGCAGGCCTTTACCAGGGAGCTCCACCCTCTTCATGATGGCTGACCATTTTTTCCTCTCTGTTGCAGAAACCTGCCAATATCCTGGTAATGGGGGAGGGGCCGGAGCGAGGGAGGGTCAAAATCGGTAAGTAGCACTACAGAACAGGACTGTGAAATGACATTACGTACGGAAATGTAACTAGAATTCATAGTATATTATTACTATTACTATTACTATTACAGGCCAGAAGTTTGGGCCCACTCGCTGAATTTAAAAAAAGAATATGCTGCTCCTTCAAAATGTAATTGCAACAAAACATCAGAAATACTCAAAACAAATGTAACCGGCTGGTTTTGAAGTGTAATGTAACAGTAAAAACTGTACGTGCAATTTAATGAATGCAAAAGCTAAGAGTTTCATAAAAATAACCACATACTGCTTTTATCACAGCAGCAAATATTCATGGCATCCTTTCCAGCAATTTTTGAAAATAACTTGTGTCCAAACCCTCCCAGCACCTTTTCAAACAAACAGTTCTGTCTCATTATCTGGACGCTCATTTTGAACTTGTCTGTCCAGCTCGTCCCTGCAGCTCAATGGGAGAAAGATCTTGATACTGGTGAGGCCAAGACAGAATTTCATTCTTTAACAGGATCATGGGATCATTAATGAAATTTTTATCTAATCATAGGTAAACCAGGAGGAATTGTGTGATGTTGAAGAATTGAGTAATACTTTTCTTTTTCATGATTCAGCACAAAGTGAATGTCTATGCACTATAGACAGACCTGATGTGTCTCTGCAAAACCAATGTCTTGAGCCTTATTTGTTACTACAGACTATAAGATACTGAAAACCAGTCAGTTACATTTTCTTGTAATAACAGTATATATATACATACATATACATACACTATACTCAGTGCTGTTGAACACTATGGAGAATTACGCATCCTCTCTCCTGCTATTGATTCTTAGTGTTCACGATGATTTAATCACTCAGGCCGTTCTAAGCTGTCTGCTTCTCGGTGGAAGCTAAGCTCCAGAGATCGTCATCGGAGCAGATAACAGCCCTCGGGAATTGTAAAACATGTGTGACCTCACTGGTGACCCTGGTTTCCGAGAGGTCCAGCTCAGCACATTAAAGGTCATGCTAGTTGACCCCTCTAGGGCTGGGGCAGAGTGCTGGTTGCTGGACTTTGGTCAGTCTGTAATGTTGTGTAACCTGATGTGAAAAGGCCTGAAGTGATGTCAGCGGTGTCTGTTTCTCTCTGCCTCTGAAACGCAGTTTGTGTTGGATTTTTCCTGGAATTCATGTATATTCATTCATGTTTCGGTCCCTCCATCTACATGTCTTTCTATCATCCATCCATCCATCCATCCATCCACCCAACCAACCAATCCATCCATCCGTCCATCCATTCACCCAACCAACCAATCCATCCATCCGTCCATCCATTCACCCAACCAGTCTATCCATCCATCCATCCATCCATCCACCCAACCAAACAACCAGTCCATCCATCCATCCATCCATCCATCCATCCAACCAACCAACCAGTCCATCCATCCATCCATCCACCCAACCAACCAACCAGTCCATCCATCCATCCATCCATCCATCCAACCAACCAATCCATCCGTCCATCCATCCATCCACCCATCCACCCAACCAACCAACCAGTCCATCCATCCATCCATCCACCCAACCAACCAGTCCATCCATCCATCCATCCACCCAACCAACCAACCAATCCATCTATCCATCCATCCACCCGCCCAACCAGCCAACCAATCCATTCATCCACCCAACCAACCCACCAGTCCATCCATCCATCCATCCACCCAACCAACCAACCAATCCATCCATCCATCCACCCAACCAGACAACAAATCCATCCATCCATCCATCCACTCAACCAACCAACCAACCAACCAACCAACCAACCAACCAACCCATCCTACCACCCGACCAACCAATCCATCAATCCAACCATCCATCATTCTATCCACCCAACCATCCATCCATTCATCCATCCATCCACCCAGCCAATCCATCTGTCCATCCATTCATCCATCTTTCATCTTTCTGTCCCTCTATCCATAGGTCCTTTCCTCCATCCAGATATCCTTCGGTCCATCAGTCCATCAATGCGTCCATCCATCTATTCATCTGTCCATCCATCCATCAATGAATTCCTTTATGTCCATTTGTCATTATGTCCCACCACCCACTCCATCTATCTTAATTAACACTTTCATTCATTCTTTTTCATCTGTTTCTCTATTTCAATTTTTTTGTAATGAGACCAGACTGAATGGAGAGAAACTATAAATCAAGGCAGATTGCTAAGAGTATTTTCTTCTCATGTGACATTGATGTTTAGTTTCTCTCTGTGTCTGTTGCAGCGGACATGGGTTTTGCCCGCCTCTTTAATTCTCCTCTGAAACCTTTGGCTGATCTGGACCCAGTGGTGGTCACATTCTGGTATCGGGCACCTGAACTGCTACTGGGAGCGCGGCACTACACCAAAGCAATCGGTGAGTTTAACAACAGCAAACGTGATCAGCATGTTTTAAGTAAAAAATGTGGGTGCTCCTGCTCAAATGACTTGTTCTGCTGATTTAGATGTTTTTTAAATACAAAGACTGTACAGTCAACACTCGCCTGCATGTTTTAATGTGTAATTACTGGGAAAAAACTGACATATTTTTCCCCACTTTGTTAAAACACAGTTATGACACATTTTATGTTTATTTTTTTCAAATATGTTCCCAAATGTATAAAACATGCGGATGACAAATTGCAGAATGATGCTATATTAAAGTGTGTACAGTGCGTGTCGAGGATGTGTACTTTCACATAGAAAAGCAGGAAACCGCATCTTTTGACATTGTTCAGACCTTTGCAGTGACTGTAACAGCTACACTCAAAAAGCAGTTGTTGAGCTGTGTATGTGTGTGTATGTGTGTATGTGTGTGTGTGCGCGCGTGCGTTTGCGCGTTTAAGCCCTTAAATGTCCAGAATCTGCACTTCGCTCTCTGAATTGTTTGACTTTGTGGTCCTTTGTTTTGACTTGCATGCATTAGTGTTTACTCATAATCACACTGTGGGCTCAGTGGTGCAGGCTGTGCTATTTTGGTGTTATTTGCATATCTGGGTTTGTCTGAGTGTGTGTGCACATTCTTACACTACTAATCTTTGTGACCTGAGTGTGACCTATTAATCAGTGTGACAGCACCACCGGCCTGCCACGTTTGAGGAAACACATTTCACCCCATCCCACACCTACAGTATAACCTCGGCTGCACACACTCTACAGTATCTACGTACAATATGAACATGCTGTGTTGCTCAGCTGAAGTGGCCTGTGTCTGATGCTGGATTTGGAAGCGAGAAGATGCAAATAGAGCACCATCTGCCCACCTGTTTTTCCCCAATAGTGTTAATTAACACTTCATATATATATATATATATATATATATATAATTATTAATAGGACTGGCCCTTTTTTTCCTTTATGAAAATAAGAAAATAAGCGCCCATCCTTGACAGAGAACACACTTCTGCATATTTTAATGCTCAGTTGCTGTTTATTTGGCAAATCTGGAATGGCAAATCTAGGTCTTTTTTATGATGTTAAAGTACAAATTTGCAAAAAAAAAACATTTGTAAAAAAATGTTTTATTTGTGTGTTCCCTGTAAAGGATGTGTTCTTTGGTACACTTGCCGTTAAAAAAAAAAAACAAATTAAAAAACACAGTTTGACCAGGGGTGCTCAAAACATCTCGGCACTTAGGATACACACATTATCTCAGGACAGTTATCAGAGTACTGCCGGGCTCTGGTGATGGCGAGGCCTTAAGCGGAGAGATGTGGTTCTCTGACCTGCTTGCAGTGGTGAGGAGATCTCTGTGCTCGGTGGTGCCAGGTCTAGTCTGCACCAGGAGAGTCAGGAACCTGCCTGGCTGCTTTCAGGGAGACCCTTCTCACGTTCAGACCACCCTGCAGCTCCAAAAGGACCTCAGCCAATCTGTCCGCTCACTGTGCCTCAGGTCTTACAGGACCCAGCTCACCAGCATTGTTTCTCATTCATTGCACCCTCAGTGTTTACAGATGTGACTCATAAAACCCTGTAAACACAACACTGATGCTACACTGGAAATGATACGGGTCATTTGAACCGGAAAGCTACATTCACTGCCAGGCACCAACAGCTGAACAGCTGGGCTCCAGCCGAGGACAGGTCATTTTGAGAATGAGCGCTGTCATACCAAAATCTGCAAAAAGCCTTCCATTTATTCTGAATGATGCAAACATAGTCCCATTAAATTGCAGTGTAATGGCGGCGTGCTAGTGATGTTCCTCAGTTGCCTTAATGCAACATCTGCACCCACACTGTGATTCCAGGACCTCTAGAGGTGATATTGTTACAGATTTTAAGGAGCCAAAAATTTAGATTTCTAATAATATCTATTTTAGTTATATACTCTGAAACTAATATTCTATACTTGAGTCACATTGGACTAAAGCGTCTGCCAAATGAGTTTAATTTAATGTTATAATATAATACAATATAATAATATAATATAAAACCTGACGCACAAGGGATGGAGTTACGTGAGCTTGGTTTTTGGTGGGGGCGGTTGTAACATCTTATTCTTATGATAAACGTTCAGTTCGGATATGTTTTGCATGTTTTGCTTATTCTAACCATAACTGTGTTTTATATTCATCAGGGCTGGGGAAGTTAACGCATTACTGCGAATTAGTGCAGTTTAAAAAAAAATTATATTACTTTGAAAGTTTGTTGCTTTTTTTGTGCTCGACCTCTTCACCTCACTCTATCTGGGACACTTACCACTGAATATAGACTGTTACTACTGCTCTCTGATAAAAGAAAAATGTTTCTGTTAGTACCTGTTCAGAAAAAAAAGAAAACAGATTTAAAAATATTAACATGCTGTTGCTTGGAAGGTGCCTGTTATAACATTCTGGTCGAGGTTCTGGACTCTGAGGGGAACAAACTAGATAAAACATGAATGCCCTGCAGTGGCAAATAGTTTTGGTTTAATATTTGATTTGATTACATTAATGTTCAGATTTAGAGAAATATTTAACCTGTAACTGTGTAACTGTGCTAAAGACAGCACTGCTGTTAAAAAGCTCCTTATTTGTTTAAAGTGCTTGCAAACCAAATGTTATTGCACTTTAGTTCGTATAGCAGTACTTGAAAAATAAAAGTGTGCAATACACTACTTTTGAATTCATTATTTAATTTTGCGTATAACAATGTGATTAATCGTGATTTTTAAAAATTAACCGATGCCCAGCATTTATATATATATATATATATATATATATTTATAACACCAGCTGGACAGATTGGGATTCATATTTCTGCCAGGACCAGTTCTGGAACAACGTATGATGGAAATTCTAAATTAAATTACATTCAGTTAAATATTGTAATATTATTAAAATGTAGTAAAAAATCTAAAAATTAAAAAAATTAAACTGAATCTCCCAAGCTGAACTAGAGACTAATAATGTGAGGGTTGTACACATATAGGCGTCCACACATTTGTCTGAGGCAGATTCTGAAGGGATAATACAAAATAAAATTCAAGCTCATGTCTATTTCAGTGGACCACGGCACTCTATGTCCCACTTTATCTGATTGCATGACCACTGTGCCCTCTTGGCTTCATCCTTTGACCCTCCATTGACTTTCAGTTCCCCTGTTTTTGCTTGATTGACCCCAGGAGCGGGGTTAAAAGTGCGCTTGAGTTTCCTAATGACTGTCCTTCAGTGGATTCAAGTCTCATAATTCATAACTGTATTCAAAACTCATATGAGAGCTTTAGCTTCAGCACCTCTCGTGACTCGATTACACACTCTGAGGGATGCAGGAAGGCGATGAGGCTGAAATTTTTACGTGACAGCAAATCAATTTTTTGCATAATTGGAATCAAGTAGAATGTGTCGTAATGTCTTCTAATACACATCGAAGCACTGACCACTCTGCTGTCTCCTCCTGGACCAACTTTATGCAGCTAAACCAAGCTACAGCCAATCAGGTTGTTGATATGTGGTGTTAAATTGAATACTGTGTACCTGTGCAAATAAAACATCAAATGAAAGTACAAACTCGGCCTCAACCCTTAAAACACAAGCGATATGGATCCGTTCTGGCAGCACAACAAATGGTGAATTGTCATCATAAAGCAGAACAACTCCTTATATGGAAGTTCCCCCGGTTTGTGTTGATGCTCAAGGTGTCGGCTGTCATGCTTAGGTCTTAGAAACAAACACAAGATCTTTGAAACCGAGAGTACTTTCCGGACAGTCTCCGCCTACAAGTGGGTGGGGAAGCCCTGCCGAGAGAGGGGGGAGTGTGTAGCAGAACAAACACCGGGGTGCTTTACACCATTTATATTTGTGGAAATCAGATTTTCCTAATACACCCTGAGTACTAAGAGTTAAATCAAGGTTCTTTACTTTTATTTCTTTCGCTTTATTAATTATCCAGCAGTCCCAAATTGTGGCATCCACATTCATGCTCATGCCTACTTTTGTACAACTGCTACTTCAGGATCTGTGATGTCAGAGCCTGTGATGTTTTCCACCGTCTTTGCTTTCTGACTCTCTGGTAATGTCATTTTTTGGTTATATTTCGCATTAAATGGTTTAAATCATAAGGACAATATGCATTCATGTTCTGCTTCTTTTTCTGGGTTATTCGTCATTTTTCCATCAGTTTAGTGTTGACCTGTGTTGCTGCATCTGTGGTGGTTGTTGTTTATCGTTGTTATTATTGTTTGTTTTTGTTGTAATGCAGACATTTGGGCGATAGGCTGTATCTTTGCGGAGCTGCTGACGTCAGAGCCGATATTCCACTGCCGTCAGGAGGACATCAAAACCAGCAACCCCTTCCACCACGACCAGCTGGATCGCATCTTCAGCGTGATGGGCTTCCCCGCAGGTCAGGCCTGGAGCCGAGCCCGAGCCCCAAACAGCCCTGCGCTCTCACACTCGGGGCCATCACGCGGTTTTACAGCAGTGAATACACTGAAATTCTGCATCATAATATGTGATAATAAAACAAATATGGGGGTAAAGGTCAGAAACGATCATCTGATGAGATGGATATAAAATGAAATGAGTTGGAAGCAAAGTAACAACAGGGAAAATGACACACAGGCCTGTAAATCAATTCCCAGATCGCTTGTAAACAGGGTCCTCAAGAGGGTTTTTTTTTTTTAATGATAAAAATAGCTTTTCAAGTATTTTTTAAAATCTAAATACAGTTAAAAAGTTGGTTTAAAAAACGTTAAGGTTGTTTTTAAGAACTAAAATATGCTTTTTAAAATATAAAAATAAATATAGTTTTTAAAAAGAGTTGAAAATCTTAACAAATAGGGTTTTTTAGAATGGGGTTTTTAAAACTAAATATTTTTTTTGGAAAATACGTTTTTCAAAGAAAAAACATTGTTTTTAAGTAGTGTTAGAAACAAAAAAAATAGTTTTTAAAATCAAAGCTAACATGTAAAAACAGTGTTTCTTACTCTTCAGTAGAAAAAAGATGATGTATTCATAATATTAGGACTGCACAAACTGGCTAATAACAAGAATCACTAGATGATTATTATCATTAATCATAAGCACCATTAATTTGCTTCATTCAGAGTTTTCAGATTCCATCCGCTACAGGTGTTTTTTTCTTCCTAATGCCACACATTAGAGCTTGTGTACAAATTCATTCTGTTTTGTTGCATAACGAAAACACTTCCACCCACTTTAGTACCGTTTAAAAGACCTCAGCTGTAAAGATGTGGAGAAACATGGAGCATAGCGCACAGGCTGATTCAGTCCGAGCTGTTTATTGTTGCTGCAGCTTCTCGAGCTCATGGTCAACCGCAAAGTGTGGAAAGGCATTTACACCACTTTAAATTTAGCCAACCGAGCTGACTGATGAAAGACCCCTAACTGCCCCTTACACAACGCGCTTGATTGTTGATTGTTGCGCTCAAAAGACGTTTTGCACCCGACAGTACGTTATTGCACCCTGTAGGTTAAGGCTGTGTGTTTATGTGTGTGTGTGTGTCTGTGTGTGTGTGTGTGTGTGTTGCAGATAAGGACTGGGAGGACATCCGGAAGATGCCAGAATACCCAACCCTACAGAAAGACTTCAGGAGAACCACGTGAGTGGAATTTTACGTTCTGGAGGCGGTCCAGCAGTCTGGCACGCTTTATCTTGTCATCAGTGCACTGTGTTCAAAGGGTCATTTTCCTCTAGTCAGTCAGTGTCTTGAGTGTATTTCCATTTTCAAAGTGGTCTTGTACTAGTTTTTAGTTTTTTAAGGTAAGGTAAAATAAGATAAGCCCTTATTAGTTCCATAGGAGGAAAATTTGCATTGTTACAGCAGCAAAGTGAGCAGAACAAAAGAAAGTATAAGCAGCACAATAAAAACTGTATAATACAAAAAACTGTAGACTATACAAAATATTAATGCTTGTATTAATGCTTGTGTTTGTATATATATATTTTTTTTTTTTCTTTTTTTTTTTTTTCTTTTTCCAAATTCAACAGCCTGATCAAATTTCATGGCATTTGCTTTTTGTATTATTTTAAGTTAAACTTATCTGCATGGAGCACACATACATGTCAATTTTAGTGCACACTTTCTATTTATTTGTTTATGATCTGAACAGAGATCAGGGATGCCAGATTCCAGTCCTAGAAGGCAACTGACCAGCACAGTTTTGTGATTTTCCTGCTCAAACACACCTGGTTCAACTTATTTGTTAATTGCCAGGTTTCGTGGGTGTTTTTGGGAAAGAGAGCTAGCAAACTGGGCACCATCCCTCTAGGACAGGCCTCTTATCCGTTTTTAGTTTCCTACATGTGTCTTTATAGTTGAACAGTTCTCTGCAGTCATATGCAAGGCCTTGGATGCCCCTTATGAAAGTGAGCACTATAGAGAACAAACCTCTGCACATTTTATTGCATTTCTTTACTGTGCATTTGCTGAACTTAACATGCACAAAATGTGTTTGAGGAGGAGAGCTGTGTTTGAGTCGGGCCTCCCTGCTATAGGTGGTTCCATGTGGAACTTTGTAATGACATTCTGATTACATTAACATGCAGAATGACTTATGCTGGAAAATTGGTGATCAGGTCTTAGGCAGATGTTTAATCAAAAAATGACTATAAATATATAATTTCAGTAAATTATTCATTGTTTGATCACCTGCCTGCTGATATTACAGAGCTTGATCAAAGATCATAAAATAGCTGCCTTGTAGTATTTGCACAGGATAAGTTGTAGTTGTAAATTATATACAGTAAACGCCCTATAGTCGCAGAATTTTTCTTAGAACCAAACTAACTAATAATTGTTCACAGAAACCCCCACAAATTCACAGAAACCGCTCTTTTTGTGGCACTATATAATTTTTCATGCATTTTCTTTTTGTGGCACTATATAATTGTTTACGCTAAATTATTAAGAAAGATATAATTTACTAATGTTGTAACATAAATATTCAGCTACATTTCCATTTAAAATATAACTATATACATTGTTTGATACTGTGTTTTTCATTTTGTTCTTCTTAAAGCCCTGTATTTTTATTACTGTAAATTAAATAATTTACCTGCTTATACCAAAGAAAATGAAAGTGGAACAAGTTAGCTGGGTTTGGTATTCATCGCACGGCTAAATAATGCAGAAACACTGTGACCGGGCTAAGACATAATGGCAAATCAAAGCGTGCTACAACTGCCATGCGATAGCAGTGCAGTTTAGGTATCATGCGGTTCCTGTGAACCTATTCTAATCTTGTGCGTGTGTCATATTGCCTCCCTTGTGATCGGAAAGTTGTGGGTTCCAATCCCAAACCTGCCAGTGGCACCACTGAGGTACCCTTCCGTAAGGTACCATCCCCACCCACTTGGTGAATGGATTCAATGCAGAGGGCAAATTTCACACTGTGTGCTGTGCTGTGCAGTGGTGTGGTCATGCGTGCCATTTTTACATTTTTTAGTCAGGAGTCCAGGACCCCCGGACACAGATGGCTGGATCATTACCCGGGTTTGCTCTCAATATTAGGCCCACTCGGCAGTATTTGGCCCATTGTTGGTTGTATAATACTGCCTGGACATTAAACCTTGACCTAAACGTGTGTTTTCCAGGTATGCCAACAGCAGCCTCATCAAGTACATGGAAAAGCATAAAGTAAAACCAGACAGCAAAGTCTTTCTGTTGGTAAGAATTTTCCCATCAGTCTACTTAAAGTGGGGCAGGTGGGGATCTACACAGGGGCAAATGGTGCTGTACTTAGTACCTAGCAAACCAAATGCGATCTATTCCATCGCCTTGAAGTGAGTGTAATGTAGGTAACTGTTAAAGGAATGTTCCAGAATAGCCTATACTTATGGACCCGTATCATATGGTTGATGGCCATGCACATAAATGTTGACGTTCCTGCTGTTGGCTCAAAATACTCTTATAATAGGAGCCAATAGTACACTGTTCCTGCTCGTCAACGTCTATTATAAATGGGATTTAAATTGACAAACTTATTGTCTGTGGTAATCAGTCATGTGCCTGGCAGAGATCAGGCCAAAAATATTCTTTTAAGTGCATGTCTAAGCTGACATACTTGACATTTATATCGTTATTAATATTGTTCCAGCTGCAGAAACTTCTTACCATGGACCCCACCAAAAGAATCACTTCTGAACAAGCGCTGCAAGACCCTTATTTCCTGGAGGAGCCTTTACCCACATCCGAGTAAGACTTATGTACTTCCCTGCACATATGCAGTATGTAGAACATGCTTTTAGCTTCTAGTGATTTCCTCTACCGCAGTCCATTGGCAGTATTGATGGGAAGCAGGTCAATTGTAAAGCATTGGTTGAATTTGGAGGGAATCGAAAACTCCCCCCAGGCTGGGCTGTGCTGTTTTGTGCCCTGGTGAGAATTTCAGTGGAGAAAACCAAAAGGGCAAAAGGGACAAACAGGTCATCCTCCTTGTCCCGTGTTTGGCCCTGTTTTTCATATGATCGTCCAATAGTGGGTCAGCTCCCATGGGCAACCTCATTAGCCACATTGTGGGGCGGGTGTGCTCACAGAACTGTGCTGTTGTGTGTGTTTCAGTGTCTTTGCGGGTTGCCAGATCCCGTATCCCAAACGCGAGTTCCTCAATGAAGATGAACCCGAGGAGAAGACGGAGAAGGTAAAGGCACAAAAACGATGGCTCATTTCTTCATAGCTACCTTTTTGAAGTTGGAGACGCTAAAAGGGCCCATATTATGGAGTTTTTCCTCACCTTTTTGACGCAAACGTTTGCTATAATATGTAAACATACTGTTCACAGCCCTATTCATACAGGTTGTAGATGGTAACTATCTACAACAAGGCCTACAACAACGTATCGTGTTTATGATGTCACAAACCTAGCGCTATTTGCGTTGAAGTTATAGGGAGTGCTTTAGTCCAGACTGCTTTTTGAATGAAGCACAAAACAGGACGACCAATTAGAACAGAGCTCATTTACATAAATCATTCTTAAGAACATAGTAATAAAAACAAGCTGTTTCATTCACTGGGATAAAGGTTGAAAAAAGGTGATTTAAAAATTAATTATGATTGTTCTTGGTACATGAAACTACCCAAATGTTATAAGAGGGACTCAAGAAAAAAAATGAATGAATGAATGAATGAATGAATGAATGAATGAATGAATGAAAGAAAGAACGAAAGGAAGAACAAAACAAATAAAAATGTAGGATATGGTAACTTTAAGTGCGACTTTTTGTACCTTTTGTACGTTTGTGTGCTAAATATGTATTTTGACCAAAACGGAGGCGTTTACTACAATGTTTCATTCGCTTGGATGCAGTTTCATCCCAGTGTTGCTGTAAAAACTTGCCCAATCTCGCAACAGCTCCATAAGAACGCACATATACACTACCAGTCAAAAGTCTGAACACACCTTCTCATTCAGTGTTTTTCTTTGTTTTTATTACATTGTCGAATGATATTGAAAACAAATAAAATGATCAAGGAACACATGGCATTATGCAGTAAACAAAAAAAGAGTTAAACAAACCAGAATATGTTTCGTAATAAGGTAATGCTGGACTGTTGTTTCTTTTCACTTTGTTAAGTGGTTCTTGCCATAATGTGGAGTAGAACTGTAGTGGAACAGGATCACTAACTGTGTACCAACCCGACCATC
>JBBPCX010000160.1:20727860-20739838 GCA_037974365.1 Hydrocynus forskahlii
GTCTCTGGCCTTAATTTCCAGTGAATCTGGGGGTCTGTTTTACTAAAAGAAATGTCTTTTAGGCCCTTTGCGTGGGTCGTTTCCTCGATTTTTCCTCTCTAATGCAAGTCTGTAGGTATTATCTGCTTGCCGTCAGCCTTTATATACAGAGTTGTACATAGGCACTGATGTAGTAGGCGCAGTGATTATGCACTGAACTCCATTACCCAGAAGGCACCATTCCTGTAGGTTTGGATATGGAATGACTTTGGCTGGACAAGCTGCTTGGGGCTTGTAGTTCTGAAGGGACTTGGTGCCTGTCGTGGTCGTGCTGCCTTCGTGTGCTCATTAGATGGTCTTATTACTCTCCAACTGTCAAGTCGTAACTACAAAGTCTTTGCATCCAAGCGCTTTGTGAACAAAAACGTAGTTTGCTGCTTGGACATCCTGATCTAATTTAGTAACTGCCTGTTATTGACCATGGGGGTAGTGTAAAAAATTTTACCAGTAGTTACAAATAGCCTAGTTTGCAGTTGGCAATTAAAAGTGTGCTCTATTTGGAAAAAATAAAAAAATGAAAACAAGTGGAAAATGTAGAACATGGGCTCTCTAAAAACATAAAATAATAATTTGACTTTTGCTGGATTACATGAAGACCTTGATTCATCAGAACCCCCAGTATCTCATCTGGAGCTCTGATTGGTCACCCTGTCAAAAACACTGTGATTGGTTAGAGGCTCATTTGCATATTGCAGCCTTCTGGGATATCAGTATTGCAGTTACCTATTATTCTGCAGTATTGCGCAGTTGTCATTATTATTATTATTTAATCTTATTTCATTTGCATATCAACTTACAAATCAATGAAGTATTGGCCTATTATTATGATTATTTTTATTTTATTTGTGTATACAAGTGCTACATGCAGTGAAATTTATCCCGAACCGCTCCTTTAATGACAGACATAAAATAAGTACAAATTTAAATTGAAAAACAAATCTAAAATGTGTTACTTAAACAAGGAACACAAGTTAAAGGTAAAATATGAAAGCTAAATTAGAGGGTCTTTAAAGTTTTAAATGATAAGTGTTACATATGTACAGTGTGCAGGTGGGATGTTAAAGAGCATTGTGCCATAGTAGCACAGCAGTGTAAACAGAGTAAGGACCGTAGCAGCCTGTACAGTATAGCATGCAATGTTGTAATAATAAATAATGAAGGCGGATATAAAATATGACCGTAAATATGATATGACACCCTGAGGTGCTGTATCAGTCCCTAATGGTAATGCTGTGAGGGGAGGGGGGCATGCAGGCCTTTACAGTACCCCAGGACACGAAGGCAGCGTGTGTCCAGCAGTCAGTGCACGTCCTTTCGGCTACAGCGTTTCAGCATGTGGACAGTGCCTTTTTTTAGTCTGAGTGTTCCGACCTCGGTCCAGATCGCCACCAAATGACACGATGTTCGCATCGTGCTCTATCCTTTTGCCTTTTTTTTGTGTCTTCGGACGGTTTGGTATCATCCTTCGGTTTGGTTTCTTATGCACGTTTCATAGCATACAGACCAGGACGCGTCTAGGAATCAGGTCGAGACCTGGCGTCCTCTAAGCTTTTTTATCGAATAATGTCTTCTCTCGTCTGTCGGAAACACCACAAATTTTAAAGAGCTGTACATAAGAACTCTTTATCGAAACATATTGCTATGATAATTGTCTTTTAATGCACTGTTATTGCTGAAATATTTAGTGGTAAATGAAAAGTATTTAATGTTTTTTTGTTTGTTTGTTTGTTTGTTTGTTTGTTTGTTTTTAATGCCTTGTTTAGACACTAAAGATATGACCGCTAGGCAGCGCTCTTTTAAAGGGGTTGTAATGTAAATGTATAGAAATATAAAGCGTCCAAACGCGTACGTAGGCCTGCACCCCATCGCTCTCTCACTTTTATAGTGTTTGTGCATGTTTGTCTTTTTACAGCACGCTTGACATCTTCAGGCACGCTTGACCGTTTGAGTGGTCTTCTGTCCTGCACTACAGGCCAAAGGTATGGAAGCAAGTGTTAAAAACACTTTTTATATCAATGTGTTAACTCAATTTGCCAGCAGCCAACACGTTGACTGACATTCAGTTTAACCAAAGAAGATTTATTCCTGAATATTCCACTGCAGTCATGTGTTTTAAGTGTTATAAGCAATATACTGTACTATAAGAACCCATTTTTAAACTCTCCTAATTTTAAAACACTACACTTGATCCAGCTCAGGCTCTTAGGAGCATCTAAATGATGGCACCATGTTCTCTTATATGTATATATATATGGTACCAGGTTCTCTTATATATATATATATATATATATATATATATATATATATACACACACACACACACACAGTGCGAGTGTGCAAGTATTAATATTGGAGTAATATGTTAACCTTTTAAAGGCCAAAATCTCTTTCCAAAATCTTTTAAAAGGTATTTTTGTGTCCTTTGACACCTTTGAGTGTCAATAGTATTAGTTTATTTACCATGTAGCTAGCTAGCAGACTTAATCTATTCTTAATATTTTCTGCTGCTGTGAAATAAAATGACTGGATTAATGATATAATCAAATATAAAATAATCTGTGGCCTATGTGGTTTAAAAAATAGAAAAAAGTAAGAGTTACCCTCCTTAACACTGAGTTAGCCAGTTCATTGTTGCTTCCAAACCTTTGGCTCAGCTCTCTTCGTTGCCGCACCCCTGAGTGTCCGCCGTGTGCTGGTGGTGCGCTCTCGGGGGCTGCCATTTCTGATACAGACCCCTTTGGAGTCGTAGGCCAGGTGCAGAGGGAGCATGAGAGTGTTGGGACAGAGCTGACCTCTCAAACTCAACGTGACCCACATTCATAAGCACCCAGACAGGCGAGACAGGATGCCAACTCTGCTTGGGAAGCTATTCCACTCCAATCCGCCACCCCACCTCTAGGAATTGGGCTTTGGGTTCCTGCTACACACCCCTCTAATCCCTAATCTCTGATTCGATGAGCTGTTCAACAGTTCTGCTCGGAGCTTTAAGCAGTCATAACAGTGGAAACCAGCATGTGTTTAGCATTTAGCTTAGGGCGCAGGAGAGTGCAGCACAGTGCAGCTGTGGATCACTTTGGGAGACTCTGATGTCAAATTCATGGAAAGCAAATCAAGGAATGTCCGAGTAACAGACCTCAGAAGTCATGACTCATTCTGTAGTCGGGTTCATGCCCATATGAGGAAATATGGTCTAAACAGTCTCTTTCTATGGGTATAATCAATGCAATTTTGTCATTTCGTTCAAGGAATGGAAGGAATGATGTTCATATGTTTTTCTCTGGCATGTTACTGGATCCTCTGAGGTCATTATGAAGTCCAAATACTGCAAATATTGCAACAACCATGCAAGTGTGCTGACATTTCTGCACACTGAGGTGTCGTTCAATGGAAGTAAAGGTACTGTTAACCTTCAGTGCAGTTCTACACCACTACCAGCCAGTCAAACTGCCAAAACAACTCTACTACCACTTAACAAAGCTTGCTGGTTTGTGCCGGGTTGCCAGTCATGGGGAGGTTCACACTGCTTTTTTCTGTAGGTAGTTAAGTGGGAGGTTCAGGTGTGGTCATTTTGGCATTGCAGGTTCAAACTGCCTTCTATAGCCTGCATATATCTCATGATTATTGTGATTATCTGTACAATATCTGTATGATTATCTGTCAGTTTTACTAGTTAAGTGCTGTTTTGGCTCTGGTGGGTGCTGCTAACAAAAGCAAGCTGAACTTACACTTGCAAAAATACATCTATATTCCTAATCTTGATCCACGAAATCATACAGTTCAGGATACTTAACGACGGCAGCTGCAACTGAATCCCATCTTCCACGTGATCTGATTAATCAGCACCAAAAAATAAAAAAGCTCTGCAGGGCCCCGCCCAGGGTGTAAAAGCTGTGTGCAAAAAAAAAGACACCCCACTAAAATGTTTGCAGTGTGAACTCCATCTGTTTGGAAGTTTGTTTGGTGTGCAGCAATGTTAGCTTACACGTAACAATATTTGTATTTTGACTTTTAACAGTCTCATAATTCAGAGGACATCCAGAGACATTCAGGAGGAAATGGCGTCTTTGGTGACACACAATAGTAAGACACTGAGTGCAGATGCTCTGAGCTGCCTTTTTACCTTGTACAGTTCTAAGCATATCCAGATAATACCTCACTATCAACTCTTAGCAGTTTTACTTGCGGAAGGTGCCCATGGTGCCAGCTACAGAATAACAGCATGACTTCTGAGGTCTGAGCAGTGAGGGTCTTACTTTATGGTCACTTTTTTAAAACGTTTTCAACAAGATTGCCAAGAAGGGGCGCCGAATTGGCACTAAATTAGCTCTGATAGGGCACAAGCACCCCCCTCAAACTTCAGTCAACAACATTTTGTTGATCTAATCACCCAAAGCCCACTACATGCCCAGCAAAACAGTGCCAGAATAGTCAGAAACCCAACTGTTTTGTTTGCTGCATTTTCCCCTCTTCCACTGTCATGAGTGCTATAAAATCTGGCAAATACTCAGTTTGGTTATTATCATTAAAACATTAGTAAAATCCAAACCTTCTCCTAGTAGTGGGGCATCTTAAATGCGAGTCCCTGATAGTGGTCATCTTTTGGCCACTCGTGGACTTTGCTTAACGCATTTTCTTCAAGTTTTTTCTCGCTTTAGATAAAACCCATAGCACTGAATTTGGAAAGGGTGCTAATGACGGGGGCCGGGTGGGGCGTGTCTGCTCACATGCATCGACAGCTTATTTCCCCGAGGGTAAATTATGCGTGTGACCCTGCGGGCGCACTCTGAAGCTCTAAACGCTGGCGGTGGAAGAAGCTTAGGCAATAGCACAGCGCAGGCAAAGGAGAGGAACCCATTTGTACCCTGGCTGCTTGTAGCTGTGTCGTCCTTTATTTCACTGTATAAATGACTGTTAAATGAGAAAAAAAGTCATGTATATTTATTTTATATCCTCTATTGTAATAAAAATCTCTTTTTTGCTTCATGCTGTCTTTCCTTTGTTCTAAAGTGGGCTGGGGTTGCGCTTCCAGCCTCGACTCCTGACACCATGTGACGGACAGACAGTTGCTCAGGTGACCAGGCGTCAGATGACATGTTGTGGTTCATCTTCTAAGCCAACATCCTCTACAGGAACATACCACTGAACATTTTAATTTTCAATTAGTTTATTTACTGAATTTTAACCTAGGTGGGGAAAAATAATGCTTGGAATGAGGCCTGTTATGGGTTTTTTTGCTGTTAAACTTAGCAAATGAATGGAAACTGAGCACTAAAATGTCTGAAAAATATAATATTTAATCATGTTCTCTGTAGAGCAGGGGAGTCCAAAGAGGGCCAGATTTGGTGAGGTGAAAATGTGTGCGGGGCCGACCATTCAGCCTGACATTCTTTGCACCATTAACATTAATTGCATTAATTAAATTAAAATAACATTAATGAATGACATTTTTATTGCAAATGGCATATTTTTCATTTCTTCACATAGACCACAAAGAAATCTAAACCTGTTTTACCAAATTCACTCTACCTTTCATATTTGAAGACCACATAAAATGAAGAAAAAGTCTGTCTGGAAAAAAAATTGGGGGAGATTAAACAAATCTAGGTTCATTTGAAACATTACATATTATTCACTATTAAATGCTCACTGTAAACTTCTAAATTCAAACGTGAGCAGGAAAACACTAACAGTTATCTTATTCAGAGGTACAAAACATTGAGGGCCATATGAATCCGTGTATCGCGCATTCTTTCATTTTTTTTAACTGACAATCAAAAAATGAAAACATGGGTTTTGGATTTTGAATCGGATATCAAAAACGAAACAGGCCGTGTTTTTCATTACTGCAATTTTAGACTCGGATCAAAAATCTGAAAGCTGCCGGACTGAATTTTATTTAGATATTTAATTTGTCGTGTTTACAAGACCCAGTTTGATTGTCAATTAAAAAATGAAAGAGCAAATGATACACGAACTGACATATAAAATAGCTTTTTTGTATGTGTGTATTTTACACAGCTGTCAACAGTGCTGGCGGGCCGCATATTATTGATTTTATGACAGAGGCTGTGGAAATTTGGAAATTTGAACTTGGGCCGCAGTTGGACATGCCTGCTGTAGAGGAAGTCTTAGAAATCAACAGAATGTGAAATTTGACCAGGGGCCCCAAAACTTTTTCACAGGACATTTACTTATATAAATGGATGAAAGTGTGACAAAATGGAGCTAAAAATGGAGCAGCCATCTCTCTGTTGATGAGGATTCTTTGACTAAAACCATCAAAAAAATGGATGTGATTTTTAGAGAGACTTAATTCATCATTAATATCTAGTTGCTTTAATATGATTAAAAAATTCTGATCAGTGGGGTAATCGCTTCCATTACTTTACAGCTACTTGACCTCCAGTGTAAAAGGAAAGAAGCCAACCTCAACTCGAAACATGGCTCAATTCATTGACAAGAAATGGACCATCAAAGCACAGGGAGGCCATCAAGCCAAAATCATGCATAAATGATTGGAAGTAGAAAGGCACTGAACTGTGAACATTTGATAACGTGGCCTTCCAGAGGACCATTAATGTTCATATCTGAGCTCAGGGAGAGTATATGGACAATGAAACCATATGGCTTAATTTATCATTTCAAACAATCACAGTACACATTATCAAAATTGCATGCAATCAAACAGGCACTGTCCTGGGCTCTAGTTCTTTAGTTCATTCAGTTGTTGGACATGAATGTGTGAAAATTGGAATCAGAACTATTGACTCTGGAGGGTATTGCTTAAGTTGAGTTGGTACAGACACACAGAGAGAACAATATAAATAGTCTAAATAAAAGTAAAATAAAAACTACACTGATTTATACACAACATGTATTATAGTATTAATACTATAGATAAATAATATTGAGTTAAGCGATTTACCAAGAACACAAATAGTGAAAAAATATCAACAACTCAACATACTTAAGAAGTACATAGTAATAAAAATAATATGAATTTGGTTTGATCTTTCAATCAATACGTGACACACAAAAGCACAATTGATTGGCAAGGAGGAAGAGATCTGAGCTTGCAGGTCAAAATTTAAATATAAATAGTACAAATGTTTTTTCTTAATTAAAAATGTAAAGTACAGAGCTTCCAAATAATATCCAATTACGTTAAAAAAATGCCACCAGGCCGGACAGTAAAGTGTAGTTACCCACATCTGCCACTGGGTGTCACTGTCGTCATTCTCTGTGGCCAGTATTTTATTATGCTTACTGAGAAATAAGCAATTACACTACAAATCTTCTTTTTGTGTGTGTGTGTGTGTGTGTGTGTGAGAGAGAGAGATAAAATGAGATCTGTTCAGATCTCTTGGCACCGTCCAGTGATTGACACACACACTTAAAGTCTAAACCACGTCTTGCTAACTCAGAGTATCATTTTTGATCATCAGGCACGACAGGCATTGCATTGCTGACCTCCATGGTCTTGATTAATTTAAAGCTGTGTCCGTTTTTGGTATTTTGGAATATATCTGTTGTATCATGAGCCATATGATCACTTAGTGAACTGCTTACCTGGTTCAATAGGCTAATAAAGGCAAAAAGGTGAATAAATGAATGAGTAAACATATGAATGCATCATAAAAGACTTATTATAAAGTAGCTAAAAACACTATTAAGACAAAACAACCACCATAATTTAGTGGGAAATTTAAAGCTTGACTGTACAAGTTGGTAAGTGTTATTACAGTGGTGTGAAAGGAGTCAGGATGCTGTGGCAGTAACTAATAGGATAATAGGGAGGTGAGATGTAAGAATACTAGAAAATTGTGTAAAAATTCTCCTTTAAATTTGTCATTTTCAACTCCAGTCTTGAGGTCCCACATTGTTGGGTATTCTAGACCCCCCCAAGACACCTGATCCAGCTGTGTAAAGCTTGATAAATTGCTGATGAGCTAGATTGCTTGTGTTGGTTGCATATCTGAAACTGCCCAGGACAGTGGGTGCCAAAAAACAATTCTTTAAACAATTTACAATTAATCGTGCTTGATGTGATTAAAGATATAAACTGAGGTTCATTTTGATTTCAGACAGACTTCGAGGTTATTCTTTCCCAGCAGTCCTTGTTTGTGTGCTTTTATAGTCCTATATCATTGCTTGACAATTTCCCAGACCCTCTTTTATCCCTTAAAATTAAACAGTGTTTCGTTACCGTTCCACTAAGAGTAATATGTCTATGAGCTCTGTTCTCATTGGCCACCCTGTGCTACATTGTAAACTGCTTTTATAAGAACGTGTACTGTTAGGTGCACAGTGCATATACATTGCAAGTACAGCTGCTAAAGTGCACAATGAGTGTAAATGTGAGGTAGACGTGGGCACCAGAAGCATTTTTAATGTCTATGTCTTGGCCGCTGTCTGGGTGGGACAAGATGGGGGTCTGAGTGCGTGCAGATCTCGACTTCTCGCCCGTTGTCCGGAAGACAAAAAATAGTGGGGAGGCATTCTGCTCTCTACATCTCGACTGTTGTCCGGGAGGGGAAAAGTGAGTGTGTGTGTGTGTGTGTGGGGGGGGGGGGGAAACTAATGATTTTATAACGGTTCCAGCACCCATGGAGGTAGGTGTATCCACTGAAACTCATCAGTGGATGTAAATGTGTGGCTCTTTTTGTCACACATGAACACACCGCACTACACCACAGCACACAGTGTGAACAGTGTGAAATTCTTCCTCTGTATTTAACCCATTCAACACGTAAAGTAGTGGGCAGCCAGGAACACAGCACTCAGGGGAGCAGAGTACGGGAATGGTACCTCGCTCAAGGGAACCTCAGTCGTGCCACTAGCAGTCCTGGTATTTAAACTCACAACTCCTTAACCACCAGGCCCCCAGCTGCGCCGAAACCGAGCTTCACGGCTGTTGTTGCTTAGCCTCCATATGTGGACTGTATGGCCTGGGGAGGGAGCCTGTAAAATGAGTTTAATAACTTTATTAGTCTTAGATTTCTGTTAAACTCAGCATGGTGGTCCACACTTTAGTTCCTCAATTCCATATTAGTAGAGAAGACGAACAGTTAGCGCCTCCTTAGACATTATCCTCTGGTTCCTTCTGGTCAGAATTAGTGTGGTGTCGTCCTGGTGCTGCTAGGTGTGTGTCGGCGTATCAGTGAACCGGTCAGACAGGTGTCAGTTTCTCAGCTTCTGGAATGTTTGGCCTCATGTGTCCGATCGAGGATTAAGAAGAGAGAATTCCTGCCCTCTACACACACACACACACACACACACACACATGGGAAGTCGCTGAAACCCAGTGTTGAAGATGCTATGGGTCTTCTTAGAAGGTTTCAGTTTCCACAGTCTCTTTTAACACCATCTTACAGTAAATGAAACCATGACAGTTTTTGGCCTCCTTTTTGTCTAAAATTAAATTCCAAAGCTCCATTCAACTCCACTGAGGAGTAAATCGCCAAATCGGCTCAGAAGTAGCGCCAAACTTTTTTATTTTACCACCACATGGGTTGAGAAGATGCAGAGAAGGATGAGGAGTAAGTTTTTGCTCTGGGATTGTTTTTCACATGCCTGACTGACTGTTTGTCCTCACAAGATATTTGACCTCTTATCGAAGGCCCCCGGTCAGTTCACAAAGCGGTTCAGCATGGGATCAGGTTCTGCTCATGCTCATCCTAAGTCTGGTCCCAGAGGGCCACGTCACTGCTGAGTCTGCAGTTTCCTCAACTCACACACACACTTGTTTCACCTTATCAAGGCCTTTGTGAGCTGAAACAGATGTGGTGAATCAGGGAAAACCACTACAGTGGGCAGTGCTGTGGCCACCAAGCCTGGGAGTCAAGAGCCCCCCCACCTACACCGCCAGGAGATAATGAAGAACACTGATCTTGTATCAGATGTTGCCTTGTTAATGCAATGGTTTAGTCAAAAAATAGAATGTATCTATTGCCACAAATGTAGTAGCTTGAAGTGAGCCTTCTGATGGTCCAGGGACCTTTATTTCCCTCACATCATACACTATATGGACAAAAGTATTGGGAAACACTCCTTAATTATTGAATTCAGATGGCCCCTTACTACCTAGACATTCTGGACAACGCCATGCTTCCAACTTTGTGGGCCCAGTTTGAAGAAGAACCTTTTCTGTTCCAGCATGACTGTGTCCTAGTGCACAAACAAGCTCCATAAAGACATGGCTGGATGAGTTCAGTGTGGAAGAGCATGACTGGCCACACAGAGCCCTGACCTCAACCCCATCCAACACCTTTATGATGAACTGGAACGGAGATTGTGAGCCAGGCCTCCTCGTCCAACATCAGTGCCGGACCTCATAAATGCTCTACAGAATAAATGGGCACAAATTCCCACAGAAACTCCAAAATCTTGTGGAAATCCTTCCAAGAGAAGTGGAAGCTGTTATAGCTGCAAAGGGGGACCAACTCCATAGTAAAGTCTATGTAGTTGAATACAACGACAGTAGAGTCCCTGTTGGTGTAAAGGTCAGGTGTCCCAATACTTTTGTCCATATAGAGTATCTCAGTATTACACACTAAGCAAACCTTTAAAAGATGGAGTTGAAGAAACAGGATGTAAATGCAAGCTGGAAAGGTTATTCCAGGAGGACGGAACACTAAACAAGGAAATAATTCTGAAAGTGGACACAGAAGGATTACGAGAGCAAATGACGCAAGACTCAAATAAAGACACTGAAACACAGGGACTTATAAACACTGAACAGGATGAGACACCTGGAGCAGGAGGGATAACTAATTCTACACAGGTGGAAAACACTGATATGGCGGCAGGGCTGGGGCGGGGATAAGGAAAATGACAACAAAGCCACATGGAGGCATAAAGTAGAAGAGTTCTGGACCTAGACATGAAGAGTGTGGGGCAAACAGAAAGAAATGGGACAGTATGTGGCAAATGTCACAAAGGTCATGGTTAGCACCCTAAGGGTCGCCAAAGGTCTTCCAGAGCGCATCCAGAGGAATGCAGCTAATTAAATTGCTGAATATGTTCTCATTCTTTCACTATAGACACCCTTATCAAAACACTCAGTGTTTAAATAAAGGTATCTGTTTGGAAGCAGCAAATTCCTTTAACACAATTACAGAAATGATTTAAATAAATTACTTACGATTTGTTACAGTGAATGTACACCAATCAGCCACAGCATTAAAACCACTGACGGGTGGCACCGGACAAAGGGTGCGATATATTAGGCAGCAAGTGCACAGTAATTCTTGAAGTCGATGTGTTGAAAGCAGGAAAAATGGATGAGCGTAAGGATCTGAGATACTTCAACAAGGGTCAAACTGTGATGGCTAGACTGCTGGGTCTCCAAAACGGTGGGTTTTTTGTGGGGTATTCCCAGTATTCAGTGGTCAGTACCTATTAAAAGTGCTCCAAGGGAGGACAACCCACCAACCATCAACAAGGACAGTGTCTCGGTCTAGATTCTACAGGTCCTGTGGAGTCCGTGCCTCAGTAGGTCAGAGCTGTTTTGGTGGCGTGAGGGGGACCTACATGGAGTTAACTCTTTGGACCCAGAGAATATAGGCATTTTTCTAAAATGACAAAGAATGAACAGAGGCACTGGACAGGCCATACAGGGCTTTGACATTTTAAAGTAGATAAAGATCCACAGAAAGACTGGTGGAGAGATTTGGACATATGAGGGTATTATAATTATTATATAAGGGTTGTTAACAGGTACAGAGCCTCCCCAGCCCCTGAACTGGATTGGATATTGGATAGACATCAGACTGTTCTATGCAGTTTCACTACCAGAGCTTTCTCAACTTAACACCCCCAATACCACCACTCAACCACCCCCCTGAAGTTTACTATCAAAATTCACAGATCAGCACAGAACCCGATACATATATATACATATAACGAAATTTCATTTATATCTCTCTATGTTCGATCGG
>JBBPCX010000160.1:20739938-20750308 GCA_037974365.1 Hydrocynus forskahlii
AGCTGGCCAATACTCGCTCAAAACACAATAAAACAACCTCCGCTATTGGTTAAGGCAAAGAAATGAAAATACACCAAATACACCAATCAAGTGTTGTGTTCGTCTTGCTCTGGGTCCGACTCGGGGTCGAACATGTAGGGCTGGATACCACCTGTTTTCTTTTTCCACGTGTGTTAAGTGTCCCAATACTTTTGTCCACCTAGTGTATCTCTCACTCTTTCTCCCTCCCTCCCTTCCTTCCTTCAGCCTGGTCACCATACAGGACCACTGTCACAGATTGAAGGGATGGAAGGAAAGAAAGAAAGAAAGAAAGAAGTACTTTCACTGGTGTTAAAGTCATGGATTCTAATGTTAAATCCACAAGTTAAACGCGCATCTTATGCGTGAGATGGGTGGGGCGTGGCCAGCAACATCTTATTTGCATAAAAGAGACAGAGCCTTGAAATGGCTTGTTTTGAAAGGGACTGAAACTGTCAAAAATTAAGTTGGTGATATCTCTTTATGTGAATTTCATGAACATGTTTTGTATAGCCCATAGACCTATAATAACTTGTTTTTTTTAAAAGTGAGATTTGCATAATAGGTCCCCTATTATAGTATTAAAGTATCAGTACTAATGTCATATTGATGTGGAGGAGAGAGAGATAGAGAGAGAGAACGAGAGAGATTATGGTATTAAGAGTATCAGTATTAATGTATCGATATGGAGGAGAGACAGAGAGAGACAGAGAGAGAGAGAGATTATAGTATTAAAGGATCGGTATTAATATCGTATCCATATGGAGGAGAGAGAGAGATTATAGTATTAAAGTATCGGTATTAATATCGTATCGATATGGAGGAGAGAGAAAGCGAGCGAGAGAGAGAGATTATAATATTAAAGTATCGGTATTAATATTGTATCGATATGTTGGAGTCGGATCGTTTAGCCCTGCTCTATACTGCTCTGTTCTGTTCTCGCGCTCTCCTCCTCGCGGTTAAATAAAAAAGTCTCGCGATCGGAGCGCTCCTGTCCGGCCGCCATATTGTGTGGCAGTATTTTGGTTGGTATCCGCTGGAGGAGAGAAACGGGGGGACAGAAAGAAGGAGAGAGAAACACGGGAGGGGAGTTGGAGGTGGGGGCGGATAAAGGAGCCGAAGCCGGCTGTCAGAGAGAGGAGCTAGTCCCGGACGGGTGAGCTGGGCTGCTGGGCGCGTCGGGCAGCGGCAGGAGCGGCCTGGCTGCGGCTCCCCGAGCCTCGAGTTCTCCTCCCCCGCGCTCTGGCGGCGCGGCCCGGGGAGCGGCGGACACACGGTAAGAGCTCCGGAGCTCCGGGACCGGGCCTCGGGACGCTTAGAGAGGGGCACTTGTTTTTACTGTGTGCTCGCTGACATCAAACTGACGGGTGAAAGCTCAGGCTGAAGTTTTTCTCCTCTAACTTTCAGGAGAGAGTTCAGGCTGTTTTTTTCTCCTCTAACTTTCAGGAGAGAGCTCAGGCTGAAGTTTTTCCTGTAACTTTCAGGAGAGAGCTCAGGCTGAAGTTTTTCCTTTAACTTTCAAGAGAGAGCTCAGGCTGAAGTTTTTCCTCTTGACTTTCAGGAGAGAGCTCAGGCTGAAGTTTTTCCCCCTGTAACTTTGCGGCGAGACCCCAGGCTGAAGTTTTTTTCTCTAACTTTCAGGAGAGATCTCAATTTTTCTCCTCTGACTTTCAGGAGGGAGCTCAGGCTGAAGTTTTTCTACCCCAACTTTAAGGCGAGGGCTCAGTTTTTCTGCTCCAACTTTCAGGAGTGAGCTCAGTTTTTCTCCTCCAACTTTCAGGAGTGAGCTCAGCTTTTCTCCTCCAACTTTCTGCAGTTTGCCTGGACTTTACTAACAGCTGCAGATCGTGAAAGTCAGTGAATTAATAACCTGATATCAGGACGTGCTGTCGAGGCTATGACCCTTACTTTTTACTCATTTAGGTTAGTTTCCATATTACTGAGTTTTTTCTGATCTCAGAGAGTGAGTCTGCTTCACTAAAGCTTTGTTTGGCAGGAGTGTTTTTTGTTGTTTTTTTGCACCTTCATTGTTTCACAGTGTTTGCTGAAATCGTTTCGTGTTCGTCGTAAAACGCAGTTAGCAATTGATTTCTCTCCCTTTTGCCATTGGGGAACTGGTGAAGTTACTTGTCACAGTTCCCCCTCCCCCTCTGCTGTCTCACACCTAGACACACGCACTGCACCCCAGAGAGAGGGGCACTGCACCCCAAACCCTGCACACGAGAGAGCAGCCTCACACTCCACTAAATAAAATCTCTAACGTGGAAGGAAAAGTCAGCAGGCCTTCACAAATATTACAGCATCCTGCCATGAACCTGGAGTAGATAAATTTGTACCATGCCTGCTCTGCAGATCCTGCAGTGATCAGGTAGTTCGGTGTCCTGTACTGACTTGTGTATTGATCACTTGCTTTAATGGTTATATATGGACTTTGCATAAGCCTGCAGAGATATGTGTATGACTTATCCAAGACTTTCATTTATAGCTCTGTACAACCTGGGCTGAAATTTATATACCTGAATCAATTTTTCCAACCTGAACGTCCTCTCTGATGTATAACTAAACTATTGATGTAACTGATTGGCCATTTAGTGTCATACAAAATTCAACTTGAAAGCATGGAGCGGAAGGTAAGACTAATCGTCTTTTTAATTGTGGTTATCTGAGATTTTTCTCCCATAAGGGGCTTATTTTTAGTCCTGGTGGATCCAAGGTGGATGCTGTGTATTTAAGTCTGACTAATTAAGGTTTTGTTGTTAAAATTGCATGCTGACCAGGGTAGATATGGCATTGCTGCTGTCCTCAGATAGGAATGGCCCTTCATGACAAAAATGTTGGTAACCTCTTAAGAAATCTAACTTAAAAGTTGTATTTTATGTTGAGGGAGTCATGTGAATTGGGGCAGTCCTTCATTAGGACTAACCCGTGCAAAATGAGCTTGAATTATCAAAGGCCTGAGCAGACGCTGTGTTCCTGTTTTTGCACTAGCAGATCTGGGGTCGCGATCAGCGATTGGAGTCTGGTTGAAAGCACAGCCAATCACAAGCCTGCTTCCTTCTTGTTTCATGCCCCGATTGACAGAGTGGTCAGACCTGGCTGATGGAACAGTTCTTAACTTTCCCAGTTACACTGGGTAGACAGGGAGTTTTACTGGTGTGTTGACTGGTGAATGTGTGTCCCCACTCTCAGACTGTGGTACACTCCCTTGAGTAGAGCTGCTCTCCACAGCAGTGTTTATAGGTGCACGGCTGTAACTCACACCAGCTGTGGCTGCAGCGGGCTGTGCAGTGCTGGGCCAGAATGCATCTGCACTGCACCTCAATCTGCTGCAGCACTGCCACTCTGGTACCCTGAGATCGCAGTGCAGATCGATTTGGCTCGGATTAACTAAAAATTTAAAGTGGAACTTTTCAGTGGCTCCCCGTTCCAGGCATGTAACACAATAAGCCCCCAAAATTGCACCCCCTAAAACTTAGAAGTGACTTCAGAGAAGAGAACTTATTTGAGTGTGGTCACTTGCATAAGCTCTGTCTCCTCCCCACTTTTCCTTTACTCTGAGATGACTCTGAAGGCCTAGTTTTGATCACAGAATGGTCCAATGAAACATATTTGATCATTTTAAAGCATTATTACTATTCATTTCCACTTTTGTAGTGAAATTGTCACCCTTAGCAGTCCTATTTGTGATGGTTTTTTTTTTTTGTAATTTGGGCCACTGTTTTGTTCGGAAGCAGATGAGTGTGAGATTATTTGCATTTTGAAGCACGGAGGAAAGCTGTGCATAGCAGAATAACGTGCATTTTAAATAAAATGCATCATTCAGTCCTGCAACAGGTGTCTTCTGCCAGCCTTTGTCTTTGTAGGTCAGTGTAGGTAAGTACCGAAAGCACGTCTTTAACATTTAGCTTCTTGTGCTTGTACAGCTTCTTTTCAGGTTTTGATTTATAAGTGCAGTTGTCTTGCTCAAATGCAAAACGAAGCTGACCCTGTGAACAGCTTACTGTGCGCTTTTGCGTCTCTAGATAAGCATGCATTTAGAACTTCCTAGATAAGCATGCTTTTAAAAATCCAGTGTTTGCCATATGTCTCAGTGTGGATAAGTGCTTTAAGAGCCAGCAGTCACTTTATAATTGGAATGTTGCAGTTCCTTTTCGGATGTCGGTTTATAAGTGCGGCTCCATGCAATGCTTACGAAAAGGGCTGCTTTTCTTTTGCATTAGCAGGTTCTATTAGCAGCCCCCTCCTCCTTCTGCCACAGTTCAGTGGGACTGAAATGTACCAAGTTTGCCAACCAGTACAAATGGAGAAGGTGAAGCCTTGTTAGCTTTGGGAGTGTGAGATGTGCGACCGTGTGAGGGTACATTGTATTCAGTTACACATGGAGTCCTTTTCCTCCTCCCATGTCTTTAAGCAGTCGAGAAGGAGTCTCAAAATATTATGGTTAATTACTGCCAAGCCTGCGATCCTCAGGCCCTTGAAAAACCAGTTTTGAGGTTTATCGTTTTCAGAGTGGGCAGCTTGTCTTCTCAAGAGGAAGGGAAAGTGACGGCCTGTTGCGCAAAGCTGCTAGGTCATTAAGTCCATCAGATGTTGTTTGCTTTGTTGTCTCTGTTGTAGTGTATTTTTGCTTTTTTTTGCGTGAGCGTTTGTTTTTCCATTTGTGGCATTTCTGACACCCCTGCCAGAGCCTCTTTTGCACTCTTTCACACTCTGGCTTATGCTTTCTTTGCTAGGTCTTAAGTTATCTGTGTCTACACAGATACTGCCGTAGGAGTGTGGATGAAAGACACTCACATTTGTGAGTTGTGTAGATAAGTAGCGCATTGTTGAAATACCACTGCAGTCTCTCCCATGGAGTGGCACCAGTCAAGAAGGGGATTAAGTTAGAATGAACACACAAGCACAGCAGTAAACTGGTTATGTGACTGACCTGTTTTTGTTTTTGGGTCATTGCCATCATTATCAATATCTTTTCTCACTCCAGACATCCTGTTTTGCTTCAGGTTTTCTACTTGGAACATTTTGCTGGTATCAAGCATTTTTCAAATGCCTATTTGGGGTAAGCTGCCCTCTGGCAAAGTTTTGTATCTTTCTATCTGTGCTTCCCTTAATTGCAGATCATCCATCCAGAAGAAAACAATAATTAATTATTAAGTAATCATCTTAAAGGAGTCATGAGCCTTGTCTGTGTTGTTACGTGCGGACGTTGAAAGATATGCTAGTATAGAGCATAATTGCTTCTGTAATATTTAATCGTTCACATAAAGCTGCGGCTTTAAGGTCCTAAAAGCTTGATTAAGTTTTGTAGACAGGAGCATGTGGAACTGAGGGTTGCTGGATATCACCATTGGGAATACTGGAGTTGTCTTGGACTTATCAGTGAAATTTCAAAGCAGGCTGGTATCCACCTGATGACGGACCAGTCCTTCCCTTTCCTCCGCTCTAGCTGCGATGCCAATGTACCAACTTGCTACCATGATTGAAACCTCGGGTCCTGTTAGCATTACTTCTTGGCATGGAGAAGATCCAAGTGGGCCTAGTAGATCTTGTATTTAGCTTAATCTAAGGTTACTTGTACTCTCTAAAAACTGGTAATGTTTTAAGCAAAAATATAGCGACTGGGATTTTTCATAATGTACAGTAAGTAATTTTGGAACAGATAAAACCTTTAATGCCACATACATGCAAATCTTTTTTTCTGCAAAGTTTCACACATCACTAAAACTAAAACACTAAAAATGTTTATAAAGATATATTGCTAAACATGTATGTTATATTGCTAGGTTGCATACATTTTAAGATATATTGCTGACTGTAGGTCTAGCTTCATACCACCTGTGTTCAAAATTGCGGGTACTAGTGGGCCTTTCCGCTGATTGGCTGCAAGGTTTAGATTCATGAAGACATTCCTAGAAATACAGTGATATCCTTGTCTCGATATGCTGGTCATATTTTCATTCATTTTATGTATATAATTACCTGTTTCTTGATATCTTGATCACTTTCCTATGTTTTATATCCCAAATTCAGGTGCTTGTTAGGCAGGATATAAACAATGGGCACTTTGGCTTAGCGTCTAATTTTTTCTTTGAACTAATTCAGGACTAATTAGCCTGTGTGGGGAATAAACAAGGTCTGGGTGACCACACAAATACAGTTTTTCTGATGGATCAATAGGCATGAGGGCAATCTGATGTGGGGTTGGGGGCTTAATGGGGCATTTTTGGCTTGTTGACATGGGGTGGAGTGCGTTTTATTTTGTTGACTGTTGTGGGCGTTTTCGTTTTGTTGTCTTGGGTTTGTTTTTTTGAGGGGACGGCCAGGGGATTTTTCTCTTAATTGCCAGAAATATTTATTTTGGTGTGGCAGGCCACCATTGGGGAAATGTCAGCGGAAATGTTTAATATGATGTGAATTTAAGCTTGAAGACCACCTCAGTGGTCTGGCTATGAGGAGAGTAGGCTGGGACTACTGTAAAACGTGAAGCCCTCTATCCTGTGAACCAAGGGCTTGGACCTTTTATCAGCTAAGTGGTCTCTGTTCAGCTGTGTTTGAAGTCAAAGTGGTTGAGGATTGAGTTCCCTTTTGTTGATGCGAGTCTTTTCGCCCGAATGTGGTTCAGCTCTCTTTGCCAACAAAGGTGTCATTATACTTTTGTGTGTTGTTTTGCCCTGAGGAAAGAGAGCGGGTGGATAAAAAGGAACAAAGTGGCCGTTGCTGAGAGAGAGACAGAGAGACAGAGAGAGTGAGAATGAGGGAGGTGGGAGGCGGGGTGGAGGGGTCATACTTGTGCGTGTGCTTCTGCTTTGTTCCTGTGTTTTCTCCTTTCATAAACGACCTCCTATGAGTAAACCACCAAGTACAAAGTTTGGCTCCGGTTTTTTGGACAAATAAATAATGAGGGTGCACCTGGTGAAGGTACTGCTTGGCGGCATGAGGGTGTGCACTGCAGCTGGGCTTCGGCTTCAGGTCCCAGCTGTGCTGTTTTGTACTGTTTGTGATTATATAGCTCGCTAGCTTCATCGCTGCAGGACTCCAGACTAAATCACTTTCATTGGCTTCTGATGGGGAAGAAACTTCATAGGTGCATAACAGGGAGACATATTGGATATTATTAGAAAGATTAGGATTTTGGAATATGTCTTCTCTGTCATGTAGTGTCTGGCAAGGGGAAAAAATAACACGTCAACATATTTTGGTCCACAGCCCTGCCTGTTATTGTCTTCACCAGGGATTTTAACTAGGTACTGCAGCTTAATCCGAGGGACACATGGAGAGTTCACTGTATGCCTTTCCTTTTTTTTCTTCTGTTTTTTTCCCTTTGGGAGCGTTATTTAGAACCTAATGAAAGAATATGGAGCTAAACGATAGCCCTGGACTTCATTCAGTGTGTGTGTGTGTGCTGAAAAACATTCCACACCCATTTGAAGCTGTGCCACTCGATCCAAATCCATTCTTTTGACATCTATAACTCCTAGATCTATAAATCTCCTACGTACCACAGAAATTGGTTTAAATCTGGTTAACGATCTGATCGAATTCCATTTTCCAAAATAGCCTCATTTAAAAACTTTTCACTGGGGTTACGTTCCAAGAGCACCCGCGTATAGTGAAAACCTGCCTAAAAATACCTATTTTTATAATGTAAACCGTAAATATGCCCCCAAATTAGCTTTAAAGAAAATGTAAAGGTAAACCTGTATTTGTACTGTACAGTTTACACTGAACTCTTGCAGTGCTAGAATGTAAATACCGATGTTACTCCTGTATAGACTGCACTGTAAGTAATGCACGGGCGTTTTCTTTGGTATGCACAGACGTTTTCTTTGGTATAAGCAGGTAATTACAATAACAAATGAATTTAATTTACAGTAATAAAAATACAGGGCTTTAAGAACAACAAAACAAAAAACATGAACACTCGAGACACTCCCTGGGGGAAATTCTGGACTGCAGCCTCACAGGGCAGCAGCCAATCAGCAGCAAGGAGAAATAAATAACGTTCTCGGATTGGCTACTTTCAAACCTCCTGCTTCTGAGTACAGCTGACTGTGAAGTCCGGGCCTCGTGCGTTACGCCCCCTCGTCCTCGTGCTGGTTGTTTAGGTTTGGGCCACACCCCCTTGTTTGTTTGGGCCACGCCCCCTCGTCCTCGTGCTGGTTGTTTGTTTGGGCCATGCCCCCTCGTACTTGTGCTGGTTGTTTATGTTTGGGCCATGCCCCCTCGTCCTGGTTGTTTATGTTTGGGCCATGCCCCCTCGTACTCGTGCTGGCTGTTTTGTTTTTAATCTGACTATCTTTTGCTGCTTTGTAAGGATGGTAGCAGAGCCCCCTGTTTATATAGGAGACAACTGATTGTATCAGGATGCTGCATTTTAAATAATTAAAAGCATACAAAATGGATTTGGGCAGAAAGCATATTAATTGTTAAAGGTTTAGAAAATGTGTTGCTTTAAATGTATTTTTTGTACTGATCAAACTACTTGCATGAACTGTCTAACATTTGCCTCATATTCACTGTCCCAAGAGTCAAAAAGGGCATTATCAAGCGCTTTCCGGTCACACCACAAATGTTTGGTGAATCTGAACTATGTTCAATATGCTATCATTGTGTACCTGCTGCTGCCAGATTTTCTGTATTGATTTTTCCTCAAGTCGTATAGCCGAGTTAATGATTAACGCCGCGAGCGTTCACTTTCAGGAAGTTCTTTAGATGGAAAGAGGTGGAGATATTGATTCAAACAGAGCAGAGGGTCAGTACTTGCGCAGTATCATCCCAAGTTAAATATATTGGAGGTAGAAGCAGTCTTGACCCTATTTTACTTTTTTTATTGTGTGGAGTGTATCTTCTGGAGCTGATGTTGAATCTTAGGACATCATTCAGAACTTTCAATGCAGATTTTCTTACTTATTCCCGAACAATGCTTTTTTAAAAATTTAAAATATGTAAAACCATAAAATATCCTCACACTTAAATTCCAAATGAAAATGATTCAATTAAACATTACTATTCATATTTGTACTTAGATTATTTGTTCTGACTATTAATGCTTATCAGTTTGTCGCCAGTCTAGATTTTAGAACAAGTACATTTAATGTCTAACTGATAAATCTGTCGACTTGGATATTTAGTTTTAGTATTGATCAGATTTTATTTGAGATGTAAGTTGGTGTTTGATAACTTAAGTTGAGGTCACCTTGAGCAGAGATCAGTTAAGTTCTGTTTAACCAAGCCAAACTGTCATTGAGGTAATTAAAGTGTAACCAAGCTAAAATAAATCACAGTTAGGGTGTGCAGTCAGCTTCTGTTATGTGTTATGACTTTATGACCTACACAATGAGAGCCAGTGAAGTACTTGAAAACTACATTTATTTAATTTTTTTTTTTACTCATCACAATTTGTCATAAGATGATTTTGGAATTAGGGGTGGAATTTGAATTATTTAAATATGACTTTTTATATGTTTTAATGTGACTTTTCTATGAGAAACTGTTTTATATCATCACTGCCTCAATATTTCAGTAAACCTGAGCTTCATATCCTGTACTCTTTCTGCATTTAATATTGTTGAAACTTTTTTTTTGAATTTGCAGCTTGTAAGACATAAATTAATCAGCCATAACATAAAACCACCTGCCTAAAATTGTGTTGGTCCCTCTTGTGCCACCAGAACAGCTCTGACCCGACAAGCCATAGACTTCACAAGACCCTGAAGGTATGCTGCAGTATCTGCACCAAGGCATTACTTGCGTCCTGTAAGTCAGAGGTCCTCAACCAACGGGCAGTACAGAAAGACAGAATAAAAAACTTATTTTATTGATTATCAGAGTCTGATAGATCTTTTATTTTTAAAAAACCCTTGTCTCGGTCAAGTACCTTAAACATTTTGCCCACAAGCTTGCAAAAATGAGTGGAAAACAAATGTCATCCGGGAGCTTCTTTGTATTTTTATGCACTTTGTTTTTAGTTGTTTCTATACCAGTTCGTGAAAATATTATTTCAAATGAAGCTGGTCCGTGGCGCAAAAAAGGTGGGGGAGCGCTGCTGTAAGTTGTGAGGTGGGGCTTCTGTGGTTTGGACAGGTTTGCCCAGCACATCCCACTGATACTTGATTGAATTGAAATTTGGAGGTCAACACCTCAAACTCTGCAATTTTCCTCAAACCGTTACAATGTTTGCTGTGTAGCAGGTTTATTATCCTGCTGAAAGAGGCCACTGCCATTAGGAAACGCCTTCGACATGTAGGAGTGTACTTGGCCTAAAGCAGTATTTAGCAGAGTGACATCCATATAGATGCAGGATCCAAGGTTTCCGAGAAGAACATTGTCCAGAGCATCACACTGCCTCTGCC
>JBBPCX010000160.1:20761876-20776876 GCA_037974365.1 Hydrocynus forskahlii
ATGTGTGTATATGTATATGTATATATGTATATGTATATATATATATATATATGTATATGTATATATATGTATATGTATATATATATAAAATTATAATTCTTTTTGGGGGGGCTCGTCATAGCAAGGCCATTGTGTTTTTTTTTCTTTTTCTTTTTTCTTTTTCTTTTTCAAGCTGCTCAGCTCAGTATTTTTGACTGGTTACCCGAGGTCAACATATTGACCTCTAAACAATAGTAACAGTAAATGTTCACTTAATCTGATTGGGACATTTCCTTACCAAACAACATGTTTCGTTTTCTAATTCACTGTGTCGCTCAAAGCATCCAGGCTGTTTTTCTTGGGTCACTGTCGCAGGTGCCACTGATTTTTTTATTCTGCGTTTCACACGCTCAGACATTCAGGTCACCAGTATAATGTTCTCTATTCTTAACTCCCAGCACCTGATTGACTCAGAAGTCAGAAGTGCACCGCAGTAAAAGCACCATGATATGCAAAGGTACACCCTTATTTGGAGTATCTATGGGTTTGGGTCCACAGTGGAGGCTTTGTTTAAGTTGTATCCAAATAGTTGGTTAAATTATAAAAATAATATTTTTATCATCTTGGCCAAATTGTGCAAAAATAGGGATATGAGACAAATTGTTTACGGTTTTAAGTATTAGAAGCAGTAATGCATAAATGCTAAAATACTCTGACAGTGTGACAGTCCCAGTAGACAGAAAACTCTGTGTGACATAAATTCACACTAAACAGACAACACATGCTAGTCCCTATCTATGCATGCACTTTTGTTGTTTGTCATGTTTTTATTGATCCTTTTTTTGGGTCTGATTTGCGGCCTCTCTTGAAGCGTCTGGGTTGTTTTTCTTGGGTCGCTGTCGCAGGTGCCAGTGCCAGAGTTTCTAGCCCATTTTAGAGAACCGGCTTCAGGCTATGCTTTTGCTCCGTTGCAGAAATCATTCGCAGCACGATCAGGCCGTATCCAGCGGCTGCTGAAACTAGAGCCGCCACTTGGTAGATCAGGTTTTCAATAAGCGCGTGGTAAACACGCTGCTGGAAAAGTGAATGCCCTCGCTCACTCCTGACCCTTCTTGCATCTCTCATTAAGTTCATTGTTCCCTCACAGTTGAATTTTCTCTGAAAAATAAAAGAGCTGTGTTATTGAAAACATGATGGAGGGACTGGTAATTGTTACTGCTTGCAAAGGAAATTTATTTATTTTTTTTCCCTCTCCTTGCTTAAGAATTCAAGAATGTTAATGCTGCCATGCTCTGGTTTTATGCGTGCAGCTCAGGTAATTTGGTTTCAGATGAATGTTCTCTTGTTGAAAATAAAAGGTTTGTGGGTTAAAGTATGTCTGCCCTGTGTGCAGCTTCAAACTCGACAGAGAGGGGGGAAACAGAGACAAAACCTGTGCCTTTGGGTGAGAGTGCTGCCTTGCTTGCTTGCCCACCCCTTAGTAGGGGTGTGTGTGTGTGTGTGTGTGTGTATGTGTGTGTGTGTGTGTGTGTAGTATGTGTGTTTGTGTGTGAAGGCAGGAAATCGGAAATTCTTTGGTGCCGCAGGCTGCAGCTGGCTGCTGATTGGAAGCAGGCAGGGGTATCAGGCACTCAAATGGCATTCTGGGATAGCAGGGTGGCCCATCACAAAGCATTCTGGGATAGCAGGGAGGCTTTTTTCCAGGGCATTCTAGGACAGAATGAAGCCTCTCGCAATGAGATTGCAACACACACACACACACGCACAGGCTGTATTTTAGCATTGGCTCTTTGCTTGAAACAGTAAACCGAGTAAATAACCAAACTTCGAAGACACTGGCTTCTCGTTGGGGTTGGGCAACATGAGACGTATTATTATCCTGAAAACTTAAGACGTCACATCACATCATAATACGTTTTTCTGAGCAGATTGTGGAGATTGTCAGTGCTTAAAGAACACTGAAGGACTGCATATTTTATTATGAAAGCAGAATCAGTACTGTTTAAGTGGATGAGGACAGTTAATTTAAAAACGCTGAAAGAAAATCACTGCATGTAGTTTATGGTATTTTTTGAAACACTAGTTCTTGTTTCAACCTATCAGAAAACTAAATATAACATTGAGTTTTACATTTTTAAGTATATCGTACTTTGCCAAATCATCTTTGCGCGTATGATGTTGATGTAGATTACTGAAACAGTCTATAGCAAGATTGGGCAACTGAACAGACACAAACTTGCAATTTAGCCTCAAAACAGTTTCGCAATCTCACGTTCTCTGTAATCATGAAGACGGGAAAAAATAATCCCTAAACTTAAGTGAATTGGGCAGAATTTCCTGCTGGTGTGAATGGTCCTGAAATTGGTTTAACTTCTCCTCTCTCTCTTAGGAATCCTGTTGGATGGCAGACTGTGGCAGGGCAAAGTAATGGCAAATCTTAGAAGTCAGGGTGGTTCAATTTAATGTGGGGAAAACTGATCAAATTCAAGCTCACAGTATTTTCCATGTGTCTCTTGCTATGTCAGATGGTGTAGGTTTGCATAAAAACTTTTTTGTCTTGCACACCTGGCATAACTTGATGTTCTTCTCTTGAAGTTGTGCCACAGGGAACCTTTACACAGTACTGGGAATTTCAATCAGACAGAGGACACATTTCCAGAAACCAGGAAACTGTATTTATTTCTTTTTAGGAACTTAAAGCAATAAACTAATGACATCAAAACAGGAGGACTGCTGTTTTCTATAATGTGTGTGTTTGCGCGCGCGCATGCGCGCGTATCTGTGCATATATATATGGGCTTAATTTCTATCATTTTACTCGGGCTCGGGCTTGCGGGGTAAATGAGCGGTCAGGTGATGCATTTGGATCAGCGCGAGAAAGATGCAAAAATGGATGCTGAGGAGGTGAAATGGAGGTTAGACTCTGGCAATTACATTTTTGTTGCTTCTCGACCACTAGCAGCAGCAGTGAAAAGGTGTTCAGTGCTGGACACACTATCAGTGAGTGCAGGACCGCGCTGAAGACATCTACAGTGGATTCAATAATTTTCCTCCACAAAGACATGTAGCCTAATCTTGGTGAGTGAAGGTTTTAACTAAATTTTAACTAAATGCACAATGTTGACAGTGTATGTAGGCTAATGTTGGCATTATTCTTTTATTAAATTTCAGCTGCTGTTTACTGTCTCACTGAGGCCAGATTGTGGAGAGAAGTGGCGAAGCAAATCCCGCGGAGCCTTTATCTTAATTTCATTATTGCCAAATACCCATCTTAATTTAGAATTTATCTTGATTTGATTTGTTAAGACTGACTCATTTTTATTGCCGGGTTGACCCATTTGGCTAAGTGTATGCCTAAGCCTGTTTAGAGTGCTGAAATGTTACGATGTTAACAGAGAACTTATTTTATTTCTTTGTTCCAACTTCCAAGTGGTCTATAGCCTATGTTAGTCATGAATAAATTATGTTAAAAATGTATCAATGATTCATTCTTGACAAAAGGCAAAAGAGCTGTGCGCGTGCGCACATTTGAGTAATGTCGGGCTGTAAACAGGTTCAGGCTTTTAAAAAGCTGTCAGGTTCGGGACTTGTTGGGCCGAACTTTTAAGGCCCGATTACAGCTCTATATATGGGGATGTGTGTATGTTTGTACATAAAGTAACATGAAGGTTTAGTTTTCATTATTATTATTATTATGATTGTCATTCATATTATTATATCATTTATAATTGCCTTTGTTGTAGCTTTGCTCATGTTGCAGGACTGAGCAAGAGGGTATGAGAAAATGAACTCACACGCTCTCACACACTCTTTGACTTACACTGTGTGTCTGTTAAGTCCCACACAAACTCCTGCAACTGAAATATTTTTTTGCAGTTGCAATTCCAGCAGCAGAGGCAACAATCCTATACGATGTTCTGTATTTTGGCTGGTTGCTGATTTTCAGGGACGAGTTGAATCTGAACGCGTACCCTAAGAATGATTTTAGGTGGATACCTAGTCACTGCTGACAGTGTCAGTTGTTGCTGTCTGAGCAAAACTGTTCTCTGTTCTCTCTTATTTTTTCACATTTGAATGTCCTTGTCAACATTTCAGGACCAATAGACAAAGTTCAAAATTACATAACTTGCTTTAAAAGACAGTATAATTTTTTCCAGTAAAACTACAAAGTAGGAATATGTAGTGCAAGAGTCTGGATGGTCTTAAAACGTTTGAGTGTAGCTTCAGTGTTCGCCACCTGTGTCTTAGACTATAAGGAAGCCTGAACGATCAGGTCCAACAGATGTACTCTTCTTGGGAGTTTCCCAGGAGCAGACTTTGCTGTACTTGGCGTGGATGTTGCAGTTTTGCATAGTTTGACAGTTCAAAGCAGATAGATCCCAGTTTTTTTTCTCTTTTTTATGCTCAGTACAGTATGTCTGTGTGGACCACAGAGAATACTGAAATCAGATTTGTGCAAATGGGTTTACAAAGTGTTTATTGAATATGCTGAATTTGTATTAAGGGTGAACTACAGTAGAAGTGGCCAGTTTGGGCAGAAATGTGTGTTATGGTATAATTACCATTTCTGATAGTTTCTGTTTCTAACAATATAGTGAATTGACCGTAAAGCTTTTAGATAACAGTAAGTCTGTTTGGGATCTTAACAGTGGCTTAAAGCCATTAATCTGAGCAATAAGGGATTTTTATTTTCAGCAAGTACACAAATTAAAATAAATGCTAGCAATAACAAGGCATTAAATAATATCAAGATTTGTGTGTAACTGTTTGTTGCTGATTAGAAGAACACAGGCTCGGTTCCAGATTGCTTGTATTTGTAAAATTCCTTCAGCTGCTCCTGATTTCATTCAGATATTTGAGGTATATACTGGGCTTTCATGAGGAGAGGTTTTGGAATGATTAATAAATAATACTCAGCGGAACAGGTTTTAAATGTAATTGTTTCAGGTGTTTAAGATTTGCATGGTACTGTGTAAAATATTTTTACTGTGCAAAATAGCCAAACAGAAAGTGAATAATTAGCAAGTAAATCATTCATTACTTGTGTTTCTGCTGCCAGCTACAACAGCACTATGACAAACTTTACAAAGTATTCAGGCCAACCTAAACCCCTTTTGAATGACAGACAAAGCTCCTGCCTTTGGCGTCAAGTCTTTCTCACCTACACTTTCGTCTCTCTCTCATTGCTCTGCCGGGCTGTTTTCCTCCGCTCATTTTTCACGCAGGATGACTCTCGCTAGTGTTTGTGACCATATGGGCGTGTGTGCCAGCCTAGCAGGATGTTAAAGCTGTGTGTGTGTGTGATGCATCCAAATTAATGCTGCAGTCTCAGGCAAGTGATGTGCTTGTGTGTGGTAGACTGGTATAAAGGAACCTGTACCATAGGATACATTTTCTACCACATATGGTATGAACCATAATTACAGTACAGCCCACAACCACAGTACAGTGTTGATAAACTGTATAAAAACAAATAACTAGTGTATCATAATTTACAACCTCATCTAAAGGGTCCATCTAAACCAGTGTGTTTAGTGTAGCAGCGCTCAGTACAGTTGTGTATAAATGTATATTGGTTTCTATGCGTGTACACATGCCTGCATGCATACATTTGCCCTTATTGTAATTGAATTACACAAGAAGGATGTTTTAACCTCACAGCAGACATTAGTGTGGCTAATCGGTTGTTGCCTTGCGGGGTGAGCCTTGCGGGGTGCTCGGCAAGAGGCTTATTTTTGGGCTTGAGTGTTTATAGGGGGTTGGTAGGTGGCTGCTAAATGGAGCTCCAGGTTTCTATCAATCTAAACTAAATGTGCAAGCTGTGTAGAGACATTTGATCCTACAGATCCTGTTCTGCCTGTGTACCAAAGCAACAGCGGCACAACCCCCAGCACCGACCAGGGCCTCGTCTCAAAGCCTGTAGAGGGCTGCAGCTTATTTCTGTAATTGTTTAACCCGATGGCTGCTGTTTGGTTAATTGGCTAACTGATTTGACCTTTAATTGCTGGAGTACTGGCTGTATATCACTGTAATGCATTACAGAACAAGTGATTTGCAAGTAAACCACACATCTCATGTTATTCAAACGTGCAGTCCTAGTTTATACCTTTCAGTCCATTAAAAATACTCAAAACTGAGCGTCAATCACAGCTGTATTGTCTTGGACCCTCACACAACACAAGGCTGTTCTGTAGGCCATAGATGTGTTTAGCATTCCCTGACCCTCACCTGATTTATAGTAGTACCTAATTATCACAGCCTTCCTGAGTAGAATGTTCAGTGATAAAACCAGCCAGTTGCTGCAGCTCATATTACTACTATTACTCATTGTCTTCTGACAGTTTGTCCAATGTAAATAGTTTTTCTCTGCTCTTACTCGTTCTGTTTCTCGTTCCGTTTCTTGTTGTTCAGGTTTCCCTTGGCTCCTGCCACTCTCCCTCTTGGCCCGATGTTTTTACGAGCGTTATTTACGGTCAGTTGGTTATGACAGTACACATGGTACACATGCTTGTGGTTCAGATAAGGAAGTGCTCTCTCTGCTGCATGTTATCTTAGATCTCTGACTGATTGTACTGGCTGCCTTTAGCTCTGGCTGCTGGTGCGTTGACTGACTGCAGTGTTGTCGGGGGACTTTTCTCTTTGACGTGAAACAGCTTGCCGCTAGCTCCCATAGTAGCAGGAGCAGCATGATTGGCTGAATGAAACAGGCCAGCCACTACGTAAAGGGATAGTCAATTACTGTATCATTATGCCTTATTTGTACTGTAATATTTCATGATGACAAATAGTGATCATTGATTATCATATTAATATGTATTAATATGTACTGATTTGTGGTTGCTGTGGGAATAAAATATCTCAAATAAAAGGTAACTTTACAGAAGGGCTGAACATTCTTAAACTGCAGCACAGTAGTCATTGTGGATCGTTTTTATTGCTTGAGATGCAAGTATGAGTGTACCGTGCTCTTGTTTACTTTGCTTTGCACTGGATGTTCAAGGAAAAGGACATGCTATTCAAGCTTATACCTCATCACCTGTGTACCTATGTGCCTCATAGCACACCTTAAAGTACATGAGTCAGGTTTTTAAGTAAACTAATATGTTCTTGGTTATCCAAAAAAAAACCCAGACAAATATGTAACATCACTTTACACAGATGCAGCGGTCTTAAAGTTGTACTTTTGTCCAGTTTTATTAGTTGGAATGACATTTGTAGCTCCAGTGGAAAACTAAAGAAGCAAACTTTCGACACCAACCGTGCTTAGGCTTATTAGTATGAGGGAAAATTGTGCAAATTCTATCATTGGCAGCTCTGTACACAGAAAGGGGACTGTTCAATGGGCTGGGCAAGGCATGTTTGTAGAGTTACAGGAAGTGTTGAAAGAGCATGGCTTTGAAGGAAAGTGTGGGCGGAAACGAAAGACACATTTATGCTTAGATGACCCAGTGACAAGGTATAGAGGTTGCTCGGTCATTACTTGCAGACTAGTTGGTTGTAGCAGGTTTTTTTTTATGATCAAAATGGAAATCTTGATCCTAAGCTCTCTTCTCACTCTGTGTTGCCCCAGGTGCAAGTTTCCATTGTAACTCTGTCTTTGCTGTTAAGACCTCTTCTGGTTTGGGAGCTTTGTGAATATGGGCTTCTTGCATATTTTGAGAATCTCTGGTAAAAGCCTTGAAAGCTGTGCATGCTGGAATAAATGGCCTGGAAATTGCTGCCTATGTGTGGAATAATATGCCTCAAAAATGAAGCTCATATTCTCTGAAGAGGCCAATACATTTTATGTTATATAACTAAATTATTAGGAGCATATGAGTGAGAACAGAAACACAGTAATAGGAGGGGCAATTATTAAAAACTACAACATGCTTTTTCCTGGGAGTATTTTTAATTGTTACAGTGGAACTGGTTCTGTCAGATGTGTGCCAGACTCTAGTAGACTATGTTTTTGTGTAATATTAAAAATGAAATGTGCCTTTAGCTTTCATGTTCAGGAAACCACATGCCCTAACTTGGCATTTCTATCTTTATCTCTCTCTCAAACAGAAAATGCTGGGATATCAAGAGATAAGGTGCATGTGAGTGTGTGTGCTGCGATCCGGTCTGTTCTGTTCTGGCAGTCCACGAATGGCACAGGGAAAACAACAGATTGACACTCAGGTTCTACACCAGCTGCGCCAAAAGTTTCCGGAAGTGCCCGAGGGCGTGGTCTCCCAGTGTGTTCTACAGGTGAGCTTTTTTGTCTCGGCCATGAAATTTTACCTACCAGTTAATTGTCATACAAATATTTGGAAAAAAAAAAAAATTTTAGTTAATTGAATGACAGACTTGCCAAAATGTAGGTCTTGCTTCCCAGCTATCTCTACTTTGTAGACTGTTATATTGTATCAGCATGAGATGATTGTTGTGTACATGCACGCATGCGTGCACATACACAGACACACATCATTGCTTAAATGGATTTGTGTAATTGAGTAATGATTGTTTTGGAAAATAAGTGAAAACCACTTAGCTAACAAATAAACAGCTGGTACTTGGTGCTATGCTCTGAACATGTTACAGCAAGTAATGTGTCTTATTGAATGTGTTTCTTGACTTCATTTTTGGCTTCCCTCAACCTAACTGATAAATATGCACCAATTTCAGGATAGTGAAACAAAATTTATGGACTCTGGAAAATAGTTGCAATCCTCTCAGATAATTTTGGCCAGGTGTTTATGTAATAATTGTGACAGGCCGGATGTCTTGCCAGGAAATTGACATAGTATTTGATCTTTTCAGCAGTTTGGGTCATATTAATAATTTATGTAACATACAATAAGGTTATACAGCTCAGTTTTCTCAGTCATGGTAGTACTATTTTTGTAACCTGCGAAGTTGCCTGGCATATAGGCGTTATTGTATATATTTACCTACTTTGATTCCTTGGCTGTGATTTATTCCAGCTATTTTCATTACATGTTTGTTGCTCTTGCTCTTTCTGTCATTCTCAGAATAAAAACGACTTGGCAGCGTGTTGTGAGTATCTGACCCAGGTGAGTCCCGGCTTCCTGTACAGCGAGGGCAACTCGAGCGTGACAGACTTGCGCAATCACATGACCCAGCTCAACCTGGGCATCTCACAGAACACCCATGGTGCTGCACAGCGAGAAGGAGTGAGGATGAACGGCAGCAGGACTCTTTCCCACAGCCTGAGTGACGGGCCCATCAATGCCCCTCCTCCACCCTCCGACTTCTACCAGGCCGAGCCGCAGTCCGCCCCCCCGCATGCACCCGCTGCCCTCAATGCCTTCTGTGTGATGGAACCGTCTCGAAAGCCGCAGCCTCCACAGAACCTGGGGCTCTACCTTGGAGGAAAAGGCCATGGGCCACCCCCGACTCCGCGCTTTAATCCCATCACCGTGACCCTCGCACCCAATACAGGCCGCAACACCCCCACGTCCCTCCATATCCATGGAGGGCCTCAGACGGGTCTCAACAGCCCCAACTCTATCTACATCCGCCCATATGTGACACAGTCAGGTGGTACACGACAGGCCCAAGGCCGGGGCCAGTACAGCCCCACCTCGCAGCCTGCACAGCAGATCTATCAGATCACACACCCGGGTGGTTCGCAGAACTGGACGGGCACCCAGCACCAGACCTCACACGTTTACATGCCTATTGGCTCACCCACCACACCCCAGCCCCCTTCCATCCTGCAGACTGCATCCTCCCAGGCCTGCTCATCCTCCTCATCCTCCTCATCTTCATCGTCGTCGGCAGCTGCTCCGCTGTCATCCTCCATCAGCCAGTTCAACATTCAAAACATCTCGACAGGGCCGAGGAAGAACCAGATCGAGATTAAGCTTGAGTCCCCACAGAGAGTGAGTGGGGCTTCTGCCTCTGCTACAGCGACACTGATGTGTTCTGGATCGACCTCGCGAACCTCCTGCAGTTCGACATCTTCGTCTTGTCCATCGCCTTCCTCTTCCTCACTTGCTGCTTCTGCAGGCTCTTCCGCCCCGCTTTCCATCGGAGGACCGGGGCTTAGCCGAAGCCAGCCCACCGTATATATCTCTGCCTCTCCTCCTGCTGCTGCTACAACCCCATCGGACGAGTGCGCGGCCCTTCCTCCTACCCCTCGTTCACAGCCCAAAATCTACTTTGCGCCTCAGGATGAAGGCTGCACACGGAATCCACCCACAGTCTACATATCAGCCAATCCTCCCCATCCGGGTGCGGTGGGTGGGCGATGCCTAGGAAGCCAAGTCAACATGGGCCCTGCCTACATCCATCACCACCCACCCAAGTCTCGTGCCTCTATGGGAGGTCCAGGGACAGCCACATCGCCCCGGGTGGTTGTGACACAGCCCAACACCAAATACACTTTCAAAATCACCGTTTCTCCCAACAAGCCCCCCGCTGTGTCTCCTGGCGTGGTATCGCCTACTTTTGAGCCCACCAATATACTGAGTCTGCCTCAGGATCACCACTACCCTGAACCTGAACCCCTGCACCTGTCCGACCCGCTCTCTTCCCACCGAGACCGGTCCACGGAGGCCCGCAGACCCAGCATGGGCTCTGATGACGCTGCTTACACACAAGGTAAGAGTGCAGGGGAGTGTGTTTTCTGTTCTTGGATCTGTTGTTAAGCTTGGGGTATTACGGTTACGGAAATGCTTCTGGTTGAGTCCTGGCTGTTTGTGGGCCTGTAAAATTCCAGGTATTTTATCCTACGTGAATTGACCATTCAGATCATTTACAAATTAAATTACAGCACCTCCCCAGGATGAAAAGTAACCTGACCTTAATTTTGTCTGTAATTTTGTTAGGTTGTGTCTGTAATTTGTGACTAGGGGTATATGTGTGTGTTAATATTACAAATCATATTTTCTCTAAATATCTGAATAAATCTCCGTAAACATGAACTGTGCACTCTGTACACAGTCTTGCAATGGGTTTCAGTCTCGTCTTCACTGTTCTCTCTCAATATTTATGTCTGCTTTTCTGTGTTAAGTATTTACATTACCCAGTCTGAAACATGACCAGTCAGGAGTTCCTGACACTGTAACCAAGGGAATGTAGTTGTAATGACACTGTTTGCGTTCATATTCAGGCTTTAGAGTATTTTAATCTGGTGAAAGATCACATTTAAAAAGCACTGACTGTCCATTTAGTTTACTTCCATTTAGTGTGCTTTATTTAGTTTACTGTAATGTCTGAAACTGAAATACTGAGTAAGAGGAGTTTAATACTTTCCCCCTTGCCCAGAGGCCTGCTAGCACACCAACCTGTGTTACATTAGGAGGGACAGTATATGTTTTTACACAGTGGTAGTAAAATGGTTTTTTTTCCACTTAGTCCTGCCAAGAGGGCAGTTTAAATGTTTGAGGATGGTGCGCGGCATGATTCTTGAATGTGAATTTCCGTACTGTTGACACTGGGGAGTGTTTCAGATAAACCACGTATACTCATACTCTCATTAAACCCCTCTCGGAATCAAAGCTTTATCTTCGTTAATTTTGAGTGAATGCACCTATCCAGTACTCTTTTAGGAATAGAATAATAGCCAAGGTGACTCGGGTTGAGGTGTGTGTGTGTGTGTGTGTGTGTGTTCGTTCTGTGTCTTTAGATGTGTAGCTATTAGACAGTATTTACCTTATATGGAATTTTACACTGATGACGTGTGACTCATTGACTAGGGGCCTCGCGTTCTGCTGACGTGTGTGTTGTGCGTGTCCATATGCCTGTATTCTGTATGGCTGCATGTCTTTAACTGGTCTGTGACTGTGTGTGATTGTGTGTGTGTGTGATTGTGTGTGTGTCTCTAAATATATGTGCCTGTTTGTTTTTGGTGTGCGAGGGTCTCTTATCGCCCCCTTTATCCTCTGTCTGGTGTTTTTCCCTCAGGACACACAGGACAGGGTGTGTGTCATGAGGAATATTTTCAGACTGACTCACAATCTGACATGTCCCATTGACACGTGTCCTAGAGGAAGTGGAGTTGTCATTTATTCATTTGAAGTGAGGGACAGTTGGCCTTATAGAAATGTAGTAATTCTAGCTGGTTCCAGTGTTGGGCATTTGAAGTTTCATGGGTGAACCTGTTTGTTTTATAGGATCTTTTCATTATATTTGCCTATTCTGGTTGTTAAATTCTGATGGGTTCAGAAGAAAGTCTCATTGTGACTCCCCTGCATATGGGGTGGGTGGATGGATAGTCAAACAGCCATACAAACTGTAAGGTAGGAAGAGATAAATTTGGAGAGAGACCAACGGACAGGTTGTGCTACTAGGGGTGGAAGGCATACCAGTATATAAAAGTGAAGAGGTGTCCTGTAAAATGGTTTTATTATATTTTGCATGGCATTGCAAGCTGAATGGGGTAAACCACAACGAGCCTTGCAGAGAAATTAAACATGAGCATGTTTTCATACATTTTTGTTTAAGGGTTGAGAAAGTGTAAATTTTGTTCATATGGCCCACTGCTTGTCCACCTTGGTGGCACTGTATGTATACAAAATACATATATTTTCACATACTATAGACCCTAAGAGCCCTCTTCTGGTAACACTGTGGAATGCCCACCAGTATCAGAGCTCCCGTTTATAGGGCTGGGCTGTATTTGAATAAGCAGGAGTAGGATTTTTTTTGCAAATGTCCAGTTTCAGCCTGTTGATTTAGCATTTCCAACTCAAACACTGACAAACAAACATGAGACTACTTCCTTCTAAAGGAATCATTCTGTCTTATATCATTATTGAAAGGGTGCTTTGGTTTGCCAATGTAATTTAGTCCATGACTAAGATTAGCCTGTATGATTGTCTGGAACGATGACTCCACCCTGTCAGTTCCAGTGCAGACGGAGACTCCAGTGGATTTGTAAGGCAAAGAAATGGTAGAGATATGGATTCCGGAGATGATGAGTGAAGAGGGGGAGACAGGAAGACCTAACGGGATGTTTGTGTGCATCAGTGTGATAGAGTGCAAAGGAAAGGGTGGTGAAAAATGTCAGGAGAGGGAAGAGTGGTGGGTCTGAAACGACAGACTGCAGAGAGTCTGAGATCACACAAGAGAGAAGCTTTCATTAGAGCGTGAATAAAGTCTTGAAGTGTACTTTGGAATCCTGATCACTCAAAGTTGACGCAGCACTTGTTTGACTTTCATTTGACAGAGGAGACATCAGAAAGCGTAGAACTACAACGAATGAAATATCAGCATGATTATGGGTTATGGAACTATGTTTGCTTTAAGACAGTCAGTTTGTTTGCGTCTAAAAACTACTAATGAACCTTTGATCTCATTTACTGCTGTTTCAGAAGGTTTGTTTATGTCTATTTCAGCGTTGTTGGTGCATCAGAAGGCACGCATGGAACGTTTGTGTCATGAGCTAAAGCTGAAAAAGAAGAACTTGGAGAGACTTAAAGAGGAAGTGAATGAGATGGAGAATGACCTAACAAGAAGGCGACTGCAAAGGTCCAACTCTGCTTCTCAGATTCCATCTGTGAGTGTGTGTTTCTCTCTCTGTCTGTCTCTCTATTTGTGTCTGTATGTAGACTGCATGTGTATTCACATGTATTAATTTCAGAGCACTTAGCTGTCAAAACAAGTGTATTTCATTATTAGATGCCTTAAATTCAAGTTTCAAGCTTATTGCCCACTTAGCCCCAGAAGAGGGCTAGCCCAATAATAAGCAATAAATGAGGCGCTTTATTAAATGTTTCAGTGTTCTGTTCACACCGTGTGCTGTTATGTATTCAAACATGACAGAATGGTCGCTTTACTTCACACTTTTTTTAAAGCAATCATCAACCTCTGTGTATGATGATTTGCTGTTTTAGCACAGCTTTTTAAACATAAACAAATCGCACAAGTACTTAGGAGGTTTCTTGAAAGGGGGGGCATGCAGGGAGGGATGCTCATGTTCTTCGAAAGTAACAACAAGCAGGAATGAGTGTTTGATAGGAATAGTATCTATATAGTATTTATACATGCTAAATGAAATAATATATTAATTCATTAATTTCAATATTTTTTATAAAATCAGTGTGCATCATCCATGTGCACATTTTTGGCCATGTGTCATTGCGTACCGAAGTCTAATTGGTGTGTTAGTAGATGCTGCAGTCACACTGTTAGATCATCATTCCTAAATGTCTTAATTATGATCCATCTTTGTTTGCCATGACAGTGGCCATCTTTGAACCTCGCTCATGTTGTGAAATTGTTCACAGTTTTGGAGCCATGACGTTTTTTTTTTTCACATTCATCCATGGTCTCAAACAGCTTAAAATCTAAGTGTACACTTGGATCTGTCACACACAGCTGTTTGAGCTAATTATTACTTACAATAACTGAGTAATGTGCTGATGTATATAATATAATAAATGGAAGCTGCTTCGGAACATGGACATGAAACTCCTGTGATTTTAGTATAGTTCTCCTACAGGCCAGAATAGTGATGTCCTCCACGGCAGATATTACTGATTTTACTAGGAAGCTTTGCCTGTACATAATACTTCTGAAACCCTGTACAAGGACTAAATAGGCAGTTTTTCTTTTGTGCACAATTTCTTCAACTGTACTCAGTCTCTTTGTTCTTTTGTGTGTTTGTGTCCAGCTTGATGAGATGCAGCAGCTGAGATGCAAGAACAGATTACTGCAGATTGACATTGACTGTTTAACTAAAGAGATTGACCTCCTCCAAGCACGCGGTGAGTCCCAAACGCTCATTTACTCACCTTCAGTTTCGCTCTTTCATACTCTTTCTTTCACACACTTGCGAGAAAGAAAGGTGGTTAAGGTGTTTAATGCAAAAGTAAACATAAAAATGTGTGAAACCTGTCAAACACTTTTATATACACGATATGCCAAAGTATCCAGACACACCTAATAAATAGAGATTACCAGGCAAGGTGCACCCATTTTGTTCAGTGTTGTGCACACAAAGTCAGTCTGAAAATTATTGCCAGTAGAATGGGACAATTTGAAGCTTCACATCAGCCTAAGTTAACCAAGTGTGAGCCCAAGGTGTAT
>JBBPCX010000160.1:20781876-20796265 GCA_037974365.1 Hydrocynus forskahlii
AAGTTTGGGAATTGTGCCTTCAGACGTTCTTTCACAGCAATCGCTCTACGATTTAAAATGAACAGTGCCTGTTTTTTTTCTTGGTAGAATTGATTATACGAGTTCCACGAGGCCTTTGTGATGTTTTAAATGTTTATTAGCTTATTAATTTTACCTTAATTTTGGAAGAAACAGTTGAGATGTGAAGAAGTGTCATTTGCTGCCTCACTATTCGGCCTTTACTAAAGATTGATTACCGAATGAATAACCTATGCAGTGGTGAGGTCAGTTCGCTCACGGCGAACAGCCTAAATTTCTAGTGTCTAGAACCCGTTTTGCTCCAAGTCTTGGATTAAAAACTGTTAATAAAGAGGTTAGCGTGTAGTGCTAAGTCATAGTGCCAGCTGTGTTGTATCCTCCCAGTGTTTTATTTGGTGAGAAAGTTGAACCCAAAAGTAATGAGTTAATATCAGTGTTTGCGCATGCTTACTTTTTAATCCAAGACATGGCCTAATCTGGGTTTGAAATTTGGAGCATTAGCTCTCAAAGCCATTTGGTATGGGTGTCTGAAGCACTTCTGTTTTAGGAACCCAAAGAAACTCTGTCACACCCTTCTGTAGCTCTGTGTCAGAGCCACCAGTTACATGAATGAATTTTAAAACATGGGGGAAAAGAGAATGATTTGGAATATCTAAAGTGGTTTTTAAGTTTAGTGGGGGGAAAACTGTCTTTGTAACAGATAAGTTATTTGTAAAAATAAAAAAAATATTCTGAAATGTGCTTGTTTTTCTCGTTTGTCGAAGTTTGTCTGAGAGTATTTCTAACCACTAGGTGCCAGCATTGCACTGTACAGGAACATTACACTGCCTGTGAATTGTAAAACACTTTTCTTCATCCTGTAGGGATCACTTCTACTCTGGAAGCCAGTGTGGAACAGCCCACAGTTTCATTTTCCTTACAGTATTGGGTGGAAGATCCGTATTACCTGTAGACCAGCATAGACTTTCTGTTCCCATTAAAGGTATTGCCAGAACATTTGCAGCTGTGCTGAGTGTACCTACCGGCCCCACACCCCCATTGTCTTGGGTCATTTGTAATAGATATCTTGGATGCTTATTTTTTAAGTAGGGCTAATTTAAAGGGGGGATTCTGAGTTCTGTGGAATTAGGAAAAGTAGCTGAAGTGTAAGGAAAGTCAAACATGAAATGAAAATAATTGTAGAGAAACTTGACTCCAGTTTCTTTACAGTGGTGGTCGTAAACTTGTGCGTGCTCTGAGTTATAATGTTATGTTGATAATGTTTTGTAAATGCAGTTTCTTTACTTTAAAAAAACTCTTTCATATGTATATGTGAAAAACATTGATTTAAAACAGCCATCATTTAGTATCTATATTTATATTGGTGATTAGCCTTAACAATGTCGACGTGAATACAGATGATCTTCTTATAGTAGATCATCAGTATTAGATATCTTGGATGCTTACAGCAGTATGAAACTGCTGTACTTGAGCAGTTTTGTACTGCTGTAAGCATCCAAGATATCTAATACTGAAGGATACCTTAGAGACACCATCAACCGGAATCAAATTCCTTGTATGTGTTCGCTCAAATACTTGGCCAATGAATGTGATTCTGATTCTGATAGTAGCACCTGTTAAGGGGTGGAATATATTACGCAGCAGATGAACAGTTAGTTTTTGAAGTTAGCTCTTGTGTTGGAAAAATGGCAAATGTAAGGATCTGAGAGACAAGGACCAAACTGATGGCTAGACAGTAGGACATTTCCAAAAGGCCAGGTCTTGCAGAGTGTTTCTATTATGGAGTGGTCAGTACCAACAAAGTGGTTAATGGAAGGATAACCAGTGGATCAGAGACAGGGTCATAGGTGTCCAAGGTCACTTTCTTTAAAAAATGAAGTGTCCTTGAGAAAGAAACTTAACCCTCAGTGTCTCCAGGGGGACTTTCCCTATAACTAATGATTGTAAGTCGCTCTGGATAAGAGCGTCAGCCAAATGCCCCCTTTACCTTTACCAAAGGTTTACCCAAGGATCTGATGTTTTGGTGCAGATATCACAGCGCACCTTCAGAGGTCTTCTGGAGACCATGTCTTGATGGGTTGAGATGCTTTGGCAGCATGAGGGGAACCTGTACAATAATATTGTGGCTGGTTGGTGTATAAATCACTGCATAAACACTGATTTTTTTTAATTTTTATTGGATATCAAATTACATTTTTCAGACTGAAAGCACATGACTGAAAAGCACATGAGCACAGTACAGGCAGAAAGATTTTTGCTAGCTATACCAGCTTGGCTAGCAGTAACATGAGGCCTCATTTTGAGGTTACAGAATAAAACACTGTTGTGATAATCATATTTCAGTCACTGTTGACTTACCTCCCCACATACACAAGTATGTGGAGACAAATTACCTTTGTGCCAAGACAGCGAAGCCCAAAGTTATTCTCAGGTTTGGAGCCTGTACTTGACCTCTAACTCAAACTTTTTAAGCTTACTTTACTTGTTCCTCAGCCTGAACCTCAAGTCAGTCAAAATACATGTACTCTCCATGGAGTCCGACCTCATCACAGTTACATTTACATACAGGAAGCAGGTCATACTAACATTGCTAGCTTTGAATGAAGGCTAGTACTGAGCGGTTAGCATTATGCAAACTTCCTCCCCAATGATTGACACTCATGTTATTCTTTTCCATGGAAGCAATTATGGAGTGATAATCACCCCAGCAAATACATTCAGCGAGTCGCTATAAAGCAGTATCACATTGATAAGCTTGTTTAAGAACCTGTAATCAGCCACAGGATAAGACTGGACACCCCTGGACTAGCTATGCATTACCTTTTTCTACAATTCAGTAACATAAAAAAAAAAACACTGCGCAGTAGCGCAATGTAATGCTATTTCACTGAATGAAGCCTGGGCCTTGTTCAACCAAAACCTGACCGTTAAAAACCCATTATTATACATAAATTGACAGTCAAGACTAGCCAGCACAAGTCCTGGGTTCTTTACTAATACATGATTACTGTCTTAACAAAACCTTGCATCATTTTTTTTTTTCACACCATATGAGAGCATCAATCTGTAATCTGTAAAGAACCTTTATTTGTTTTACTGAAGTGTAGCATTAGTAAGGCTTCATGATGCCTGCATAAGCCTCTCATGAAAACTCTACAATTCTCATAAAGGCTGCATTGGTGCATTTAGGTATTATTTCACCCCATCTGACCCTTGATGGAATAAGCTCAAGTGATTTAGGTCATGAAGGTGTTGTGTAGCCTTATAATCACTTCTCCCATGAAGCTACCCAAAGACACAGACAATATGGTGCATAGTTACTGACTTTGAGTGTGTGTATTTTTACATTTCACAGCAAAGGACTGTTTTTGTATTTCTGTATCAGCGTGACCAGCTCTGTTGTGTCCAGTGTGTGTGGATACAAGCTCATAACTTGGTCCACTATGCTCTGAGGGAAGATTGTACTGAGCTGGGACCTCACATCCTTCCTCCTGTCTGCTTTGCTGGAGTCCTTGACCTGCCCCTGCCCCTGCCCCCAACTGACCTCTGCTGACCTGGGGTAGCGTTGCGCAGCCGTTGAATGAGGGTAGGGTAAGGGTTCATTAAAAAATGGCATCTGCGCATTGTTGTAAGCGCTGCGTGGTCGGTAGTCCTGCAGTGGGTAAGGCGTGTGGGCGTAGTTGATGCCCAGATCTGAGTGGGCATGCTGGCAACTGGAAAGAGTGCGCCGGCCGGGGCAATAGGCGTGAGAGTATATGTCAGGACTGTGCGCTCGCTTTTGCTCCCTACAGGAGCTGCTGGATGGGATGTAATCGCTGTCACTCCCTGCAATACACCCGCTGCTGTAGGCCAGAGAAGTTGGGAGGGCGGAGTCACTGAGGTAAAGGCGGGACGTGGAGTTCTCCATTGAACCATACGCTTGGTCACTCTTGGCACTTTTGGACAAGACAGGAAACAGCCTTTGCAGGTACAGGGGACTTGCTGTTTCTCGGGGTTCGTTGTAGAGGTCGAGTCCAGATAAAGCTTGAGACAATTCATCCTGGTATGCTGAAGGCAACGCCACCTTGCACTTAGTTTGCCTGGAGGGCCCGCTGGTGGTGTTGGCAGTGCTGGGGATGGTATGTGGAAAGTACTGGTGCGTGAGGTGTGGGAAGTCTTCTGTTTTGCAGCCTGGCTGACTCTTCGCTCTCAGCTCATCAGCCACGGACAGCTGCGGTTGGCTGGAGCGCTCGGGGTGGTAGTATTTGCATTTAACGCCATAAGTGCACTTTTTTCCTGTAAACAAGGAAAGAGAGGGTGATTTTACAATTAAAATTTTCACAGAAGCGATAGCTGGGTGTGTTTGCAGGTGCAGACGTGCATTCAGAGACTGATAGATGCACATTTGTTAAAGAAATGAACACACTTAAAGCAGTGCCCAACCCATAACACAGGGCACTTAATGAAGGGGGGTGCCATTTTTAAGGCAATTGGATATCTGCCATAGCCTTTCTTTTGAGTCGTAATTGTTGAACATGTTTATATATTCTCTTGGTGTGTCATACATTTGATTGATGAGAAGGGTTTTACCTATGAAAGGACGTTCCCATGACCCATGACTTACCGTAAGGGCAGTGTAGTTGCTTGTTCTCTGGTACTGTGGGCTTCTTCCTGAGGAAGTTTTCAATCGTCGGACCATTTCTGCCAAGTGGGTCATCAGGCGGCATGAACCTTAATTTGAGAGAAGAAGTTTTAGAACACCAGGAACTGGCAGCAGCTTTAGTATAATTCTGTCAAATGAACTGTTGTTAGTATGATTCTGTCAATCAAAATGCATTGTTTTCTTCCTTGCAGCAGTGTTTACAGCCTAGAATTATGTTCTTGTAATGCAGGACTTGTTCCTCAAAGAGTAGCCTGAGGGTGAACAACTCATCTTCACTTCTGTTCTCATTGAAAAGTTCTTTGGAAGTCCCGGGCTTCCACGTCTGAGTCGCATGCAAGTGCATGTTTAAGGTTGGGCCACTTACATGTCATTGGCAAACGTGTACATCAGCAGCCTGTCCTCGATTAACTTCTTCCACTGGGGCTTCTCCACCTGCAGGTCGCGGTAGTTGTCGTTGGACACGATGATGCCGTCCGAGTCGTAAGCCAGCTTGACTATGTAGCGGTCATCATAGCACACGACCCTCTTGCCGTTTACACAGCGCGAAGGCGTGTACACCAGGATGTTCCTTTGCTCCAGCTCGCTGAGGATGTGCTGGTCTGAAGGTCCAAGAACAGAGGATACACCCACTTAAAGGACAGTCACACACTGTAATGAAATGGCCAGTTATGACCTAGAAATTGTGCACATTATTACCTACTAAAGAATGCCTTTATCAAACACTTTAAATATGGTTTAACAGAAGCTTGAGCACTTGGGATAACAACTACATGCCATAGACTAACTTAACTAACACAGAAAAACCTCCCCTGTGTTTGTGTGATCTAATAGGTCCCTGGTAAAGTATTAACGCCGTCTCTGGTAGATTCTTAAACTATTAGCAGCTCTTAGTGTAAGTTTACTAGTGTGAGGGGCGTATTTTCTTGGGGACTATAAAGCGCAGATGTACGTCACTCTGGATAAGAATGCATGTCAAATTCTGGAAATGCAAAAGTAATGTAAATGTCGAGACATACTATTGACATAACCATGTCATGGAAGATGTCATGGGTTGTGATGACATCTAATTTCCATTAATTACAGTGTCTTATTAACATCACCAGTACTTGCCATGACTGGTAATAGTCATGAGATTATCTTAACATGACATTAACTTGCCATTTCTGTAAAGACAGTTAGTGGTAATGATAAAATTACATGTTTAAAATCAATGTCCTCCATCCTACCTGTGATCGGAGCCTCAGGGCGCGACTGCTCTTTCCTCCACAGAGGCACAAACACAGTGATGTCACGAAGCCCCCTGTCCCAGAACCACTGCACTGCCAGCTGGATCCCCCGACACGAAAACACCTGTTTATTGCCATGGCTGAAAAAAGACGTTTGCTTATTAACAGAGGAGAATAAAAAATAAAAGAAGCAAGTAGAAGGTTTGACCGTTTTTAATGAGCTGCACGCGGTTTCCCATGGGACATTTTCCACAGGCTCAAACCAACCCTCTGCTGTATCTTTTGACATGAATTCAGTGCTAGTCACCAGTGAACTAGGTCACGGCCTCCTGGGAAAACACTGCAAAGTATTTTGCGGGAGTTTAAAAATTAGAAATAATAGTTAAATATTGATTTTTTTTTTTTTTTTTGCCATGCTAATTTATAGGGATGCAAATTGATTACACTTCTTTAAGAGACATGACTTTGCCTCATAAACTGCCATTTTTAATTCAGATTTTTCTTTTAATGTTGATTTAAGGAATGTAGCTACATGAACGTTTAGAACTTAGACAACAAAAAGTACACAGAGGAGAAACAACCCTATAAGTTGGCCTAAAATAAGCACAAATCATTGCAATGGCTCAGAATTGCTCCTAATGTTCCAAAACTGATGCAGGTGAATCACCGGCTTCAGAGCAATGCATGATGCATATATTGTATCAGTGTGCCCGTAATAATAAAGAAACAAGTGGATGAATGTTAATGGTGGTTTTGTTTTAAAGTGTATAGAAAAAGTCCTCCTGTGAGCGTCAGTGTGTTAGGGACTGGCCCTTTTCAAACCTGAGGAAGACGTTCTCATCTCATTAATCTCTGACAGACAGGAAGAGTAAGAAATAGCGCATGACGACAATGCTAGGCCACAAGCACAAAATTACACGATGCTTTCAGCATGTCTAACTGAGACTGTGCATCTCAGTAGAGATCACTTTGCCCTGAAAACCACGGTAGAGTGAATGATGCTCGGGCTAAAAGCAGCGGGCCTAGTCTCGAACCAGGAGGATCCTCAAACATTTTTGCCATATCGTGTTACATTTTTAGTTTTGCCAGCAATATCTGAGATATTCAGAAATGCTGAGCCATGAAACACAAATGTATTTCTTCATGTAGAGCAGTCCAAAAATATCTGGACCCTGTAAATGCAATGCATGTTAAAACAACCAATTCCAGGATGGTTCATCCACTATTTTTATAAGCTTGACCCCCTAGAACTGCATTCATTTATTAATGATATGACATTGTCGCATAACTAGTATGCATTCAGTAACTAAAATATTAGTTATAATATAAGAAATTGAAATATGGGCCAAAGTTTAGGAGTCTAGAGTCACCATGCTAGACTTCTAATCCACAGCGTTGTTGATCAGACCCCAAACAAACACGCATTTTCACTGTCCACCTACTTACAAACTGCACCTTATGTACGTGTCTGTGCTTGCTCTTGTATTTGCCTGTTCACTACTGTAACCTAACTCTGGGCCTTCCCCTCCTAACCAGTGGCAGGAAACTGGAGGGCGCTTTGCATACAGCATGCACCCAAAATTTAAAAAAAAAAAAAAAAAAAAAAGAAGAAAAATACTGCAGGGCTTAAAGTGTCAAGCTCGATAAATACCCTGATCATTGTTAAGGAAGTCGCTCTATGTATGCCGTTGTCCAGGAAGCGCTTTGCAAACAGCCCGAACCGCCACCACTGAGATTTTTTGCTATTGTGGTTGAAAAACGTCCTGCTTTGGAAACAAAAACACCCCATGCATGTTGCACAACTGCCTGCATGGGTGGGCGTCGGTGCACCGATAACTCATCTGTGCAAATCTAACAGCTTGTATAACAAGGGTTGTCCGAAGACTGTCGCTTAATTTGTAAACGGAGTGCGAGCAGAGGCGAAATTTAGGCCTCTGTGTGTGAAACTATGACGGCCTTTGAGAAGTTTGCATCTCACCTGATTGTGCGTCACCCTCTAGGCATGACTCCAAGGTTCAGAGCACAAAAGAAGAAGTTTTTTTTTTATGCTAGCACTTCTCTATTTGGTTTCAGAGGAATTGATACCAAGCTGAGGAGAGCTTCATAATGTTTGGCCTGGGTCCGGTTTTCACCAGTTGTTTATGGCCCCTGTTCCCTTTATCGGCAATGGAATTAACTTTTCCTCTGTGAAAGTAATCTAAAGGGCAGGGGTGTTCAAACTTTTATCAAAGGGAACGACCGGCTCTTGCTTTTTGGTTGGAAAAAAAAAAAGAATGTGAAGGTCAGGCCTTTTATATTGCATTCTAAGAAGCTGCTGGCCAATTAAAATGCTATTATAGCTGCACTTTGGAGACCCCATACATCCTCACCGGGCAGTTTTGGTCTAGCGTCGGGAATTAGTGGTTAGGTCTTATGGTCCTTATAAGAAAATCTGGTTTGTCTGGCTTTTGACTGGGTCATTATAAAGCCGGTGACCACTACAGCTCATTTACATTACATTACATTACATTAAACTCACCTTATAGCCACATTGCTTCCATCGATGACTATGGGCCTGAATGGACTGGAGGTCTGCGTGTCGGAGGGTGCGTGCCATTGGCCTTGCGTGTCTACCTGAGAGAGTGTCTGAGGGGAGCTGCAGCCTCGTGGGATAAGTTTAGGACTGCTGCTGGGACAAGAGAGCACACACAAGTTCCATTTTACCAGGCAGGTAAGCACAATTTGAATGCATTTTTACCATGTTCATTTTTTTTATTTTACTTTTACATGAAAGCTCATATCTCTTGACATCATGGGAGGAGAACAAAATGTTGATATTTAAAGCAAGATGGAATTATTTTTATGTCATTTTGGATTGTTCCTATTGGTCCATTATTCATGAACTGATCATGCAATGAGACAAGTGGTGTAAATAAAAATATTTGTAGTAGAAATTATGTTTTACATAAGTAATGATGGCTGAATATTCAGTGCATAATCCTGAAGGTTTCCAGTAACATTTCAGTACTTAAAAACCTATTAAGGTTACTTTTTGTCATGGATTTTAATAAAACACAATAAAAATGCCACTGTTTTCATTTTACTGGTATATATCATGGGGAAAAAAAGAAAGACAAACATTTCAGGCTACTAATTGCCTTCTAACCCCTGAACAGGGCTACCAGACACCCCTTTTGGGTTTTGCTCTCTGGAGACATGCACACCATCTGTAGTCTTGTCTCTAGTAGTGAGTTGTCATGACCTCCTCAGGGAAGTTCAGTGTTATGAGGTGAAGTGGAACAGTGGTTTAAGTTTATAGGAAACACATCTGCAATACAGTAAATTCCTGTGTAGAGCAACAAACCACTTCTTCACATTCAGTTGGATGAGTGACACTCATGAGCTATACTGCCTTGGGCAATCATGAACTGGATTGCCTTAGAATTTTTTTTAAATAAACACATGTCTGTTGATGTCAGGATTTCCTCACTCACTCTGGTCACGTTTTTTTTTTCTCCGCTGATTGAGAAATAACTAATAAAAAGCATTGTTGTTTCTTTATTTATTTTTTTTTTTTTTGCTTTTCAGGGCCCATATGCTATATTTTTCATGCATTCTAATTTCCCGTTATGACATTTGAGCCATTGTATCTGCCAATAACATTGTATCTGCAAATTTATATTTACTTAACCATTTTCCAACCTCCCTTTATTCCTTAGAATTAAACAGGTTGTTGCTGTGGCTTTAAGAATGATATACATGTAAATGAACTGTTTGGCTGCTCTGTGTTTTGCTTCATACAAAATACAGACTGGGCTGAAACACCTCGTATAACTCTATTGCTGTGAGGTGGAGCTAAATTTGGTGAGTAGGAGGATATATGCTAATCTCAGAATCGGGCCATATTTGCAGCTCTGTAGTATGCAATGGCAAAGAGTATGTTATGAAGTTTTAAGAGTGTCTATATACCATGTCAGAAAAGTTTACATTACATTTGGATTTCTATGATACAGACCTTCCAAATAATGTAACATGGAGTGAAACGTTTTTCATTCCTGTATTCCTAGTACTTGAGTGGGTTCATTTCCTTCTATTCTTACAGATAAGCTCCTGAGCCACCTTCCCGTTAATCACAACTTTCACATTCCAGCTTTAACTTTTAGGATCCCAAACAGAAGAATATAGCCTAATACGCTTCACCTCCCATGTTCATCTAGATGCTGGATGTACTAATTCCACTGCAGTCCTTTCTCAGAATGTGAGGAACCTCTGACCCCAGCACTCAAGGGCACTTGTTACGTACCTCTGACTGCTTGTCGCTCTCTCTGTACCAGGCTGTGTGATTGTGGGGGTCCGGCAGGTCTTGATGAGCTCCTCCAGGATGTCATTGGTCTGGGCGTCATGCTGAAGGCTCTGTAGGACCCTCAGGATGTCTGAGTGGGAGTAGCCCAGCTTGAGGAAGCGATTCACCTTGCTTTGTTGGCGGTCCATCATACCACACCGCAAAGACGTGTGAGTGTGTATGTCCTCCAGTGCGGCCTTTAACCTTAGGGCGATCGCTGGGTGGCTTCTCTTGTCATAAGCGAGCTCCGTTTCACCCCAAACTGCAGGCCTATTTTTCGATAAATATGAAACTAATACAAGTGGCTAAATGTCCTTTGATAAAAGAACTGTAAATAGAGTCACAACTGCTCTGTAGACTAATCCAACTGTCCGGTGTGGAGGCTGGTTGCCTAGCAGGCCCTTGACATTGCTTCAGATGTTCAGCTGTAAGCCTCTGTTCTTGTGGCTCCTCTTTTGCGCTTGTTCTCCGTGGTCTCGTAGGTTCAAGTGTCTCGTGTCTGATAGATCCACGCTGTGGCTTCCTCTCTTTTGTCTTGTTGTCTCGATGGGGAATCCTCTGCCTCCTCCCACTCCCCAGGCTTCTGGTTTCCACGGTAGTGCCCACTGCTTGTGGAAGGGCTGAGTGTGCGTTTGAGGAGGCGGGTTCTCTCTGGGTATACACAGAAAGGTCGACGTAGAGTTAGGGGCTTTTACACTCAACAAACTCTCACATCTTCATCCACTGCACCCATTCTTACACAACCCTGCCTTTGCACACATGCATCAGCACGACGTCACGAAGCAACCACAGAAGCTGAGGCCATGGAGCTCTGCTCTAGCTGAGCTGCAGCTATTGACAGTTAGTGCATGTGTGTTGCAGACGGGTTGCTTGCGTCAATGTTAGGGGAAATTCGGATGTAAAATAGTCATTTAGCACAACCCAAGCTTGGTCACGTATTAGACAGACAGATATATAAATAGATATGCCTTTATTGTCATTGTACTGAAGCAGGATCCTACTCAAACAACCAAACTGTAGGGGTTACTTAACAGTGCAAACAAGTACAGACAGTTTTTAATTTACAGTTTAGTTTTTTAAGGCGTTTTTTAGATGGTGAGTGATTAGGATTTATAGATCTAATCTCTGAACCTGCATAGACCTAATCTCTTAATCTCTTATGATTCAGGTAATAATCAGGCAATTTGGGCCAGTTCTGGGTCACTTTTAGGCCAGCTTTGTATGATAATGAGTGGTTAGGGCTAATGGGCTATGGGATAATTAGGAGGTACATTTTAGTTGTGTTGATCCCCTAAATTGCTGTCTTATTATTAAGTTAATAATCTACATGTATGCTTTATTTGGCCTTATAAAACCAATTTTCGGTTGGTTTTAGGCTGACTTTGGTTAATGGTGAGTGGTTGGGGGCAACAGGCCATGGGATAATTAGGGGGTATGTTTTAGCTGTGTTAATCCCGTAACCTGGAGGCTTTTTATTAAGTTAATAAACTGCATATTTACTATATTTGTCAATTTGACCCAGTTCTGCTTTGATTTTTGAAATCAGAGTTGTTTTAAATAAGTGTCAGGCTCTGCAAGACAGTAACCACTGAAGTATTATTACAGCAGCATGTGTAAGTGTGTGCACAAAATAGGTTTATTGGAAAGCCCCTGGCTTTCTCCCCATCTTACATAGTGAAAGCTTTTATGAGGGTAATATGAAAAGCAGAAATAGCTAGTTCACCTTTCCACCTCCACACATGCACACACACACACACACACACACACACACACACACACACACACACACACACACACACACACACACACACACACAACCTGTACACACATCTCTAAATGAAGATGAGAACCTCCCAAAAAAAAAAAATCATTTAAACTGCTGCATCACTGATTACAGGGGTCAAAAATAGTGCATTGGCAAGATATTTTTTTTTATCAAACACTCATGGATTTCTGCTAGAATCCCAATATTGGATTTTGTCCATGCAGAAGTTGAGGCTTGGCAAGTGTTTAACTCTCTCTTTTCCTGGTGTCTATATTTAGCTCAGGTGCTGAAAAGAATCTTACGGAGGCCATCTTTAGAAAAACAAGAAAATGCTTCTTCTCGGATGTCTCTCACCCTAAGACACCCACGACTCTCTTCATTTCTCATTATCGGTCATACCTCCATGAAATGTTTTTCACACACCAGCTTTCAGAACACTTTGTTTCCTCACTGGTGTCTGTTATTCTTAACTTGTTTCCATACCTGCAGCCTCTTAACACCAACTCTATAAGTTCCACCATCATTGTCTTTAGACTACCCAGCTCACTACATTAGTAAGTCAAGTTGTATGTCTGTACATACGAGTATGGAAAAGTTTGGACACCCCACTAACAGTAAGACCACCGGCTTAATGTAGTGTAGGTTCTGACTCACAGAGACAGGGACTCCACAAGACCTCTGAAGGTGTGCTGTGGTGTTTGCACCAAGTTTTCAGCAGGAGGTCGTATGAGTTGTGAGGTGGGGTCTCCATAAATAAAATGGTATATGATTCATCAGACCAGGCCACCTTCTTACATTGCTCCAGAGTCCAGTTCTTATTATCTCATGGCCATGTAAGCACTTTCGGCCTGTCTGTGATACACTGTGTGTTCTGACCCCTTTCTATCAGAGCTATCATGAACTTTTTCAGTGCTGCCGTAGCTTGTCTATGGGATCTGACCAGATGGCCTAGTCCTTGCTCCCTCCAAACATTAATGTGCTTTGTGTGCCCATAATGCCTTTGCCAGTTCACTGGTTATTCTCTCTAGGAGCACAGGTACTGACCCCTGCATACCGGGAACACCCTACAAGACCTGCAGTTTTGGTTGTGTTCTAATCCAGTTGTGTCAAACACATTATCTTTATTCGCTGCCTAATATATCCAATCCCTACACAGGTTCCATTATAACAGGATAATTCAATTCAATTCACCTGTCAGTAGTTTTAAGTCTGGCTGATCAATGATATATGACTCATACGTGTGTGTGTGTGTATATATATTTACATATAACATATATGTATGTGTCTGCTTTTATACCCATGCATGATGTCTCTAGAGTTCATACACCATGATAGCTTTTTCAGCCCCTCATCTGATTCAGCCACATCCCGTGCCTCAGTTTCTCTCACTCACCAATATATTATACTGTTTAAAAATTTATGAAGTGATTACAAAGTCAGTGGCCCTACTGCTGTTTTCATTGTATAGTCACTACTTATACTCCTTTGTATACATTTATACCACTTGCACAAACATTTACATTCATACAGCTGTTCAGTGTATAACAACACACTTCACCAAGACCCCTCACTGTAGCAACCTTAAATAAATCATTATTAACATCCATATCACTGCAGGAGGGTTTATTGCTCTGTTATTTAGACTGTTACATACGAAACACCCCCAAAAAACATTTTTACCTCTCTGCACCCACCGGAGACTCCACACACTGAGCTAGCTTTGGTAACCAGCTGATTTGAACTTTCAAATCATAGAAATGAAATACAGTCATCTTATCCAACTTGCCATTTATCATTATGTGTCAAAAGCAACCGGTGACTCTGAGCTTTAAATCCAACAGTACAGCTGCATGCGGTATATCACTCTCGAGCTGTAACACTCCTGCCGAGAGATTTCACAAACATCAATAAGCTTGTACTTACAGTTTGAGTGTTCGTCTGCAAGTTGAGACCACAGGGGTGAGTGTGTAGCTGCACGAGTGTGTGCGCTCCTCTGAATGTCTCTCAGAATGAAGTGTTATCAAGTATATGAGGAAGTTGTTAAATGTGTGCTCATACCATACCAGCAAGGAAGCTGAAGACTGAAAATTCTCTCACAGACACACACACACACACACACACACACACACACACACAGACACACCTTCCTTATACACAAGGCCGGTATCACATGGTTCTTTCCCTACTTGTTGCTCTTCCTGGAGTGAGCACTCTCTCTCTATCTCTCTCATTCACACACACACACAAAAATTGAATACATGCCCAAGGAATTGACTTAAAACACGGCCTGGACTGGACAGTAAATGTGAAAGTTGAAAATAGGGTTATATATCCTATATTTGTGCATGTTTTATAAGTACATCTATTTATATGATCATGGGGTCTTCCAGCTCCTTAAAACCTATATGTGTTGTCCT
>JBBPCX010000160.1:20796365-20813622 GCA_037974365.1 Hydrocynus forskahlii
AGATAGAGGGAGAGAGAGAGATAGAGAGAGAGAGAGAGAGAGAGAGAGAGAGAGAGAGAGAGAGAGAGAGAGATGTTTAAAGTTGTTGACTTTACAGCTATTGCAACTGCTCTTGTTAAAAGTACAGAGGATTCCCAAAACGTTAACCTATTCTTGATTCCCTCCTGTGCACTTCACTAATAATTAGAGATAACTTCAGGAGCCTCTGGAACTACCCACTAAATCACTGTGCTTTTCAAGAAGAATATATATTTTTTTAATTTATGTCATTCTTTTATGTAAAAGTAGTTTAACTATTTCCCATTAGTCTCTCAACTGAATACAGGTAATGAAATAATTAGAAACCCCTGTGGCCTATCTGCTGATGCCCAGATTGTATTAATCCTCATCTAGCTCTTCATCAGTGAACAATTTCTGACCAGAGAGCTGCTCTGGACTGGTTTAGCTTTGGCTGGTGAACGACTCTCAGTCAGTGACTTGTGTGTAAAAATCCCAACACCACCCATAGCAACACCATTCTCTTACCACCATACCACCATTACTATCATTGTAGCTAAGAATGTTCCACCACATAAATGATTTATGGTGCTGTGGTCAGTGAGGAACGTGGTCGGGCTAATAAACAAATGTGTGATTGAACTCCAGTACAACACGCCTATTAGGTAGGTGGAGCTCATAAAGTGGTCTTTGAGTAGATACGAGTAAAGTGTCCATTTGACATATGTGCGCACACCACAACACAGCATCAGTACAAAAGTGCTCCCTGTATTTAACCCATTCACTAAGTGTAGCAGCGGATAGCCAGGAACACAGCGCCCGGGGAGCAGTGTGTGGGGACGGTCCCTTGCCCAAGGGGACCTCAGTGGTCCACTAGCAGTCCTGGGATTTGAACCCACAGTCTTTTGATCACAGGGGCAACTCCCTAACCACTAATCAGTTGCCCCACTGTATCGGGGTTTCCAGTACAGTGGATGGTGAGTGTAAACTTTCCATTGATGACTTGGCATCACGGCACCATTGGGTGTGAGGCAAAAACCTCTTAGGGGCAAAAAAAATCCCATGAATATTTAAAGCCCTCATAAAACCTGTCAAACTTGTCGAAAGTAATGTTAGCATATCTTTTTTTCCCCTCAGTATTGGATACTAAAACTGTCTGCAGCTTCTCCTTTCTCATAACACCTGAAACACGCTGGGCGTCTGACAGGGCTGCATATGGTCCATCTGCTCCTCCTCACTCAGCTATAACTACTGCTATACATTCAGTTAAAGGCCAGGCAGGAGACAGCGACGTGCTGTCTAAACAAGTTCTCGTGTCAACTTCTCCCTGACATGGGAGCAGCGTGTGTAAGCAAGCGAGACTGCTCTGGTTGAGCTGCTGATGCGTGGTCTGTATTTAATGTATTTACCAAACACGGGGAGTTGGCAGCTCGAATATTCTTCCCATCAGCGTCTCATCTCCCTCTAATGGATACTGAGCGAGTACAGGCTCACACACACCATGGGATTTTATGTGGTAATATCCTTCAGAACCATTATAGAACGCAAGCTTATTAAGCGAAGTAATCTGGTGCATCAATCTCTGAACTCAACTAGAACCGTATTTGAGTGTTAAGAGTTTTAGATCATCTGCGAGGACAACGTCCAGTGAAACACAAAACGGTACAATGTCACTAAACAGTTGCATTTACATACTTAAAAATATAGATAAGGAAATAAATAGTTTTCCAGACTAATTATAATACAAGACCTTCTGGTAACAATTCACTGAAGGCCAGTATGTCTGAGGCTACATTAAACGAACATGACATAAACCTACATAAACATTTCTATTTACTTATTCCAACAAGTGTCGACATAACATTTTCTGAGATGAAGTGACACTCAGAAGGATCAGCCTTTATGACATCAGCCTTTATGACAACTGACACTTGAAATGTTTTAAATAAATGTTTATGCAGATTTATCTCATTCAGGAAACATTTACATAGGGGTGATGACGCCTTCCAAACACTGGCTTTCACTGAGGTGTTACTGACCTCCTTAGAGGAATAGTTGAGACAGATATCTAATTTACACAGCTTTCATACTTACCCCACATGCAGTCAAGCAAGACATGTTTGATGTCAAAAGCTAACTTCTGTAGTTTTGCACCAGAGCAATGATGCTAATGCAGCTGACAAGCAATGGATGCTTGTACTTTATACCAGTTAGCATCGCGTAAACTTCTAAATAATTCCAGATTATGTTTAGTTGTTGAGTACTCTCAAACAGATTGGCACATGAACATACAGATATTATTTCATCCAAACCTACTGGGATTTATCACATAATTAATTAATTAAATGGACATTAATTGGACCAAACTCAGTTTTCCAGTCGCAGCTCCATGGTCATAGACACTGTCCAAGCAAAACGGCATCAAGATGGAGCCTCAATTATATCTTGTTAATGTATATATATATATACATAATACAGGGAGAAAGAAACACCCGTGAAAAAGCGTGGAAAGTCAAACTACAGGTGGGACTCCAAAACAGAGTGTCAGGAACAGGGCGGAGTAGGGAAATTAATACAACAAACACATGGCTGGGGAATAAGACAATAAGCTTGGGTAAAACACAGGACAAAATACCCCCATGACATTCAGAAATACTTCGGAAACACTTGTTATTCAGCCTAGGTTTTTCCATAAGGTGGTGGACCTCCTTTTGTGAAATGTGCTGTAAGTAGTGAGCATTACTACTCAAGGTCATTTCTTCATTCTCATTTCTTACCACGTTCAGGGAAAACACAGCCTGGACATGGGAAGGTTCCACTATGTTAAAAATAATTTAAAATAAAAGCGCTTAATGAAATGTATAACCACTGTTTCACTGTACAAATTACTGTTCACTCCTACGTCCTTAGTGTCCATCCAAAACAACCTGTTTTGAATTCACTGTTTTTATGCCATAGAAATCTACTGCCATTCTTGAAATTCTTCACCTTAAATTCCAGTAAGTTTGAACACTCGCTGGTGCAAAGAATCTGATCGATCTGGCAACATGTTTTTTGTATGAAATCATAACCTAATTGTTGAGTACAGAACTCAACCAAATAGCAGCTGCTGTGCTATCGCTAGGCTAATGCTTTTGGAAGCACATCTGAGCTCATGATGGAGACTGCATTTTAATCATCAGAAATATTGGTTATGATTTCAATGAAATGCTCCCCTGACCAAGGCTTTTTAATGGATTATTTCACTCCCTGAAGGTTTTCGCTGCTTTTAGCTTTGGAGATTAGCTTTTGAGCCATTGGACCGTGTCTAGCCTTGTTTCCAGCCAGCAGGAGCTCCTTGGTGACATCTGTATCCGATCTGGTTTCTCTCTGGACCAAAGCAGTTTGGAATTTGACTGGATATAATATAGCCTGTTATTCTGAATAATATTATGAATGACATCACTCTAGTGCATGTCTGTTGTTTGTCTTGGCTTTTGTTTGAAGTATAACTTGAAATGTGAACCGAAGAGGCCCTTCCTTTTCAAACCACAAAGATCTGAGGCCATTTTTGTAGTAAACTGGATCAGTAGTAAAGGGATTCAGGGACCAGTTTGGTGTTTTCCTATCTAACGCACTAACTGAACCTGTCAGTTAAAGGAATTATTTAAGGGAAAATCGGATGTACAGATTTCTAAACTTACCCCATACATAACTGATCAGCAAAATTTGGGGTCCAGATTTTTCTTCATAAAGTAAAGTATGCCAGAAGCCCTTTTCTGCCCTTTCCCACTTAAACTGTATCCAGGTCTTCATTAAGGTGGTCTTGTCCGTGTGATTTAGAATGGGATTTCTCAAGCAGGCCATGAAGACCCACAGGCATATACTCAGAGGAGATAGTGGTCCATTGTGGAATGGTAACAACAGTTTAAGTCATAAAAACATACATAAAAAATAATCAACTTGAAATGTAAGTACCAAGACAAAAGTCAACACAGTGTTGCATATAGTTTAAACAGTAAAACATTCTCCCAGTGTTTCCTGTGAGCGTTAGGCTTTCTAGTCCTAAACTGTTTGGCTTTGAGGTGGAAAAGAAACACATCCACAAGACTGTGTCTCTTTAATTAAGATCTTGATGTGGTTTGAAGGACGTTTTTAGAGAGCGTATTTGCAGAGAAGACTTTCTAGTGCTTGTTGGCATGTTCGCCTTGTCATTCCAGATCTAAACTAAAGAAGCAAAATCTGTACTCAGAACATGTTATGGCTGATCAGCTAAAGGAAAGGTGGAAAACTGTAGAATGTTTGTGTACCAGATGAGGGGTATCAGGTGTGTTTGGTTCTCCACCCCTGGTGAGGATACATTTACGGAATTTATCAGACGCTTTTATCCAAAGGGACTTCCATTCCCTAACTACAGGGGGCAGTCTCCCTGGAGCAACTTGGGATTAAGGGTCTTGCTCAGGAACCCAGTGGTGGTGTGCTGAAGGTAGGATTCAAACCACATTACCTCTTGCTCCAGAGGCAAGTATCCTACCTACTAGGCCACCACCATCTAACACATTCTTCATCTTGCTTGAACTTACTGTCAGTTGAAATTTCAGAAAACAGTTCATCGTTATGCAGCGTCAGTGATTGCGATATGGATGTTACGTCCCAATTCTCTGTGTGAGGTCGCAAGGTGTTTTAGCCACTGGCGTGCAAGTAAGTTTCCCATTTCGTCTGGGGTGCTTGCGCAGCCTGTTAGCGTAGCTGCTAGCACAGGCCAGCCGTGATGGGCGTAATGAACCAATGGAAAAGAGGAATGCGAAGAAAATGAGATTTACACTCCAACACACACACACATACACCCACACACACATACCATTTCACACTGCTCATTCATTCATACAGGCTATGCACACAGCTCTCAATTACAAACTCTTCCCTGCACTCTCTCTCTTTCTCTCTCTCTCTCTCTCACACACACACACACACAGATTTTAACACTTCTGACTGCTGACTGACAACATTCTCTCATGGACACACACATACTCACACAAATACATCCCTCAGAAGAAACACCTTTTCACTACTATCTGCTGTTGTTGACTTTAGTTTCTGCTGTAGTAAGAAAAACATGGCAGCTACACTCCATAAAATGAAAGTCCTACAAAGGGATAATTTGGAGGAATGCCATAGAAAAGTGATTTAAGGATCTTTAAATAGATCTAAGTGATGTTCTTTAATTGCAGGGCTTCTCAGACCCCCCGCGGCCCATCCACTGATTTCTCAACAGCCCACATTTTTTCATCCCAATTCACTACACATCTATATGTAGATTTTATATATCCTATAGGAAAGCTATAAGGTAAATATAAGGTGAAAATGCAAATTTTCTGGGAATGCCATCTGAGAATGGCTGTTGTTTCGTCCCCCACCACTTTTCCCCTCCTAGACAACAGTTGAGACGTAGAGTAGTAATGGTCTCTGAATGTCCTGCTGTCCACTTGTGCCACTGCATATTACAGTCTTTCAGCTCATTCCTGCGTGTTCAGCTTGTGTTGCTACAACAGTCAATGACAATTTATAAATGTTTAGGGTATGTTTTAGTTTAGTTTTGGTACTAAAATATTTTTAAAATATAGATTTTAAAGAAAAGCAAGCTAAAATTAAAAAAACAAAAACAATGTGGTAGTAGCCTAGGTGGGTAAAACACTTGCCTGTGAACCCAATGACCACAAAGTTGCAGATTCAAACCCCCACTTTCTACCTTGAGCAACTTTCTACCTTAACGCTCAGTGTCTCCAGGGGGACTGTCTCTGTAACTAAGTCGCTCTGGATAAGGACGTCTGTTTCAATATGTGGATGTACAACTATGTGCCTCTCAGGGGCGTAAATAGGAGTTAGGAAATATGCTGGAGAGCCAAATCAAAGATTCTCGCAGAACATGCGCCCCACTTTGGGCAGCCCTGGTGTGGAGCAATTCTTGACTGCAGTGCCTTAAGTCCATGTGATTTCTACAGAGAGAGTTTGAAACATGAGGCAAATATTACATAAAGTGACTAACAGCCACATGGTGATATATGCAGCTATGGTTGTAACCACCTTTCCTTCATGCATGCATACTAAGTCATGGTAGAGATGACGATCTGATGCTCTACTGACCACCCACCAGCAAGGAAGATTTTTCTCAGCTCACTACCCATGACCCCCTCTGCCTCTAGATGGCATCATTTGCTGCCAGATCACTACTGATGGTCTTCTAGTGGAATAATCTTATATTCCAGCCCTGAGCCTGAGACTATTAGTGAACTCGGGCATTCTTGAGTGATGCATTTGAATCTTTAAAGGGACACAGTGTGCAAATAATCATTTTACACGAAGTTCTTCTAGAAAAAAAACTCGTAAATATGTCACTGAATACAGATGGTGTGATGGTTGCAGTCATGAAATTAGGCAAGCATGAAGATACGTTGTTTATAAGCAGCAGACACAACAACAACCCATAGGACAAAACAACAGCCCATAAACAGCAAAACCTCTCCAGGTTCATTTGTAATTAAGTGCTTGTCAATTTAGAAATACACACATTAATGAAGATCAATGGAGAGAGATGGAAAGGCTTTCACAACAAGCTGATTTCTGCTTAACGTTTTTGACCTGGGTAAGGAATAAAGAGAGAAAGAAAGAAAGAAAAAAAGAAAGAAAGAAAGGAGAAATGAAGGATGGATGAAGAGAGATGAATGGATGGTTGAATTTGTTTTGAAAAAGATTTTAGGTATGATCACGATTTGAAAAACATTTTGCGATCTTGCATAAAGACCTTATAGCTTGTAATTCTGTGCAGCAGGTTGTTTACTTTCCAAAGAACTAGTCAATCCGAAGCACTAGTCAATCGTAGCGGCAGGGGCGGGGCTTGACGAAAAAGTGTTCTCGAACCCTAGTCTGGTTGTTAGCCAATCTTAAAGCAGAAAGGCGTGGCTAACGCTCACAGGTGTGGAACGTTAGAGTGTAACGCAAGGGGCGGAGTTTCAGATTTTACCGTCACATTCTAGAACCCTGAGCTCCTTGCAGCGCAGGTGAGAGTGGCTGTCGCGTTCTAGAACGAGAGTATGAAATTCTAGACAATACTGGGGTCTGTGGGCGGTAAACAGGTGGGTTCTAGACAATATTGCAGTTTGGGGGGGCGGTAAACAGGTGGGGGACAAAACGAAACAACGCTGCTTTCCCTCTTTCACTTTTCTCGTCGTCCTCCCCGCGTTCCACCTCGCTCGAGGCGCTTCCTCCGCCAATCAGAGCGCGCAGAGGCGTGTGGGCGGGGCTCGGCGCTCCAGCTCGGCGCGCGGAGCCGGTGGACCCTGCGACTACCTCGGCCCCCATCCACACCTGGAGCTGGATGAGGAGCCACGCGGACATGGGGACCCCTCATCGGCTGGTCTGTTGTCTTCGGCAATGAATTTACGTCATCATCTGTTTTTCATCTGGGGTATGCTTTTTATGATGCGAGATGGTAGAATGGAGGTTGAAAAAACATAAACACCAGAAGGAAAAAAAAAAACACGTGACAGCACTGTTGACTTTCAGGACTAGTAAAGTAGTTTAAAAAAAGGAAAAGAAAAGGTTTGGACAGCGATGCGCGCGCGGATGATGATGATGATGCGCGGAGGCGCGTGGACCCACGGGTGCCTGGACGGCGGGAGAAGATAAGGAGGGTGAATCAAGATCAAGGCTATTCATTATGATGCTGGTTGTGTTGATGACGACAGCGACGATTATGATGATGATAATGATGATGAAGAGGAGAAGCAGCGTGGCCCCGTCCTGGAACGAACTTCTCCGTGGCTCCTCGAGCCCCAGATTCTCCTCTTGAACTTTCTGCCCCTCTGGCCGGCGCGAAGGAGCGGAGATGTGGCGCGCGCCGCCGTGCGCGAGCTTCAGTCAAAGTCACGGCGCAGGAGGCACCGGCCAGCTGACGTGTTCTCCACGTGAAGCCGTTTGAAGTTGCGGTGTCCCGCGGCAGAGCCCAGAGCAGAGTGTGACTTGCAGACTGACATGCACGCGCTCCACTGCGCGCTGCAGAAGCTGGACCGTGCAGGACTTTACTGAGTGATGGAACTCACCGTGGAGAGCTCTGCAGCTTAACAAGGGCCATGTGGACGTCCAGGCGCACGCGGGGTTTTTGCTCACAGACTTGCTTGGTTGTTGTGGAATGACGAACATCAGCTCTTGGAGAAAACACTCCATGCACGACCAGCGCTGAAGTTCACTGAAGGCTGAAGTTGCCCGCGCCCTCACGCGCGCCCCCTGCAGGTAACTTCACCAAGTTCTTTATAGATTGTTGAACTGAGGGTCAGTCCTATGGGATGGTTCTCACTTTTAGATTTAGTTTATTCAGCTTGTGCAAAAGAAAAGTTAAGTCTGTAATGTGAGAACTATTCGCTGGGATTGGCCCTCAGTTCTCCAGTTTGAATACATGACCTTTGATCAAAATGTTCTTCTTTTGAGGGGTGGGGGTTGGGGGGTTCTACATCTAAATAAGTTAAGCCTACATTTCCAATAGGTGAACAAAGTGGCCAGAATGACCCAAAGGGTGGACTATTCTCACTAGGTTTAACTCTTGCTATGGTGTTCTTGTTTTTCTGCTCGAACACTTAAAGTCACCCTCCTCATGTTCGGAGAAAGAGCAGTCCGTCTGCTAGAGCTGGACTGAAATTTTGCAGGACAGGTATACTCCAGAATCAAGGAATCACTGTAGTCTGTATGTACATCCATTTGGCACTGTATGAAAACGATACAGGCCCTGACAAAGTGATCTAAAGTCTGAGTGATGCATCACTGGCAAAACTGCAGGCCACTGTACCTTTCCAAGTTTATTTTTTCAAATTAGGCTAATTATTTATTTCCTGTAAATACATCTCACACTTTTTATTAAAGATGAGTATACTGATATTGCTGCATCAAGATCAGAGTAAAGAACCTCATGTCATTACTGTCCAAAACAACACATGGATATCAAAACGGCTAACTTTATAGAAGAAGGCAAAAAACAGTCCTAACTGTTAATGTATATTAATGTAAAGAGATTTTATTCATTTTGGAGCATTCCTGTTGGTCCATTTCATTGTAAAATGTTTACACTTTATAGAAGAAAAAAAAACATTCTATTTATTTATTTACTTTTGGACGGTGATGATATTCAAATACACACATGCATACACAAGCTTTTTCTGTTTGTATTTAAGTGGTTTCAAAATTGTCAGTCAATTGCATTCATTTAGAATATAACTAAAAACATCTGGAATATTGAGTCTATGTTAGAAATATAGCTGTTCTCCATTGCATTAGGCTAACAGTGTGTATTTGTCAGTATATTTGTATTTGTGGAACTATTTGTGTGTGTGTGTGTGTGTGTGTGTGTGTGTGTGTGTGTGTGCGGGCGTGTCCGTATGCCTGCCTGTGTGTCTATAATACTGTGTATGCGTGTGCCTGTGTCTGCATCTATACCTCTACTCGCAGTGTCCTATTTTCCGACAGTATGCTATAGTGCTGCTATGAGCCCTGTTGCGGGTTGAGCTCCACCCCTGCCCAGCTTCTCCCTGTCCCACCGCTGTTCCTGCCAGCCCCCATGCAGGCCAAGAAGCGCTACCTGCTGGTGTCTGTGGGGGCCTGCGTCCTGCTGCTGGCCTACCTGTGGACCCTGCAAGTTGCTGAGCTCCAGACCCGGAGCCACTCAGAGCGCTTCTACAGGCCCTTCCAGGTCCAGCCCGAGTGGGTGGAGCCTCCTTTGCGGCCGTACCTGGACGGGGCAGAGCAGGAAGAGGACGGCCCCCTCGTCCTGCACCAGCACGCATCCCCTCGGGAACGACGTGAGACTCGCAAGAACATCTACAAGAGTCGCCGCTGCCGTATGGAGACGTGCTTTGACTTCAGCCGCTGCCAAAGGGCTTTCCGGGTCTATGTGTACCCGCCACAGAGGGGTGAGGCCATCTCTGAAAGCTACCAGAAGGTTCTGGCTGCTATAGAGGATTCACGCTTCTACACGCGGGACCCGGATGAAGCGTGCCTCTTTGTACTAAGTGTGGACACCCTGGACAGGGACCAACTGTCTGCTCAGTACACTCAGGATGTCAGGGCTAGGATTCAGAGCCTTCCTTTGTGGAATGAGGGGAGGAACCACCTGATCTTCAACTTGTACTCTGGAACCTGGCCTGACTACACTGAGGATTTAGGCTTTGATATAGGCCAGGCCATGCTGGCCAAGGCCAGTGTGGACATGGAGAACTTTAGGCCGCGCTTCGATGTGTCCATCCCCCTGTTTTCCAAAGATCATCCCCAGAAAGGCGGGGAGAGGGGTCACCTGACTTCCAATAGTATCCCACCTGCTCGGAAATACCTGCTGGTGTTCAAAGGGAAGCGGTATCTCACGGGCATTGGCTCTGAAACCAGGAATGCTTTGTATCATATACATAATGAGGAAGATATGATTTTATTGACAACCTGCAAGCACGGCAAGGACTGGGAGAAGCATAAGGACGCCAGATGCGACCGAGACAATGAAGAATACTCAAAGTAAGTCTCCTGATTTTCTTTATTTCTTGCTGTTCCAGGTCTGATCACATTCCACATGCTGAGAGTTACGTCACTGATGGAAATTTGTGTTTGTTTCTTTAGTATTGCTTGCGGCCAATAACCCAATGATTCAAACCTCAGTTCTCTATTAAACAAACTTACGTGGTGAATGAAATTGCTTTATGGAAATGGACAAAAATGTGTAAAAAGCATTGAAAACATTAGTAGCAGCCACTTGAAGCCTGAATTTCGCCTGTACTCCATGAACTAGTTTATCAAGTCTACGGTAAGCGGAAAGGTGCAAATTTGATAGCTGCTAAACTATTCCTGTCAGAAAAATGCTGTTAGCATGGTGAAGCTGAATTATTTGTTGAAAAATAGGCAGAGTCTGAGAAAAGATTGAAGGTTTCCTTCTAGAGCTGTTCTTTGAGCCTGAGTGCATTCCTGTGCGGCTGTCATGGGGAAAGGGTCCCGAAAGAGACCCTTGCATTGAGGCACCGAGTTAGTCAGGGTAAAAGCACAGTAACATGGAGAGACAGAGAGAGCTCCAGAGGCTCCCAGTGCAAAAAGCTACACATTTGCTACAAAAAAAGCCTGTAAAATGGAACACGGCTGTCAGCAGTCACAGCCGCTGTAAAGTTTGGGTGACTGAACAGCAGCTGGTCTTTGATACCATAGGTAAAAGTGAACAGCGAGTGTTAGACAGTGTGTGTTCTGCTACACACTACATGGTTTCGGCTTTTCCCACCACAGGACTCGGTGACTCAAAGGCTTTGTCCTGTTGTTTTTGTCCTGGGGCAAGTATAGCTCATGTAAGCAATGATCCCCTTCCCAAAAAAAATCTATAGTGTCTCAGCACAGGAGCTGAATTGAGACGCATTGCTTTTGTTGGTTCCAGGGATAGACTCACTCTCTCTATATATATCGGTCCCTTACTCGGTGGTGCACACACAGGCTGGAATACTAGCACGGTAATCTCGGTAATCCGTTGCGGATGTGCGACATGGCTTGTTTACCCAGGCCCCCATGGGAAGAATTGGCCCTCATTGTGCTGGGCTGCTCTCATTACGTTTTTGTCAGTGGCTTTTCTACTCGCTCATTGTTACAAAGGTGTGTGTGCTTCATCTCGTCGACAATAATGTCCATTCCCACCCTACAAGCCACCCTGGTGCTCTGCAGCACTGCGGTGTCCACAAGGAGCATGTACCACAGGCTTATTATTCAATCTCTGGAACACTGTTTACCATAGCCAGCCGCACGTTCCTCATGCACTGCGGAATGTCTTTCCTGATTCAACTCACTTAACACATTTTTATCACAGTGAATTGTTTCCCTCATCATCTGTCTGTGGCTTCAGGGGCATATTTCTAAAATGAAATACAGGCTCATGGAAGTGCCAATGTCAGTCGCACAGGATATCACACATGGACCGGGGCGGGCACGTAACGTCTTACTTTTGCATACATTTTAGACATTGTTCTTTGACAGCAGGCTGTATCCTAATCCAAAGCTAATGTTTCAATACAATTCCATGACTGTGTGCACGTCAGTGAAAATACAGCCTTCGTATGAACTCTGCAACTCCCTCTCCAAAGCATGTAAGCATGGGTCTGTAACTTACAAGCCCATGAAGACCACGAGACCCTTATATCTAACCTTTGGCGCCTGAAAATGACCAATTTATTTGACACATTTGAAGCTTTAATAGTGCAAGTAACGTTTGTGACTAACTTTGCAATGGCTTTTTTCGAACACTAGATTTGCATATATATGTTTGCCATTGGAAATGGGTGAAAACACCCTCTACACACTCTTTGCCAAATAAGAACACATTTTGTGGGTAGGAAGGGCTTGGTGTCTTCTCAGAATAGGCCAAGCCCATCCATGCCTCAAAATGAACATGCAAGTTGAAAGAAATAAATTGAAAGAAATCTTGATTAGTCAGTTAATATTTATCCCCAGCAGAATGCTTATCAATGCTTCTCAGTTCTGATTTCAGTTTAACTATGGCCATGACGCCAGTTTTATCATTCAGCAGAGACTCTACCTTCTCATGAATGGGAGGCAAAACAAAAAGGCCTCATCCCGTTTGTGGTGAAGTGCAAGGCATCTGCTCCTGCTTTTTCACTTGCTTGTGGAAATGTTAGAACTTGTGTACCAAAGTGCACTGTACAATTAGAAATACTGTATAAGGAAACACACACTGACAGCTCAGTTTCCCAGCACTTACCACCTTTTAGCGGTGTTCCCTCTAGTGTGCACTTTCTGGCCCACAGGTAAGCAGGAATGATTGGATTGTATTCGGGGGAAAGTGCAGTGGGTCAGCCTACAGGGACTGAGAGCCAGTGGGCTGCATTCCAAACAGCCTGATTAGTTTTGGGTAGGGCACGAACAGCCATCACACGGAGAGTCGGTGTAGAGCAATGGGCAGTGAAAGAGCTGTAGACAGAACACCTCACAGCACCATTGATCATGATCCAATACGCTGCTGTAGTATAGAGGACCCTAACCCAAGATAAATGAACACTTTCAGTAGGCTTGGGCACAGGGACATCTCTCTGAATTCAAATTTCTGATTCTGATTTTGGGACCTCAGTGTAGTTGTGTAACTACTGCTTGGCATGAAAGTGACCTCCAATACATCTCCTGCATAATTTGCTGGAGACTGGCCAGGCTTTTGCACAGTTTTTAGGGAATAAACTCTTATGACGACACCGCTCAAGGACTTGTGAAACACAATCAGTCTTTGGTTCCAATTCAAAGTTCGCATCTAGACAAGAACAGTCCAGATACCTGGAAGTGTCTTCGGTTCAAGGGTTTTACCAAGGACGCATCGGGAGATGACTTTGCTAGCCAAGTTTCCTAGAATGCATTTCACACCAAGTAAGTGGCACTGGCAGCAGAAGAACAACCACATAACTGAGAGTTCAATAGTAGGCACTTTCTGGCCACAGCAAACTCCCTGAAAAGAACCACTGAATACAGTGGATTCTCTGATAGAGGGTCTGGCATGCAAGCCTAGAACTTCTGTTTTAGGACTCACAATGGTCTATAAATGCATTTTCTGCTTTTCAAAAATTTGACATTTATCTGCTTCAACTCAATTAATAAGAGTCCACCAGTTCCCATTCTGTTTGATGTGATGTAAACATGTCATTTTTAAAACAAGCAACCGGAAAATAACAGCTGATTAACTGAGACAGCCCTGGTCTTGAATCTGTTTCTTGGCTCCTGATCCTGACCCGAGTCATTTATGAGTTTCAGAGTCTAATTTTGTTGACAAAACAAACACACAGAGCACTTTTCTCACATATTAAAGTAAGTAAAACTAGTTTAATATGTCAGATCCTACATATGTCAGATCCCAAATGCTACATTTTAAGTACTTCACTTTCAGTAAATGTATAGCATGACCTGATGATGAACTGATGTGTTTTGTTTAATGTGGACTACTTTGGGCCTCTAGAGTATGTGACTTGCTTTCCTGTAGACGTTGCCTTGTGTTGTTCTTTGGCCATAGAAAACAAAGTGAATAAATGAAGCTCATTTGCTATAAGAGAGTGTAAGAGCTGATGAAGTGATCCTGATCTTGGCTTTAAGTGTAGTAATATATGAAGCGTTAGTCTGCAAATTAGGCCAGAGGTCTCGACCGGCAGACACTTACAGTTTAAATAAATTGAAAAGGGTTTCAAAGTGGCGGTACAGTCAATAATTGGCCCTCTGTTGAATTAAGTAGGAGTTGAGAGCCAGGGAAGGATAGCATTAAACACACACACACACACACACACACACACTTCCCACTGCGCTGTGGTGGATTAAAATGAGACTCTGATAACATCCCATAATTCTTCTACAACAGCCTGGGCTGGGCAAGGCACACAGTTGCACTCACGCGCACACACACACACACACACGTGCACGCACACAAAAACTGGAGTAAATGGTTGATTTCATTATCGAGCGAGCGTGAGTAAATGAGAGGCCTCATTCAGGACCTGTCAGACGTCTTTGTCAGGTTCATGTTCATTTGCACCTGTGGGAGAAGGAGGGGGAGAGGGATGGAGGGATGTAGAGAAGAGAGAGAAAGGGACAACCGCTGGTGAAATGGATTGGGAGACTCTAAATTAGAGCCACTCACAACTGGGTGCCTCCTACAGACTCATCGCACCCCAGAGAAGGAGGCTGGAAGGTGGTTTATGATAGAGGGTCAAAGAGAGATAGAGAGTGAGAGGTATGACTTGACGGAATATGAGAGCTCGACAAAGAGAAGGAAATGGGGAGAGAAAGAATCCCGCTGTGCTTTAATTAGCATGGCTGATCAATGTGACACTCTTCTGGCTTTCAGACTCAAAGGAGAAAATATTAGGGGCTGGATTAGACCTCATTGTGGAGTCCCCCATTAGCTGAACCTAACCATCCTCAAGGGCATAAGTTTTAATTCATGCCTGGGGGGGGGGGATTGCAGAAATTAATTGGTACTTGCATACACTGAGGGGAAACAATTATTCAGAAATGTATTAGTCTTTAATGCTTCCAGTGCAAATATCCACTTGTAATGTATACCCATATGTCTTTTTCTTTATTAATATAAACATAAAAGTATGTATTAATGAACATAAAGGTAATTCAAGAGCCTCAAATTAGTGACTTTATAGATTTGTTGCAAAGCTTTGAGATGCTGACACAAGGCTCCAGGTAGGTTTTTGCAGTAATGTGGTCCATCTATTCCTCTTGGCCATGGATGCCCATATCTGGTCTTGGAGGGCCGCTGTTGGTTCAGCTTGAAATGTGGTTTTGGGCCAGTGATATTAAATGTCTCCTGAGACATCACTCGATTCATTTCCATTCATTTCCTTCAGTGGCATGTAATCCTACCTGTATACTTCTCTCTTACCTTCCTTATCATCAGCCTCTGCATGGTGCATCTGTTTGTGAAAAATTACTTACAGTTCCATAAAGTTGCCAATTGCATATTACTGATTCAATTGTGTCGAGGATGTTTAGGGTCTTTGGTAGTACACCTGTTTATATCTTTCACACATTTTAGCTAAATTCGAATAGGTATTAGTGCCTGAATTGTACGCTGTTAGGAACTATTTGCATTTTAGAGCAAGATACCAATATTTAAATAATTTATAGTGCTGTCCCTATTAACTTCAGAAAGATCATTAACCGCCACCATGATTGCCACATGTTTAATGAAATGTTTTCCCACCATTGACAGAGATCTTTTATAATCATGTTGCCCATGGGACTGCCCACATGGGTTCCATTAGATAACAAGAACATTTTGCTAGTTAGCTCATTTTGCTTGTGTCTTCATTGTGCCCAGGACATTAAAATGGCATGGCCTGAAGAAATGGTGGTGGATGTTAGTGGCAGTGTAGCCTTGTTAGTAGTGGATTTCACCACAATCCGCCACCAAAAGTGTAACACATTGTCCACAGACTTGTATTCTCATTAAACACCTGATACACCTGGCCCCGCAAGACTAGGTCCAAAATTGTTTCTTTTCAAAAGTGGTGTCCTCCCATGCCTGTCTTATATTACGCCCCTGCTGCCTTTTCATGTGTCAGTCCTCAGGCAGCCCCAGACGGTCCACTTTTTTATCCACTCCATCCCTTTGTGTTGTGGGTTTGGTTGAAGCAAAAATGCGGACCGTCTTTGGGTCTCTGAGGACCACTATTAGAACCGACCCTAGTTTAAGAACATGCCTCTTGCCAGGGTCAGAATAACTGTCCAGAATTGCTGTATGACATTTACAGTGCCCTTACGGCAAATTCCACCAGTTCTCTATGGAGAGGATTTGGAGTAGATGGTACAGCTGCTACACTGCTGTATAGAGCGAGTGAGAAGGTGTGTGACAGGGTGAGAGCGGAACAGGCCCACCCACTGAGACACTGCTAGTTAGCTATGATTTGTTCAGTAACAGTGTAATCTGTCAGTGGAAGCCTCACTTTAACCTTCTCCCTAATGAGGCTCCCTCAGCCTCCACAGTATCTGCGGTAGCACTGGAGAGGGAACTCGGCCTTTGCTCTGGCATTTCAGCACTGCTTATTGTTTGTAGATTGTTTGTCTTTCTTGACCTCACTATCGTCTACAGACTGCACTCCGTCTCACTCCTTTCAAATGTGTTTTATAGATCTGTTTCCTACCCTCTCGTCAGTTCGCACATAGATATATTGTTCTATCCTCTCCTTGCTTGTTATGACACCTACTGCTGTGGTCTGTTGTTCGGTGACTTTTGTCTTTTCTCAGACTGTTCGTGTTCGTCCTCTTGGGGACCTGCTTCAACGTTTTGCAGTCTGGGTTAGCGCCGCACTCATGAATTACACAGTGGAGTGTTCTTCCTTTAACACTCCTGATTCAGCTCATCAGGGTCTTTGTGCAGAAACACTGCCTGTTACAGAGCAGCTTTGGGTGAAATGTTGAGTGCTGTGCGTTTTCTCTACCTGGGTAGTGCTATTAGTTTCATTTTAGTCACATTAGTGATAATTAGAGCTTGGTGTACTAACATATTGGTTGGCCAAAAAAGAGGAGATCTATGGACAGACAGACAGACCACTTCCTCTTTATGATTGTATTCAGGAATTTCAACTCTAATTCCATTTTCTGTTCTGTGATTCCCCTGACCCACCACACCAGATATCAATGGATACTTGAGAATCAGGTAGAAGTACTGGAAAAAAAAAAAAAAAAAAACACCTATCTCTCTCTATATCTCTCTATATAT
>JBBPCX010000160.1:20815517-20827972 GCA_037974365.1 Hydrocynus forskahlii
CACACACACACACACACACACACACACACACACACACAAACAGCTGGAATTACAGTCATTCCTTTCCAGGTTCCTCCTTGTCTCTTTGTTAACTCTTACAGGTGTGGAAGTGTCCCTGCCATTTAAATGTAATGACGATTAATTGCATAGTTACATAATGATTTACATTCATACTCTCCTTTGACAGGTTCTGGTCTTCATTCGCTAAATCAAGTATATTAGAGCATTACCAGGCAACAGGCTTGTCAGTAACACATATTGATAACTAATAGAGGCCTAGAGTTGCTATTGTTGCAGATTTGCAGTGCTGTTTTAATGCACCATTAATAACATGTTAATTGTCATACATTGTTAATACCGCTATTTTTTTAATGCCTTTCCTTTTTTGATCCTTGAACAATTATAACCATCTTTAATAGTGTAGGCCAAAGCCCCCACAAAGGGAACTGGAGCATTCCACTTTGCTGGTGCTTTTGTTAGCTGGCTGCTCATTGAGAGATCCTTAGATCTCTCAAGACTACTGTGTTTAAAAGTTGTAGTCAAACTAAAGCACTACAGCTGCATTCCAATATTGTAGCCAATGTCCATTTGGGACCATTAACTGCATAGTGTATGTGACACATAGGCACTAATAACATGGTACATACAGCCACTGCTCTGCAACTCAGGTGATGTGTGAGTTCAGGTGAACTGTGAGATCAGGGGAGAATATCTCATCTACTATTTTTATATAGTGCACTGCTTATTAAATGAAAAAAATCTTTAAGGTCACATGTAGTTAATGTGATTTAGCTAATACATAAAGCTTTTGTGATCTGTGCTCATAAATGTGACTTCTATTTAATGCTTGCCTGTGTTCTGAGGGAGCATGTCAACTGAGAAACAAAAGTAAGCAACAATGTATGGCTGAGCTGCTGTTCAGCTAAGATTGATGGCATCCAGAGGCTGGGGGGGGGAGAGAGTGTGAGGTCAGATACTTGAAACACCTGCTTGTGGCATTATTGATCCGTGATATGAATAAATCATGTGTCTCTCTCTGATATTGCTACCTTGTATTTTAGTTCTAAGCTTCTTACAGCTCAGTGGAGCCACTGGCAGTGAATGCAAGATGCATTTCTTTCCAGCTGGAGATAAGCTGGTTTCACATATACGCCCTTAGCTCTGTTGTAACGGAACTCTCACTAGCACAAAGTCTCAGCTACCATCTGGAAAAGGTCATGTATGGTTTGTTCAAGACACTGTTCACTACATTAGGAATGCTGATAAATTCATTGTTTATTTTCATAAACCAACTAGCTGAGATGTTCTCCATTACACTAGGTTCTTCCGTATTCACAGTGTTCAACTGTATTTCCCCTGTTAATGCAATAGCAGAATGTTCCACCCTGTTCACAATCTTCTATGACATTTCCCCCTTTCACTCATATTCATAATGTTCTAGAATATTCTCCCTGTCCACACTGTTCAAGAATGTTCTGCTTCTACAGTATCATTTATTCATACAGTTCCAGAATGTTCCACAATTCTAGTATGTCCCCATCACCTTTGTTCTAGAATGACCTCCCCCTTGTCACCACGGTTCTAGACTTTTTTTAAACCCATCTAGAATGCTCTTATTTTATAGCTCTAAAATGTTCCACCCCTTTCACACCATTCTAGAATGCTCTCCTCAGTCCACAGTATTCTAGAAGATCCCCTGGTGTATCACAAAATGTTTTTTCTCATTTACACAGTAATTTCTTTCTCCACAGTGTCCTCCATTCACACTGCTCTGAAATGCGTTCTCCTGTTCCCATAGTTCTAGAACATTTCCACTATTAGCATGGTTCTAAAATGATCTGCTCTATTCGCACCATTCTAAAATGTTCTCCCCTATTCACAGGTTAATAATATTCTACCCTTATTCACACACTTCTAGAATGTTTTCTCCAGTTTTGGAATATTCTCTCCATCTTCACTGCTCTAAAATGTAGTCACCTATATCATATCTGTTGATTTCGTCTGTCAGTTCTCAGAAAGACAACTGATAATACTGGAATGATGGTTCTTTCATAGAGCTCTATAGTTAGCGTGATTTGTTCTTGTTATGAAGCAGGAAAATACATACTGACAGTTGAGAAGGCTGCGGGGGCGTCAGCTGATCAGTGGGCCTGACGCACCATCATTTTAATTTGGGAACAGGTGATTTCACCTGGAGAGCTGTTCTCGTTTGCACGTGAGTTCTTTCCTCTAGCAGAAGGTTGTGTTTGGAAAAACCCCAGAGGACTTCATTTGTTTTGTGTTGACTCATCGATTTGGAGTTTATTGTCATCAAATAAGTAAAACCTGAACTGAGAAACCTGGAGCTTGGGCTGGTCCTTCATCTGAACAGCGATTGGGCTGCTCCTTCATCTGAACAGCGATTGGGCTGGACCTTCATCTGAACAGCGATTGGGCTGGTCCTTCATCTGAACAGCGATTGGGCTGGTCATTGGGCATCCATCAAAGCGGTAAGCTGCACTCCCTTGGTCTTCTCAGCTTTAGTAGCAACCATCATTATATACACCACGTATACAGGTTCCACGTAAATAAACTTGAACTTGAACTCGTACCCTTTGTGTTTTCTTCTGGTTTGTTTTGTTTGGTAACTGTGGTGTTATGGCAGGTATTCGGTTTACCACAGGGTGGACCTAGGCTGGTGTCTAACATTCTTCTTAAGTTTTATTTTATTATATTATGTTTAATTCTACCTGTTTTTTGGCACAATTTTTGTTCTTGCCTGTTTGGAATTTTGGAATTGTTCCAGTGCTAAAATGTTCATTAATATCCTGTGTATTGCACGTGTATACAGCTTATTGATCAGATGATCAGGGGCTGAGTATTGATCGATTAAAGATTCAGTTTTTCACCTTCGTAGTGTATTTGGAATGAGAGCGGAAGGTGAGTTGCCGTAACAGTGTAGGGGAGAGAGAGTTTTACAATGAGCATTGTGAGGCAGGCTGGGCACATCAGAAAAAAGCTTCTGTGATTGCTGGAGCTCAATCACCCTTTGCATTTTCTTGTGGAAATGCATTCTAGTTCCTTTGACTGTACAGAGAAATATGCTGGCCAAACAACGGAGTTCTCCTCTAGCTATGATCAGATGTTTCAGGACAGCAGATTTAAAAAGATCTGCTGACTAGCTTTCACTTTTGGGCATGTGTCCGGCAGCGGTGTTTCAGGCTGGTATCTGCCACGAAGCAAGGGAGACTTGCAAGGGTGTAAATTAGGTGGCTTCCACCACATTATTGGGACAAAACTGGAGCAATGAATGAAAAAAATACATGTTGGGATGCTTTCTAGGGGATGCAAACAAGTTACGGATTGTGAACCATGTTATCACATTACAGTGGCACTGTAAATCCATCTGTAACTCTGATAAGACTGTGTTATACTTATTACTCCAGTTCTTTATGACCTGGCGAAATTGCCACAGTGCTGAAATTCCATTTATAGCTTATATAATACTTTGGGAATATTGTTTCTAGTTTGTTCAGTTTGTGAATGTACATGGGACCTGTATGGAGGCTCTGTACAGATTCTAGTCCATTCCTTTGAATGCATGCACCTAGAAATATGTGCAGACACATACAAGACAAACTATGTAATGAGGTGCAATATAAAATGTACTGTTTCCGTTGAAACACTAATGCTGATTTGCCACAGCGTCTGTGTGTGTGTGTGTGTGTGTGTGTGTGTGTGTGTGTGTGTCTTAACACTGTGCATCCTGTTAAATAAACAAGGTCACTACTACTTTGATCTGTGTGTGCATCTGGCAGGGCAGTCATTGTTACAGTGGAGTTTATGAAGAGTGACATCAGGATGAATAAAACTACTCTGTTCACACTGTCACTTAATATCCATCCACATTTCTGCCCCTCTCTCTCTCTCTCTCTCTCTCTCTCTCTCTCTCTCTCTCTCTCTCTCTCTCTCTCTCTCTCTCTCTCTCTCTCATATACACAGACACACACTTATTTTAGCACAATGTCCGAGCACAGTGTCAGGACATATGTTCCCATAGGTATTTTGTATGTACTATTATCTGATTTAGGAACAGGTCAGTACCAAAATATGGATAAAATGCTGGGCAAACTGTGCTGCTATCTGTGTTTATGCAGCGTTAATGCATTCTAATACAGCTGCATTTTCAAATAGTTGACGCTGGAGTAAATCAGTGGGCGGGATGGGAGTGGTGCTCTGCACATCACCAGCACACATTTGCTGAGCAGACATTTGTAGCGATTGCTCCAGCCACATGAAATAAAGACAAATGCTGAAGTCTCTATAAACTATTAGACTTTGATACTTTCGCTTACTCTTCCTTACTCTTCTATGGTTGATTTTTAAGAATGTTATGGGTCATTGTATTGTAATATACAGCCTCTTTCCTTCTTTTTTCCATGATCATGGGACATTGGCTCCAGGATTTGTGGATTTACTGAAATCCTTTCTTCCGTCCATCTCCACAGCACTTCCCATGCATTTGGATGCCTCACAACACTAAAGCTTGGCGGGGTGTTCCTTTGTTGAAATGCTTATCAGTCTTGTCTTCAAAGTGGTGGACTAAATAAAATAAAACTCTAAAATTAACATCAGGAACACAATTACAGGGATCACACAGAGTAAATGAAGCCAGACCAGACAGACACACACTGAGACATGGTGTGTTTTTCACATTAAAAGATGTTCTGCTCTGACTTTTTTGAAGAAAAAAGGAACTAAACTGTGCCCTGTTATTTTAGAATGCATTAATGCTGCATAAACTCTATAGGAGCACCAGTACCATTTTGACTAGTACCAGTTTAATGCCGGTTCTCAGTATTTTCCTTTGACAAACTAGAAACACCTGGGAGAACGACACTGGTTCTACACTTTATTAACAGTAAGGACATATCACTTTTGTGATAACTCATTTTGCATATTAGTGAAATGCTCTCTAATCATAAAGAGCAAAATCTCCCCAATCTAGTGTACGAGGCTATAAGTAAAGGTTCACAGTGGACCTGGAATCTCTTGTATAGACCAAACATGTTTGCATTGAATTGAGCAGAAATATTCATGTCTTCTCTTGCTTGTGCACTACTGTTTTTTTTTTTCCTCTGCTGTACTTCAGGTACTGCCCTCAACTGTTATCCACAGCACTGACTAGTTATAACTCCCTCACACATAAGTAACCAAATTAATTTTACCCACTGACCCTAATGGCAATGCCATACAAAAAATCTTCCACAAGAAGCCTGATAAGCATTTGGAAGGGCGTTAGAAAATCTCTTACTGTGTACTACTTGCATAGATGCTCATTTTATTTTATGTGATTTACATCACAGCTGATATTTACCTTTTCTTGGCAATCAATAAACTGGAATCAGATTACATTTTTCTCCTGTTTAATTGATCTCAAGTGTAATTTGCAGTATCCTCTTGCAGAGATCTGTTATAGGGCAAAAGATGTTTGGTAATATCTTGTCATTTGTAATATCTTTATTTTCATTAACCCTTAGTATTTGATAGCGAGCAAAAAATTGTGTAGCTCCAAAATTGTGTAGGATCTGAATGTGATTTTTTTTTTGTGAAATTAAATATAAAACACTCCATCCTGGCACTTTGGAGAAGCTACACAAGTTTAGTGTCTGTTGAGAAAGCTGGGGCTTCTGCCTGGAAAAGCATTGGTGAGGCCAACAGAGGGCACTCATCTTGTCATCTCTATTATTTGGATTACACACACACACACACACACACACACAGGGATATCATGCTGCGTGGTTGAATGTGCGACAGAATTATCAGGATCTGATGAAAATGCATGAAGTGAAATCTGCACCAGAGGCGGTCTGCTCAGAGTGTGTTGCACAGCTGGACTCGGGTGTGAGATTTCATCTGTTATCTCACAGCAGTTAACACACTCCTTTTCCATGCATTAACAAGGCATATATTTTAAACCCTGCCCAGCCGGGAAGGGGTGTGTGTGTGTGTTCTATGTGTGCTGAGAGAGAGAGAGAGAGAGAGAGAGAGAGAGAAGAATGTGAAAAGGAATGAGTGACAGAATTAGGGAGAGAGAGAGAGAGAGAGAATGAGGAGAGTTGAGGATAAGAAAGATGGAAAGACAAGAAAACGAGAGCGAGAAGAAGCAAGCATGAGATTTGGGAGGCTTAAGGAATGAAAGACAAAGGAGAGAGAGAGAAGGAGAGAGATTGATTTACCTTATTGTGGCAATGTGGTGCCCGACCCAAGACCCTCTTCAGGACCTGAATATGGATGCAGTGATGCATTAATGGAGCGATGGCTGGAGGGAGGGATGGAGGGATGAAAGTGTGTGTTTGAGTCGGGGAGTTTTTATTGAGTGTGCCGTGCTGTTGTGTGGGGTGGGGTGTTCTGTGGTGCTACTGGGGTCAGGCAGCTAAGGTTAGCCTAGGTTCACCAGGCTTTACTGACTGCAAAGCTTCAAACTTTGCAGCTTTTTGAAAGATTTTAAAACTGGCAGCTCTTTATTGAGTGCCTTGCAGAGAAGCTCTCTAAGAGTTTAAAGATTTTTGAGCCTGTCTGAAATCCACACACCCAAGCGTGTGTACACACACCTCACTACAAATTCACATGGGTCCACCTTCTTTGTTAGTAAGTTATTGTGTGACCTTTTTGTGACTTTTTGTTTTAAAATGGACTTTTTTAGATGTGAAGCACCACTTGAACCTCGCTTATATTTAGCAGGATAAGTATTCTCCACAAGGAGGCGCATTCAAGTTACTTATCTGTACATAATAAAAAGGCAGGAAAAAGGCATAAAGTCCTATCAGCTGGACCTCATCAATGCATATATATTTACAGAAATGTGTTTACAGAGAGGCTGTGCAGAAGACCAAAGGCAAAATAAGTGCAAGATCTTTCATGACTTGTTTTTGTTGAATATTTTGGCAACAAACCTTTATTTTTTCATTTTTCCTGATAAACTAATGTGCTTGGTAACCGCTGTAAAATGTTCATCAGATTTCAAAATTCCTTTCTAAAGTAAGACTCATAATTTTCAGAGATGATAACTAGCAAAATGTGCTCTCTGCAATGAAGTGTGGAGGCTCCAAAATATACACTGACAATTATGTATACACGTAGCTTTAACGGGACATACTATCTTACAGGCAGTTTTTGGCGCCACCTACACAAGGGACCCGGCATGTGACCTACCACAGTGTGGGGCGATGTCCCCCTGATTATTATTATTAGCTCTAGATTCTCAAAAAAAAAAAAAAAAAAGCAGTGTCTGATTGGTTTAGTTGTCTGTTCCCATGAAAGCACTGTCTGGGGAACCACCTTCTCTCAGTAAGACCCACCAGAACCTGCTGTTGACTCACACAATGGTGGTCATGCATTGCACTTTCCATCCACTTTAGTCCGGCTTGCAGGTCCTGTACACTATAATGATCCAGCACTTTACAATAAGTGCGGATGTCTGAAATTCTTAAACCACAGGTTTCCAGCCATAACAGCTATTCCCTCCTCAGCCTGAATTGTTTGGCACTTTGGAGCTCACAGCCTGAAAGATTTTGTAGAACGCACAAGAAATGCCAGGACCACTCTCCAAGACAATGCACAGGTGCTATCCGACCGCTAACATTTGGAAAAACGCTAAGTCCTCTTTCTTTTTATTTCCTGCTCTGTAATTCTAGGCTGCCTCTTTCGGGCATTAGAGCATGCTTCAATCAATCCTGCTCGTGGGAGCCAGCGAAAGAGGGAGCTGAAATTGATCGGTATTGCAGTTTGGAGATTTCGGTGGTAAATATAGCCGTGCACTGGCATGCTACACTAGAAGATAGGACTTTTTGAGTGCTGTGCACTGCTTTCTTAATGTTACAAGCTTTATTTTAGAGACAAGAAGAAACGCAGGCCACAGATGCATTGATCGCTTCAGCTACTTAGCACGCAGCGTATAAAACCCAGCAAGGATATCACTAACATTGGAATCATTAGCAATTGAAAGTGGAGGATCAGGTCGTCTCGGTGTGTGTGGGTGTGCGTGTTGGAAGGTTGAAGACACCACTGGGTATTGAGCTTTATGTAAGTAAACACCTCGGGGTATTGTAAACAGCACACGGTCATCATGTCTTTTTCAGTATGCACTTGAAAGTTATTGGATGGACAGCACATTACATATATTTAATACGTTTTTTAACTCTTAAATCTGTTATCTGTGAAATCTCCTAGTCTCGTAGAACAAAATGGAAAATAAAAATGCAGAAATCTGGAACAGCCAATATTACTGTTTATTTCATTTTCACGCCCTAGTTTCATTGGCCAGTATAGTTCACTAATATTAGCATAGCGTGTTGATTTTGCTTGCTAGCACTTAACTAGTCTACCAAACCAAAACAATCAGTGCCTAAGGGGGCCCCAAAATGAGAGCATCATTGTGAAAATGAATGTGACACAATAATTGTTTAATCTCAAATATCTTGTTTTTATAATCGTTGAAAAGTGATTAATTGATCTAACTTTTGGGTCGTTATTCATATAACATTAATGTTATAAAATATGAGCAATAATGATGTTTTGCTGAAACCAGTGCTCTAAAAGCTTCTCTGGAAGCTATCAGGAATTCATAAGTATGTTCTAGAAGGGTCAAATTTCAGCAGTTGAGACAAATGTGGTAGATCACAGTTTACTACACAAAAAATGCCATTAATCTGGGCTGTAGAAATCAAAGGGAACATTTACAAATACTTGTTTTTTTAAGTGTTTTTTTAAATTTCCTCTGGTTAATGTATTCATTCGCTTGGTAATGGAACATTAATTTGTTCATTGGCTTATAAAAACATATTATTTGCATGATATACGCTATTTGCAGTCTTTGTTTTTACTCCAGCCACAGATGGGACTGACATATACATTGTCAAAACTCTTTGTCTGAGCTGAACCCAGATAAGTGTGCAGGGTCAAAACACTGAGACTGGTTATGGGTAGGTTTATTATTGGAAGTTGTTACACTTCTCTCAAGTAAATCAGCTGGGGCTACACTAGCTTGTAGTTAGCTTTCTATTCAAATGTTCTCTTCCACCTTAGATGGTGCAGCATTACATCCTGGCACATGTACAAATAGGATATAAGATGTAAGAAGTTGGCTACAGCAAGGCCTACCATTGTGATCACAAGCTCTGTTCCTGGAGATCTACCTTCCAGAGATGTTCCAGCCACAACCTACAGCACCTGCTCTGGCTAGTAACCTTCTTCGGAAGCCCCTGATTGGCCGGAGTGCTATGTAAAGGGGAACGGGCAGCATGTTAGATGCAAGCCATTAGACACACCCCCAATAAAGCTCCAGGAGGAAGACAGATGAATGCTGGTTTAGTATCATCTAAATTTTTTGTTTAAGAAAGAGTTTTGCCCCACGTCTTTTGGAAGCACTACCCCTGCTCCTGCTATTTTTAGAGGTATAGTGGTACCCTTGTGTTTAATTGTGATTAACTAAGTGTTTATTCTGGTGACCTTTAATGGGTCAAAAAGGGAACATGAGGCAAAATGTCTTCGTTTTCCTGAAGTCCGCTGAGTTTGGGATTGGCGGTGATAAATACCAAATTGAGGTAATGACACTGTCTGACTGAAGAGGCTTAGGACTGACAGGATCGTTTAAGCTCTGTTTCTCTAACGTTGCATTCATCATCATTACTGTGCGTGTGTGTGTGCTATGTGTGCACGTGTGTGTGTGCGTGTGAGTCTTGCTCCTAGATAATGATCTAGCTTGCACGCTGTCATCCCCATTGAATGGGGGGATTGTTCTGACACATAGTAAGATATCTCGGAGGTAAACAGCGAATGTCAATGTTTTATTCATAATGTCGAACTGGATCGTTTTATATGTGCGAACCGCAGCCACGTTTTATGTTTGGCTCCTGGCTCTGGCTTGCTCTCTCTTCTCTCTCGCTCTCGCTCTCTCACTGTCTCTTCTCTGTCTCTCTCTGTCTCTCTCTCTCTCTCTCTCTCTCTCTCTCTCTGTTTCTCCCCTGTGTTGTAGTGTGTGGGTTTTGTTCAAAAAATGATAAAACACTGCGGTTCTGAGGTCATGTAAATGTAGACTGATCAAAATCAAGTGTGTGTGCATGTGTGTTTATTTCAACTGAATATATGCAGAATAAAGCAACAACAGTTAAAGACTGCAGCCCATCTGTTTATGCACAGTTTGAGGTCCCAGTCTCTAGACCCTCACTTGTTACCTTATCAGGGTCATAGCTTTGCTGAGATTGGCTTGCCACTCAGGGGCGTGACCACAGGGGGGGCTGGGGTGGGCACCCTGTGAAAATGCTTCGTCGGTCCAATGAAAACTGGAGAAAAAAACTGAGCTGCTTTCCAATTGGCCCGTTTGAGTAGGGGGCGTGTCCCTCACCATGCTGTTGCTGACACAGTTCACTTTGCCACGCATTCTGCAGCATGTTTTGGATCTATTGACAGCATTCTTTAATTAAAACAACGCATGAGCTCCATTCTTATTTTATTTTGTGCTTGGTAAGACCAAAAACTGCATAGGTGGCTTATTAAAAAGCAGAGATCTTCAAACTCTGTCGATAGCAGCCTAGCACCACTGCTACAAACAGGGAGATCCCCCCCCCCCCCAAAAAAAAAATGGATGGATATTAGAATAGATATTGTTTGCCCCCCCAGATAAGCCAAATGCCCACCAACACATGGTCACACCTCGCTTGCCACTCAAGTAATATCTGGATAACAGTGCTGTTGTGGTCAGAAACTGACTAAAAGATTTTGCAAGATGATAGTTCTGTTCTGTAAGTACAGAGAGAGGTGGAGTTCATAAAGCATCCAGGGAGTGGAAGCACCAGGAAGATGTTGCTAATAAAGTGGCTAGTACATGGAAGCACAAGGTTGGTGTTTCTAAAAAAGTGACAAATGAGAGGAAGCACAAGGTGAGAGTTTCTAATAAAGTGGCCAGTGAGTGAAAGCAGGAGGTGAAGGTCTCTAATACAGTGGCCAGTGAGTGAAAGCAGGAGGTGAAGGTCTCTAATAAAGTGTCTAGTGAAATGAAAAACAACATACGTCTTAACAATGTGGCCAGTGAGTGTATGAACAAGGCAGGTGTTTCCAGTAAAGCGGCCAGTCAGTGGAAGAGTTTCTAAATAAGTGGCCAGTATGTGGAAGTACAAGGAATCTGCAGTATGAGTTAAAGTGGCCCTGATGAGAGATCTAACTCTGTATCAGTCTTTATTTCAGGTCTTGATAACTGAAATATATGAGGATGACAGAATTCCGATCCCAGATCAGTCTCCTGTGCATATTAGTTCTAAGCTCTGTTTCTGATGAATCTCTGAAGTGAGTAACTTGCTTGCGTTTATAGGTCATTATGCCCTTAAAGAATCTGATGACACAGTGTATTGTTAGCCATGTGTGTGTGTGTGTGCATGTGTGTGTGAGGTAACAGATGGTGTGCAGTGTGTTTAGAGGCATTCTAAATAACAGTGCTGAAAACAAGGCCCAGCTGGAGAAGAAAATGCATTCAGCGATCACAGAACAAAGTACACACACACACATCACGCATCACAGAAACGGGCAACATACCCACATACATACCTCCATTTAGGCACATCAAAGTCATGTGTGTGTATGGGATACAGCTGAACAGAGCCAGAGGGTCTGTTCTGTGTGGGGGGACACGGCAAGGTCTTTCCCAGGAGAAGAGCTATCAGTTCAGGCAGAATTGCTATTATTGCCCCCTGCAGAGGAGGAGGTCTTGGGTCTTTAACTGATTTCTGTATTTTATGGCCTGTGGTTAAATGCGTTGTCCCAGAAATCTCTCTTTCCATCCCAGAATCACTGAGAGAGTAGTTTTAACCCTTGCCTTTGCTCTATTTATTCTTTTTTGAGCATTTTTTGATGAAAACTTTCTGTGTCAGCACTGGGATTCTCTTTACCATTGCTGCCTAAGCAAGAATATATCACTGACATTCCACTGGTTATATATAAGCATGTTCTATCAGCCACTTTGTATAAATATACAAGTGAGCCCCTTGTTAAGGACACTTACCTTTTATTTGCACTCACTGTCCATTTTCTCTGTCCAACTTTCCATAAAGGTACACTACAGACTTATTAGACCCTATACATCCAGTGTGAGGACCCCCAGGGGTCCAAAACATCCATACTGAAGGGATGGTGTCTAGCACAGTTTGGTGATTTCCTCATTCAAACATACCTGGTTCACGTGTACATTGCCAGGTTTGGTGGATGTGTCTGAGTCGTGGAACTACCAGAAACAGAACTGTGCATCCCTTCCTTGCCTAATTCACTTCCACATCCAACAGTTTTACAATTTTTTTTCTTCTGTGCATGCTCCTTTAGCATGTTTGAGCATAAATCTGAAAAAGAATTCCAGCTGATCCAACCATGTGGCTAAAAATGTAGTTTTTATTACTACATGTGTTATATTGAATTCAGACTTGTGATCA
>JBBPCX010000160.1:20838409-20849931 GCA_037974365.1 Hydrocynus forskahlii
AGGGACTGAAACTGTCAAGAATAGAGCTGGTGAGATCTCTTTATGTGAGAGTGATTTTGTGCAAAGAACTTCATGAAAATGTTTTCTGTAGCCCATAGACCTTTTATAACTAAAGTGAGTTTTGCATAATATGTCCCCTTTAAATGGACGGAATAAAAGAACGCTATATCTGCTGTAAATATGCCTACTCACCTCCTACAGCAGTAGACTGTGGAGTGAGAGACTACCTGCTCCTGATGATGTATATTGAAGGTAGGAGGAATATTTTAAAACTGTCTAGAAACACACGGTTAAAGAGTCCATGTCATAAGTGTATTTTTAAAATAGAAGACATAGTATGTAAACAAAATCAATATACCATGGAATTAGAACTCAACCGGGGCCATATCAGATCCCACACACATTTATGTTATTTATGAAGTTTATGTTCATCACGTTACTGTTTTGACATGAAGAGTTAGTTGTTATTCAGTACTCAGTGAACAGTGAGGTTCTCAGCAGTTCTGTAGGTCAGAGGAAATTCGCTTCACTATTTTAGTGCCAAAGCTGACAAAAGTCTTGATGCAGGTCTTTGACCTTTGACAAGAGGTGGGTCAAGTCAGGCTGTTCTTGATGCTTTAAGAGGGCGAGCTGTGACCTGTAGTCTGATTAATGTTGATGGGAATGATGTGACTGGACCAATTTGGCTTTGTAGGCAAGCATTACAATTTTAAAGGAAGCCAGTAGTTAAGTGGTGTGTGAGAATTTTGACATACTGAAGAACAGACATGCTGCTGCATTCTGAATCATCTGTACAGGTCTTGAGGTCTTCAGACGGAGGTCACACAGGGCACATGAGGTGGACATCATAAGTAGACATAAGTAGCAAGTTGTCTTTACACTAAAAGAGAATGAATACTGCTGCACTGCATCACATGCCAGAGGTTCCACACTGTCCTTATTGTTGGATTGTCCTGCAAGTGAGCATATCCATATGTCATTTGTTTGCTGACATTTGTTTGAATCCCTTTTAACTGTGTTTTTTACATGTCAAATTGAACACATTAATGCCAGTGTTGAGTCAAGGAAAAAGTAGATTAAAAGGAAGAAATAGCCATTTTCCCCTCTCACATTAAACGCTTAATTTTTAGTATAGAGGCCGAAGAAATCTGTCAGCAAGTTTAATTGTGATTCTGCATCTTTGTAGAAAGACTGTATTCCTTTCAATGTATTTTTGATTAAGAATACATCCCTTTAGTTTCAAAGGAGTCGGTGAATACAAAAAGCAAGCTCTCATTTCAAGGCCCTAGCTATAGCGGACATTTCTTTAGACATTCTTTTCAGTAGGGATGGATGGGTGCGAGGGGCTGAGCACCTTTTTCAAACTTTCAAATTCAATCTCAAGTCCAGAAAAAAGTTCTTTTAGAGTATTTGGCCTGGCCTTCAAGAATGGCCAAGCGACGATGCACTAATTAAAGAGCGAATGGCTAATTCGAGACAGCAAATATTGCAGTTTGTGTTGCTTTGATGTATGAGCGTACTCCTATGTAATTATGAAAAGGCTAGGCTCTTCTGAAGGGCACTGTTCACTGTGATGAAGCATAGCGTTTTTAATCGGTTGAGAGGGGCAGCGCTTTTTGATGATGAATTAATGGATCACTTTTCATTAGCATCTGTCTTTTTGAATGATGAAATAATTGTGTGTGTGTGTTCTAGCAGCCGGTTAGAAAATGACTCCACCAGGCCTGAGTGCCAAGTTATCTAAATAATATTCCTCTAAAAGCTTCATTGCCTAAAACCTTTTTAGTGCTGTGGCCATCCTCTGGACATATAGGCCCCCTACGTGCATATAAAACCAGCCTCTTCTTTAAAAGCCCCTCAGCACGGTCTTGCTCCTTAGGGACCCAAATTACATCTTATATCTGCCTTATTTGAATGAACTTACCAAATTACTAATAGATTTTTTTATGGCATTGGCCATGTTTATTAGAATCTAAACAAAGTGCTTCATGTTTTTATGATTAGTTCCAGTTGAATTACAGTGCATTATAATCCATTCTATCATGTAATCAACAGTAAATAAACACACACCCCATCCACTATCCGTATCAAAATGAACATATTGCAATGTGTTGTTTCCACATAGAAGATTTATATCAACACTGTAAGACCAAAACTAGATATCTCCATTTTTCTCTTTATACATTTTTTAACATAGTTTGAAAGTGGTGTTTCACTCATACATTGATGGGGCCCTCGTTAAAAACAAGGGTAAACTGTTCATGTAGTCTAAGTCACCAACAAGGCCAGTATCCCAGAAGAAGCTGCGTCCAGCTGCGTCCAATGCACCACATGTCAAAAACAATGCAATAAAAAATATAAACAATGGAGTTGAAAAGCAAAAAAGAAGAAGACAAAACATCAAAATGCAAATTCTCCCATGCAGAAAGGCAAAATATTAATTAGGACATTTTCTCTCAGGTCTACAGGCTTGGAATGACTGCTCAGGCGGAAAACTGCCATGAGTAAACAAACGCGACCTGATACTTCATGAATGATCTTTGTATGCAGCAAAGTAAACGCTTTGACTGTTTCTGTGTTTGGGAAAGGGATGTCAGTCCAGCTTGCTTGTAAGCAGTGACAACTTCTGGAACAAATCCCATGGCTCCGCCTCGCAGCTCTTCATGCAAATGGTGTGCAATAGCAAATACACAGCTCAGGCCACGTACAGGCGGCGTGTGTATGATAAAGGCGAGCTTTTAGTTGTGGTGTGGGTCACTCTCAAATACGTAACTAAACACATAGACCATTTACTTGCCTTTGTTGATCTCACCATCAAGCTTCTTTCATTTTCCGAGCCACCTCTCCCAGCCAATAACACAAAATCTTTGAACCCAGGAGAACTTTCAGTCTCCGTCCTCAAGAGGGTGGGGAAAACCAGCGGAGGGAGGGGGTCCGGAGAGTGGCCAAGCGGCGACACGCCGAGAGAAGGAGCAACTACGGCGAGTGTGTAAGAGAACAAACACTAATTTTAGACTGTTTTACACTGTTTATATTTGTTGAAATCTACTAATTGTAATGTCTTGGCCAGCAGCCGGAAGGGGCCGCTGTTTAGTTTGTGTAAAGGGACTTTTAATTTGAAAAAGGTGTGTGTCTAGTCATCCCGTGTCAGCTGTCTTGTGTTTAGTTTAAGTGATTGTGTTAGGTGATTGGTTTCTGTTCTTGTCTGTTGTGTGTTTAAGTTCTTTGAGTTCTTATCTGATTTGCTGGTCAACCCTCACAAATACCTTCACGGTACCCCTTCCTTATGTGTCTTCTGTGTTAATATGCTTTGTGTTAAAGGTCCATGTGCCTTTTTATTTTCTGTGTAGAGTCTGTAATAAAAATCCATCACATGCAACCTGCATTTGTGCCTCACCTCACTCCCCCTAGCCACCGATGTGACACTAAAACACTAAGTTCCAAGGATTAAAGCATTTCAGTTTAGTACTTATCAGTTTATAGCATATAACAACAACAAAATGTGTACTTACCTGGAACGTCCAGCACTGGGTCACTTTAGCCGTTTTCACATAAACAGGACAATGAGTTCTCTTTTCACACATGGACTCACTTGGTCACTACACGATCTTTGAACTAGGGTGCCAGAGGGGCAAAGTCCATTTAATTTAATGTAATTTTCATCAGGTAATGTCTTACACAAGGTTTCTGTTGATGTTCTGCACCCACACGGTATCTGTTTTCGTTTATGTGTAACTCTTGTCCGCTTGTTTCTAACCTCGCCCTGTCTCAACTCTTGTGTATTGCCCTTTCGTATCCATACATTAGTCTTTGTGTAGATATTTGTCAGTCACCTGAGATAGTTCCTGTGTTTGTACCCATGCCTTTCATTGTGTTTCTAGCTCTGTGTTTTCCCTATTTGTGTGTCTTTATTTTATTTAACAGTTTCTAGTTATCAGTCTTGTGTATTTCTATAATTTATGTTGTACTTTGTTTTCTATAATAAACATCGGCTGCACATACTTCCGCCTCTGGTCCACCGCGGTCTGTGTGGGGTTGCTAGTCTTATGATATCACTATCAGCTCACATGTATCAATATTCATATTCAGCTCCCTAACAACCGCATACTTCAGATAATCCTGCCACATTTGTAGGGAAAATATTCGCAATACACATCAGCTACGGAACATTTATCATCTAAAACAACTTCCCCACAGAGCAAACCAGCTTAGGCCTGCTTCCTAATATAGGCCTGATGCCATGAGATCTATTGTCTCTTTTGACTTTCACACTTGCATACGCACACATACACACTCTCAGAAGCACACCTCCCCATTGCTGGCGCTGAGGGATGAGTGTCCGTGGTGACCTTTAACCCCTCGTACACACTCCTGTCTTTTGAAGTGGTGAAGGACACCACTGTGACGAATCAGGAACTCATTTTCTGCTCCCGTTCGCCATCATTCTCCATGTCTCGCACGACCACTTTTTCTCCCAGTGCTCACCCTCGTACTTTCTCACTCTGCCCGGCCCCCCTCAACCTCACACACACCACTGCTCTCTTGGTGTCTCGCCTGGTTTCTCCACCACAGATTCTGAATGTGCTGCAGTGCTGTGCGTCACCATGAGCATCACAAATGTACAAGAGGTTTGCAGGAAAAGGTTCATTTGCCTCATTCGTCAACACATCAACGCTTGCAATGAAGGCACATTAAATGTTTGCACTTTTTGCAAACCCAGCAGCGTAGTTGCTGATTATAGTGTCCCTGACCTCCCCATCACCTAATGATATGTTTTTTGTGCATGAGGGATCTCTGCCTTATGTACAGTGTGAATGCCAAAGTGAATGCCTTTACCCATTTTCCTGAGATCTCTCTCTGTAAGTAAGTCCAGCTGGGCCATTTAGCACCATTCAGGACACATCCGCATTGCGTCATGTCTTGGATACCTTTTTACTGTTCATCTGTAACTAATTATATAATCAAGTAATCAAATGTTGTACTAAAATTACCATCATGCAAATAATGATCACATTACATTGTATGATCATATTATATTATTTGCATATTTGTGTGCACTTTGTGTGAAAAAATCCAATACAGGCCATATTTTAAAGCATATCAGTAATCAGCTGTAAAGAATGTTTTAATATCCATAATTTATGACATATTAGTGTGATCAATAACTGAAGCTCTATGCAACAATTATATGCAAGCCACACTGTTTTGGCTAGTTTTGCGTATTCTCAACTGTTTTGCGTATTCTCCTCCTGAGGCTCTGTGGCCAGAACAGAGACTCCTTAACCAAGTCAAGCCGTCACCGCTTTAAATCGTTCATTAAGGACAAACTGAACTCTCTACCTCACTGTATCTAACCTGCCATCTGTTATCTACGTCTGTATGCAGCAACTACTAGCACACTGCACTTTACAGTACATATAAAACATGTTCTGTGGCATTTCCACACTTCAAGTCTTGTTTACACTTGTATGTTTATTTGAATATATTTTTTCTACATTAGTATTACTTAGTTCTAGGCTCACATTTTCACTTATTGTAACTACATTGCACAGTGTCATAGACGTTTAAGGCACATTTCACTACATGTTGTACTTGTCTAACTGTGTCAGCGACAAATAAAGGATCCTGAATCTTGTAAAAAGCCTGAGCCTTACGCAGACCCTTCAACAGAGAAAAGGTCAGTGTTCTGTGCCCTTGTGTTGGGTTACTAAGCAGGCACAGGTGGTGTGTGTTTGTGTACCAGCCGCGCGTGTGTCTGTGTGTTCTGGCCGGCCCTGGCTGATATTCTTTGTGATAACATGCCTCCCATGCGTGTGCTCTCCAAACAGCTCGCACGCCGCTCGCAGATCCATGCTGCACAGCAGAGAAGCCTAATGAATATGCATACAAAGTGATGAATATGTATGACGGGTGTGATCAGGCTGTTGAGCTCTGGCTCGGACACACAGAGCACCAGATGACATGCTGGGTCGTGGCGGAATCATAAGACGCCTGTGTATTCTATAGTATTTTCAGTGGAGTCTTTTCTCCTTTACGTCAACAGAGATGAAAAGTAAGGATGGGCGCTCTGGGCAGACCTTATGAGCTAATTCCCCCGCTGACCACAGGGAATATATTTTGCTGCTGTCCAGGTGATGTGAGCGAAATCATCCAATCCAAAGGATAAGGGCATGGATTTTTATCCAACCAATAATAAAAAGGGTTTTGTAGTAGTGTATACCAAAATATAACAGTAGTGTATGAGCACTGACATAAAATCTTTGGAAGCTGGCTAGCCATCTGGATATTTGTATGGAGGTAAGTTAATTAAATAACAACTAAGCAGATAAACTAATATTCAAACCCTACAACGCCCACCTTTGCCTACTGTACTGCCAGGCCCAAGTGAGGCTCAAGTCATAGTGTCGAGTCTTACAGATGAGCTAATGAGCTAATGCTAACACTAGAGATAACCATCGCAGTGGTAGGTGGTAAAGTCACGTGGGCTTCTGCAGACGGTTAGTGTGCTGAAGTAACACGTTGAACAAAGAATTGTCATTTTATTGGTTTTGAAGTTTCCCTGACAACAAACCCTTGGCAACGCAACTAATCAGTGCTCACAGTAAAGATCTCATGTTCTGTAGTCGCAAAGTATACGGTCACTTTCTCTGAGATTTTCTGTAATGCAATGAAACCCAGGCACAGTTATTTTTGTACTGTTGCCACTTGGAATTAGAGATGAGTATCATTAGGATATCAATACCGGTGCTGTTTATCAATACCAGTACTTATCAATAATCTCATTGATCCTGCTCGCCATAAATTGGTGCAAAAAAAAAGACATCATATGAAAAGATGTGAAAGATTGAACAGTTGTGTATGTGTCCTGAGTTCCCTGTATATAGTATGAGGCAGGAGCAATTGCTTCAAATCTTCTGCTCAACAAATGTGTGTTGGTGATGTGCAGAGCTGAGCCAATCCAACACCAATGATTTGAAAACGCAGCCGTGTTAGAATGTATCAACACTGCATAAACAACAATGGCAGCACCGTTTGTCCAGGAGCTCATCCATATTTCACTACTGATCAGTCAAGAACAGGTACCACTTTAATATGGGCACCCACCCCTACCTAACGGTCAACTCAATGCTCATGCACATCTCTAATGAAAGCCAGCTTTACCCTACTGAAATGCCTGTTATTCTCTACAGGGGATGGAGGAGACTGAGAGTCTTTTGTTTACCTGAAGAAAAAATGCATCTTTAAAACAACCGTAGTCTCTGTGTTACAAATCAAACTTCTCCAAGCACTGCATCTATTAAAGAGACCGCCTGAGGACAAACAAGAGAAGAAATCATGCAGACACCTCTAAACCATGAAACCACATTATGGGTCCTAACATCTTGTTGGGTTCCATTAGAAATCCTGCAGAGTTGGAGTCATTTTAGTCTGGATTAAAGGAATGAACCTGCTGAATTGAAATGAAGCGATCCCGCTTTTGTAAGTATAATCTCCTCCATATCAATCACCTTTTAGAATATGTCAGAGGAGCACTCTATATCCTTATATAGCTCAGTGGAGACCAGCTCAGGTCACTGAACCACAGAGCTTTCAATCCTTTCAGCCCGGAGCTTAAACTCAATAACACTACACTCGGAGCCCTCCTTATTAATGCCGCCATCACCTTCACCTGGGCGCGTTTTAAACTCATTTCCCAGAGCCCATCATGGAGCTTGAATAATGAAGCATCTGAGCAGGACTTTGTTCTAATTCCGCTGAATGAGCTGGCTCCCTTGGTCCCTGGTCCTCATGCTAAACCCCAGGATAGAGGGGAAATTGATGTTTGAGAGCCTGAGGTGGGCTGCTGAATCTGAATAAAGTTCTGTCTGAGCAATGGCTTTGGTTAGCAAAGCCATGCAGTTAAGAGCATTGCAGTGGGATGCCAAGATGTTTGAAAGGTCTGCTAACATCCCAACTGTCATTTGTGTTTAAAATCTAGGCTGAAATGAACAGTGTTTGTTGAACAGATTTACACAGTTGAGACCAGTGGCGTACATGACTGTTAGAGATAGGCCTTCATTTCAAACCATTCATGTCAAAACACTGGACAAAAACAACTCTAATTTCTGCAATATCAGCACTAAGCTAACCAACAAGCCAACATGTTTTTAGGGTGTACTCACTCTGAACTCGGTGGTCTTGTACCAAGCCTGAGCACAGTGGCGCCCGCTCCTCACTTCCCTCACATCGTGCTTAATGTTCTGGACCTGAGCGTATTTATGTCTTCACATCACTCACTGCTTCATCCTTTTCATCCAGTGAGTTACCAGATTTATGGAGTGCATCCCTTACCTTTAGATACTGAGCCTGTAGTGTTTTCAGCTCCTCACCACGTTGTTCAGTACTTCTTTGGTCCACGAGCATGAAGATAGTTGTAAATCTGACCAATTATCTCAGAGTGGTTTTGTGTTGTTTCTATATTCTCTCGTCTGCCCAAATTTTCAGCAAACACATTCAGTGAGAAATCTAGACCTTACAGAAGGCCTAGGTTTTTTGTTTTTTTTTTCACAAAATTGAGCCACCCATATGAAATCAAAAACATGGTTGGTTTATTCCACTTTCTAATCATGTTGGTAATCTGTCAGGTCTTAATATGTCAGGTGTTCTGTCCAGTTCCCAAAAGCACAACCATTGGGAGAGTTCGCTTGTATCTACCTGCATACCTCTGGACTGAACAGTTTTTTAACAAATTTTAACCTGTTTGTTTCCAGAAAACATAACAATGATGTAGGAGTGTTACTTTAGAGGTTAAATATAATAGGTTTGATGCAGAAAAGTGTTTTTAGTTCTAGAAATCTTAAGGTCTTCTCTTGCTGGACCGCAAACGCGGGTTTTTCTATTACAAATCTGTACCCGAGCTGCTCGATGGCAGGGCCAAAAGCGGGCCACGACTGGGCTTCTTGATTGTCCAAAATGCTGTCATGACAACAGACAGATTTGGAAAGAGGCCATTGTTTTTTTGTTGTTTTTTTTACTGTCTGAGCAAAACAAAAAACAATGGTGGTAAAAAAAAACTGCTCTGACAGAAAAAAACTGTCCACTGGTTTGAATCCATGGTTATATGACCGGCCATAAACAATTAAGCCTGATGTTGTAGGCAAAGACATGTTTTGTGTTGAAAATTTGCCTCTTTGACTTTCTACTACACAAATGACTTGCACACCTACAATAATAATAATAATAATAATAATAATAATAATTAGTGAATTTGAAAAGTATAAGTTCATATGAGGTGTGCTGTTATTCTTGACATTTGTTAAACGCTGATATTAGCAAACTACGCTGCAGAATAACAGTTTTGAAATGTTGTATTTTATCTTTGTGTTGTATACCCATCTTTGTGTAGCTTCCCTTTTTTTCAAAACAGCGTTCCCTTGTGGAAAACAGCTATAACACATGCCCTCTAGTGGTTACAAGTCTTAAAAATAACCGAATAATAAGACTGGGGTTAAGTCATTTAAACAGATATCTGTGCTCTGTGAAAGCCACCTGTGTTGCCAGATCTACCCCTCCGCTCCACTGAAACCACATAAAAGCTTGAAAAAAGTGTGTGAATGACGATTCAACGCTTGTCCAAACAGTTCAAACTCCTCGATCCTCCTTCCACGTTTTGATCACATCGCATTTTTGCTCATCTCAGCTACAGAAAACAATATCACAGTTGAGGCTAAATCACGTTAGCTGTGAGAAATGTAATTTACTGTCTATAATCTGTGACTGGAAAGTAACCCGCACTCCCTGCACCCCCCACACACATGGCTGTTTCGCTGACGAATCATTTATTGTTTTTCTGTTTTTATTTTCTTAAAGAAATCAGCATCGGTGCAAGGACAAGCAACATACACACAGATGTGTGTGTGTGTGTGTGTGTGTATATGCATTTATGCATTTAGACTAAATGGTTTTGTTACTTCAGTAGAGCTTGAAGCACACGCATTATTTGCATGAATATGACATCGGGAGCTTTGTGTGTGTGTGTGTGTGTGTGTGTGTGTGTGATTATGTGAGGCTGTCAGGAAAGGAATCTTTGTTTCTCAAATGTTCTGCTTAATTAAGTAGTTGTGATGAAGTCATTCAGTGTGGTTTCGGTGTGAAATGGTTCATTGGAGAGAAACTCACTCATATTTCTTTACAGTGCTGGTGAATGGAACCAGCATCATTTTATTTGTGATCCAAAGCCACCAGTGAACCTACACAAGTCTCCTGAGTGATTAAATTATAGTGTAATTTACTCTTAGAAATGATTATAAATTCTTCTTAATTTATTGTATCTATTCTTTAACTTTTATAACTACTATTAAGTGACCTTGAGAGTCATGAAAGGCGCTTATAAATAAAATGTATTATTATTATTACTATTATTATATGTATTTTTGATTATAGTAAAATAGTGATTAATCTAAAAAAAATGTCCCTCCACAATGTTTTAAATTTGGTTTTAGGTCAAAATCTTTGGTAATACAATCAAAAGCTATAGTAATACAATCTCTCTGACGTCAGACAGTGCATTCATAACCAGCCCATGTAATAACCGTCTGTGAGGGACCTTTTAGTGGCATTATAACAGTTCCTTAAAAGTCATGTTAAAATTTGGTGGTGTTGCCCTTTAACACCTGAATTACACGCCACACTCAGAAAACACAAGAGACTTTCGACTTCAGTGTGTGTGTCACTCTTGATGGTATTTACCATGTAAATCGTCATTGTTGCCATTACAGTGGTAATTAGTCGGGGCAAAAGAGTGTGAAATAAGAGCCTGGGTCTTTTCACGAGGGAGCCACGCACATGCACACACACACACACACACACACACAAACACGGGATCGGGACCCACTTTGTTCCAGCATTTAATCTAACAGCAGACAATGCATCCACCCACAGATTACAGAAAACACTTCCATTTATTCACACCCATCCATCCGTTACACTCCTCCATTCATTATCCTGCCTGGACCCCTGCCACAGAGGCAGGCCGGGGGCTCTAGGCCTTCCCCTCAGACAGAGCAGTGAAGGAGCGCTCAGAGCTCAGATCAAGTCCAGTTTCAAATTCTGCTCCTTTGTATTAATTGATAAATAATGTATTGGATAAAATAACTACTGGTTACGTATAATTCATGTAACTATTAATTCATATCTGCATGCTAAAAATATACCCTATTTATAAAATACCTTATTTACATATTGTATTTTTTTTTCATACAGATGTGAATTAATAGATTCGATTATATATATACTATTTGACACTACCAGTCAAAAGTTTGGACACATCTTCTCTTTCAGTGTTTTTTCTTTGTTTTTATTGTTTTCTACATTGTAGTTTGATACTGAAAACAAACAAAAAGAACACATGAAATTATGCAGTAAACAAAAAAAAAAGAGTTAAACAAACCAGAATATGTTTTGTAATAATGATGGACTGTTGTTTCTTTTTACTTAGTTAAGTGGTTCTTGCCATAATGTGCAGCAGAACCGTAGTGGAACAG
>JBBPCX010000160.1:20865167-20877250 GCA_037974365.1 Hydrocynus forskahlii
CACACACACACACACACACACACACACACACACACACACACACACACACACACACACACACACACACACACTCGCTCGTCTCTCTCTGTCCTTGTTAAGCTCGTGTCACAGGTCATTATCTATGGTAGCAGGTGCTGCTCTGGATCATTAACTAAGCTAACACCTGCGTCTCCTTCTCCTCTGCTGTGTGTGTGTGTGTGTGTGTGTGTGTGTGTGTGTGTCCATGCACGCACTGACACATCTGTGTTCAGGGGTGTGTTTATATTGGAATGGATAAACCACTTAATCTCAGAGTCATTTGTGCAACATCATGTGCCTGTGTTAATAAGTTGCCCGAAACCTCTCAAGTAGACTAAAGCTTCGTTTTGTATCGCCAGCGGATTGTACATGCACGCGCTCTTTTTAAATGCAGTTCAGATGTACCAATTTTCCACTGAAAAAAACACAATATTTTGCAAGATTTTGAAAAACACATGACGACATAAGAGTAACAAAAGTACAGTGCAGGTATGAAATCGGAAGTCCGGACCTGACCCTTACACCGGCCTGAATCCTGAACACAACCCTAACACACACTTTTACACAAACCATCAGTTTGTGTTCAATTAGCCGTCAGTCAGTGCATCTGAGTGCTAGATTCTTAAGGCATGAGGCTAATGCAGTTAACAAGTTATAAAAACCCATTACATTATAATCTAGTACATTAGCTTGGTGCTTACTGCATGCCTACATCAACACACACCACGTTCAGTAAGCTGTAATAGACTTGTTCATGTGGCTTCTGGTACGAAATGACACACTGTTATCTACAAAAACGGACAAAATGGACATCCCGCGTGTGGATTTTAATGCAGATGTCGGGATGTACTCACCAAAGCTGATACATAAATATTTGTAAAATATAAGAAATTGCGACTGAATCTACCAGGAAGGACATTATCAAGGAAGAAATGGAAATGTCATTTATATAAATGTATCAGTGTGAATGAAACGGGTGATTTTGCATAGCAGCCCAGCATCACCCACATGTGCTGCACTTCCAAAAGCATAAAACGCCGGGTGGAAATATCAGTTAAATATAAACATCTGATATGACATGTTAACTTGATTTTTTAAGTAAAAATTAAACAAGTACAAATCCTTTACAGGAAACACCATTAAATGTGGCCTTTGTGGTACAATTTCAATTTGGAGAATTGATTATATTTGAGAAAAAAAATTAACATTTGCACATGCCGTATTTCAGTTTTTTCCCCTAAATATGTTGAAGTTAGCCAATAAGCAGAAGTGTTTTCTTTGTCCAGGTTATGTACATATTTTTTTCCCCACAAAATCAACAAATACATTTGGTAACTTTCTGTAAACTTTTGCACGTTACTCTACTGCAGCAGTATCAAGTGTATATTTTGTTGGTAATTTTCTACATTTTTAGAGACAGCTGTGCACGTTAGATGACTGGGAGGAAATTGTGTTCAAACCATTTCTTTAATACACGCATGTCAAGAAACACCAGTAATTCTGAACTTATTCTAAGAGGATCATCTGCATGAAGGAGGCCAGCAGTCGCTCAGTGAATTTAGTGCTGATGCAGGAATGTTGGGATCAAGTCTGTTCTTTGAGCTGAAAAATCCAAACAAATTTGGATATCGGGCAGGGAGCTTGGGTCGCTGACCTGAGTGACATTCGTAGAGCCGGATTGGCTGGGTTGTTCTTTTTTTTGGGTTGTTTGTTTGCTTTGTTTGCAGACTGGAATAATTTGGGCTGCAGCGGTGTCATTATCTTAGCAGTGAAGAGCCAATTCATTCTGTTAACACAGCAGATGTTACCCTCCAATCACTCACAACACAGCTGTGTGTGTGTGTGCGTTCAGGCTTGCAAGATGGTATCATTTAAAACCCCGACTCTTTTCATTGTAGTGACCCTTTAATCGTACTAGTGTGGTTTGATGTTCTGCCTTGTCCAGCATTCTTTTCAAGTCATCAAGTAGGTTTATTGTCATCTTAACCGTACACAAAACTAAACAATGTTCCTGCAGGACCATGGTGCAACACAAGAACAGTAACAGACACACGAAGAACAAAAACAGAACACCACAAGACTACACAAGTGCAAATAGAAAGAGAAAAACACAATATCAGACCACATGTAATGCAGTTGACGGCTAGAGTTCTAGTTTGCAGTATTATGACAGATCCTGTATTCTGGCATTAAGTGTGCAAAAATACAGACCAGAGACAGCAATAAATAATATTTGTGCCAATATTGCAGCAGCAGGACAGGGAATGTATAAAATAATAACCTTCCCTCTGAGCTCCAGCTCAAAAACACATAGAAACAAGCTTCAGACATTAAAACCGTTTCTGCTTTTTTAACCCTTAGAAGGTGAGCAGTACAGATCTGTGCCGAAAGTGGGGTGGTGGTGGCCTAGTGGGTAGGATACTTGCCACTGGACCAAGAGGTCATGGGTTCGAATTCTACCTTCAGCACACCACCACTGGGTTGGAATGGAAGTCGCTTTGGATAAAAGTGTCTGATAAATGCCGTAAATGTAAATGAAAGTGCAGTGTTAAATTGTCGTCATACGGCAAAACAACTCCTTTTATATGGAAGTTCCCCCAGTTTGTGTTGATGCTCAAGGTGTTAGACGTCATGCTGAGCTTTGTTTGGTGTTCCAGTTTGGATGCATTTATCATTTAATCTCTTAATCATACGGGTTCTTTCTTAAAATGTTTCAAGAGAAAGGTGTTGCTCTGAGGCTCCTGTAAAGCGCAAAGGGGAGAAACATAGAATGGTCTTTGAATGATTTTTACAATTTTATGTATTTATTTTTATTTATTTATTTATTTTAACAAATGGCATGTTGTTTTCTAATACAATAGGCTTAATCCATTTTGAGTAGGACACAAATGTCTAAATGCTGGTGAGCTCCTGTTTTTATGGAAAATCTGGACCCAGTCCTACACACACCCTTGATCATCTCTGCTTTAAATGACATACCGCTATAAGCATTTGCATTTGTGTAAGAATTATTGCTGTGAAATACATAAATATTGCATTCAGCCAGACACTCTCTAGTTACACTAGTTACTGAGTAATTCATATAATTACTGAAGATGAATTTCTGAGTAATTCATATTAATTAATAAAAGTTAACTAGTGAGTAATTGAACTTGTTGCTACGAATAATTTATAGTAATTTCTGAATATTAGTTACTATATAATGTAATGTTAGGAACAAAATAATTTATAGTAGTTACAGAGCAATAAGGCTTGACTAATTTTCTTTCTTATAGTTATCTGTATCCCTTTACTTTGCCTGTTTGGTGGCCTAGTGGTTAGGGAATCAGAGGGTTGTGGGTTTGAATCCCAACACTCCTAGTGTCATCACTGAGGTACCCTTGAGCAAGGTGCCGTCCCCACACTCTGCTCCCCGGGCACCCCTCGTTGGTGGCAGCCCCCTGCTTCACTTGGTGAATGGGTTAAATGCAGAGAAAAGTGTGCTGTGTTGTGTTCATGCGTGACTTTACTCTCTCTCCCTCTCTCTCTAGGAGGAAAATTGTGGTCTCACATCACCAAGTATCTTCATCAGGGCAGTCCAGAGGAGAGCTTTGACATCCCCTTCATCCAGAAGTCCCACACAGCAGCCGTGCACTCTACTGAACGCCTTGACCCCACAAGCTCAGACAGTGCAGACTCCCAGCCCAGCCTGGACCTCCAGGAGGAGGAAGAGGGGACAGCCTCGTCTGGGCTTCCTGAGCTGAACACCCTAAGCCTGGAGGAAAGCAGCTCGCAGGCTCCCCAGCCCAACTCTGGAGACACCTCAGAGGAAGAGTGCACCAACAGCTACCTGACTCTATGCAACGAATATGAACAGGTAAGTGTGCATCAGTGCAATGGCAGCTGTCTCAACAAACAGTTGTCTTGAAAGAAATTGCTTCTGACAGGGTTAAGTTCAAGTATTTTCACGAGTTCATCTAGGTGAGTGTTTACGGATCTTTGAAACATGAGCCAATACAAATCTAATTAAATGGGGGAAAAAAAGAAAAGACTGTCTTCTGTGTGTGAGATCTGGTCCCTGGTGGAGTACTAACTTCTTCCCTGATACAGTCTGGTAGCTCTTCTAGCAGCTCTTAATTTTAAGTCTAGTTTTACTAGTGAGAGGGACATGCTTTGTTGTGGACTACAAAGCGCAGATGCACGTCGACCTGGGTATCAGCGTCTGCTAAGTGCTTTAAATGTAAATGTAAAGAACTGCTCATTCATCCTAATGTTGCCAATGATAACAGCAGCTTCAAAAGCGGCTAAGCCAGTCAGATTTTTGTAACAGAACAATTTATTTTGTTATTTAAATAACATTCGCTAATAAGATTGTCGAGCTGTTTTTAAATGTAAATTAAATAATTTGGCTTAATGCTTTGTATTCTGTCATGTAAAGGGTGTTCCAGTCACATGAGTGTTCACTTGAATCCCTATGACCTGTTTCCTAATGAATTCTTGTTGAATCAACTCCTTGTGAACTCAGGAGAAGGTGGAGCCCGAGGCACTGGGCGAGGAGGAGGAGGGCGCTGAAGAGGCGGAGGAAGACTCCTGCATCGATGGGGGTGAGGGGTCTGACGTCGCTGCAGCGATGTACAGGTCGCCACGTACGCGCTCCTTGATAAGTGGTGACAGCTTGTGCTCTCCAATCACAGCGCAGGAGCTGCGATTCTTCACGGAGGAGGAGGAGCTTAATGACCAGCCCACCCTGGACTCTCTGGACCAATCAAAGCGCTCCCCCATGGAGCTGTTCCGCATTGACAGCAAAGACAGTGCTGACCTCTCCAGAACCCTGTTCTCCACGTCTGACCTAGGTTCGGAGGTCACGGAGGACCCCCTTGAAGTCGGGGCCGTTGTAGAGGTTCGAGGTCCCATGGTGGACCTCTGGTGCTTCGACAGCGATCGGGGTTCTAACGAGTCAGTGCCTGTGATCTCGTTCAAAGAGGCCATGGCCGAGGAGGAGGAGCGGCCTCCCGACCTTTTGGTCAACCTACCCGGGGTCCGAGGGGTCACGGGAGTCACCGTGGACGATTTGGAGGAGGAGCTTGTGGCGGCAGGTGTGGCTTTCGCTGTAGAAGCCAAGCCATCGCCTAAATTCGGCAAACCTGACGTTCTGCAGCTGGGGGAGGAGGCGGGATTGGACCTGTCCGTCAAGGCAGATGATGATGGACACTGCCTTGCTTCCTCCGCTAAATCGAATGCCACCGCATTCGAACAGGAAGGCAAGGTTCACCATAATGCAGAGTCTAGGACACGTTCTGACTCACTTTCTCCCTCTAGTCCACTCACTTCCTATCCACAGTTTTCTGAATTGCTGCACTCTACTGACCCCAGGACTGAGTCCAGCTCAGTTCAGCCACAGCTAGCCTCAAGGCCAGAGTCTGATGTCACAGGCTCTCGAGTTGAGAGGCGGAGTGTATCAGAACTGTTCCGAGAGCTGGACGAGCTCGCCGAGGTGGCGCTGCGCACACACATCCCAGAAACGCTAGTCAGGAGCTGGGCCGTGGACATGCTGATGGCCCTCGATGCTCTTCATCAGGAGGGCATCATCTGCAGAGACCTTAATCCTAACAACATACTGCTGGATCACAGAGGTACACAAACATACACACACACACACACACACACACACACACTCTACCAGTCCTCACAATAGACTGCTAATACCTCATAATACATTCTGCAGAGTATGCCAAGACTAAATGTCAAAAGAGATGGTGGTGCCCACTGACATAAGCTAAAATCTGAAGACTATTTCCTTTAAGTGATGTAATATGATACAAAATCAAATTTACACAGTGTTCCACTTCCTCCCGGTGGAAAAAAATCAACAAGAAAATCTGGAAAATCACATTTTTAGCTAAGCCGTTGCTTTTACTCTGTGTATTGAAGTTAATGTGGTAGTTTTGTCTCATACTGTGTGTGACGCATTTTGTTGCATTTGTTGCATTTCCTACTGTTATGTTTCTTGTCTTTGAATGTCTGTGGTATAATTATATCTGTCCCTCCCTCTAAGGGTTAGATCCCCTGCTCAGAGATCAGAGCGCTAATAGGGTCCAATGGTTAATAACAGCATTACTGCCAATGACACACCACTAGCACTCAAACCACAGCAATTACTGCTCCCTTATCGTGCGTGTGTGTGTGTGTGTGCGCGCGTGTGTGTGTGTGTGTGTTTATATGTGTGTTCATGCTTGCGAAAGGGGTTGGGGCAGATTCATTTCATGCTGGGGGCTGGTTGTAATTTTTTCAGACTTTGTTTTAGTGGAGATGTGAGGTAGCTTTCAGTTTAATTAACCATACTCTCTCACGCTCGCTCGCTCTCCCTCTCTCTCTCTCTCTCTCTCTCTCACTCTCTCGCTCTCTCTCACACACACACACATACACACACACACACAGTCATACACATGTGCACACACACACACATCCCTTGTTTCTTTCACATACACAATTTTTCTTTTTCTCTCTAGCTCTCTTTCTCTCACACTCTCTCTCTCTCACCCACACAGACACACACTCATCTCTTTTCTCACTCTCTCTCACATATACAATTTCTGTTTTTCTCTCTATCTCTCTCTCTTACTATCTCAGTGTCTCTCACAATCCCCCTTGCTTTTCTCTCACTTTTTCTCTCTCCCCCTCTTTCTCTGCTGTCTCTCACAACATTTCTTTCTCTTTATTTCTCCCTATCTCTGTCTTTCCCAAAATCCCATTCGCTTTCTCTCTCTCTCTCTTTGTCTCTCCCAGTCTGTCCCCTTCTCTCTCTCTCCATCTCTTTCCCTCCTCTGTCTCTCTGCCTGTGTCTCTCTCTCTCTTGTTTTCTCTCTCTCTCTCTCTCTCTCTCTCTCTCTCTGATTATAAAGATAAAGAGTTGGGGGACTTACTACTGAAAGATAAGACACTTTATCACACTAACAGATTGTTTGTCTAACCCCCCCAGGCCATGTGGAGTTGACTTATTTCTGCAGTTGGAGTGATGTGGAGGAATCCTGTGATCCTGATGCCATCACTAAGATGTACTGTGCACCAGGTCAGTCATTTCTCACATTAAAGCAATAGATTTGCAAAATGTTCTTTATGTCACGCCTTTTCCTGTGTAGTTGATTTACTATGACATGTTTGGTCTCATTTAATTTTTCACTGAAGCTACAAAGCTAATGTAGCTAACAGGTAATGTGCTGGACATACAGTTATGTATAAAAAATACAGTTGAATGTATGGTACAAATTCAGGCATGTAAAGACTGTAGCCCAAAGCAACTCTATGTGAAAGGAATGAGCAGTTTGTGCAGTTTACACATTAACTATTACTATATATGTAACTATAAATGTAATATTTCACCAAACTGGGCCTGTATAATGGAAATTAATTTTGTTCATAAAAACAAAGAGTATAAACATTGCTGATGTATCAGAATGCTCTCTCACACAGTACAGTCCTTAGAGGGACTTTTTTCAAAATGTTATTACAAAAACATTAAATATACCTGAAACAAATTTAGCTGACTGGTTTTTAATATTTTATAGTCTATAATAACATAATTTGGTGCAAACTATTGTTTTTGAAGAGACACATCAGGTCTATCTTTAGTACAGTAACAATCACGTTGTGTTGGAGCCTGAAAAATGGTATCACTCAGTTCTTCAACATCACACAATGCCTTTTTGTTTGTTCATCATTGGGCAGAATTAATTCTAGAATAGAATAATTGTCCCAGGCATTCTTCATAAGTGTGCCAAAGTTATATTCAGTCCAGAGAAAAAAAAGCAAAAACTTTTGAGAATTATGTCTTGGCCTCCCCGGTCTCCAGAACTTTCTCCCATTGAGCTGCAGGGACGAGCTGGACCCTCCAGCAGAAGTTTAAAATGACCCTCCAGCAAATGTGGCCGAACTGTTTGCAAACTTGAAAAGGTGTTGGGGGGGTTTGGACACAAGTTATTTCCGAAATTTGCTGGAAAGGATGTGGCATAGCTGTGATGCTATGATAAAGGCAATGGGGGTTATTTTGATGAGCATTTGCATTCATTAAATTGCACTTACAGTCATATTACACTTAAAAACCAGTTAGTTACATTTGTTTCAAGTATTTCAAACATTTTCTTGTAATAGAATTTTAAAAGCGGTTTATCATTTTTTTAAATCCAAGGATGGGCCCAAACGTCTGGCCTGTAGTGTGTGTTAGAAGTCTCTAAGTAAGTCAGACTGTGTCCTAAACCACATCCTCAGATCTGCGTCAGCTTAATGTAGAGCGAGATGTGGTTTAGTTGGGTTGAGAGAAGTGTTGGGGGTGTATTTACGGGAAGGAACTATTGACTTCTAGTGCAGTGGATCTTAGGGCGGCAACAATAACCGCATCACTGCCGTAGCATGGTATTGGGAGGTCCCACAGTGTTGTCATACCCCCTAACTCTACACGTCTCGGATATTTTTGAAGACTCCCACCCCAACCCCCTTTTCTGGAACTTCAAATGAAATTGGGTGCAGTATTAACCTCATGTTGAAGCTCTTCGAATTCCCAGTAAAGACATTTCTACACCACTGCAGCCTTAGTGGTTGTAAAACCTGACCTAGGGACCCCAGAAGTCCTGTTTTTCACATTTATGTTCCAAACCAGTGTGCAGGAATTTAGCAAGACTGTAGACTATCTGGTCCCTGTTTGTTAGCATCATTAGCTCCAAATCTAAATTAAATCTAAACTAAACATCTTGGCTGATTGACAGAAATTCACGTGGAGCTGTGATTGGTCAGGAAGCTTAGAGCACACACTATGATTGGTTAGAGAGCTCATTTGCATTTTGCAGCCTCAGACAACATATTGTGCAGCCCTATAACAGAGCTTTTTTATGAAACAGGCACGTGTGTTGTGTTTTTATGATTTGATCTAAATGTCTTTAGTTTTAGTATTTGTTCATCCTATTTTCGAATGGCACAAGCATCCAGAAACCAAAGCACTGCTTCTGATAATAGTGGGATTTACTAAAATATGTGGATGCCTATTAGAAACTCTTTTCAATTCCCAAGATGTTTTCTTAGTAATTCCAATAAAAACCGATCTGGAATTGGAAAGGTTTTTAAGCGGTGCATAGCTGTACAGTTGTACACGCGCGTGCGCACACACGCACACACACGCACACACACGCACACACACACACACCACAAACACACATGCACACTGAGGCCCTAGCTGTCATGCTAGACGGCTTAAGGATGCACTTTTAGCCCGGGACACTTTTTAATAAGTATGAAAGCAGGATTTCTGAGACCCCGAAAGCTACCAAATCTCTACCATATGGTTCAGTGTCCGTAAAATGTTTGCAGTCTTCAGTCAAAGTGAATGTGACTGCAGAGCGAACATGACTGTGTGTTTATAGGTGAAGGCTTTATTTGCATGCCTAGTTACAGATATTTTTACACTTTTTAAGAAAAATTGATCATATTAATGGTACTTTATTAAAAAGTAAAGAAAATGAAAGTGGTCCCTTATAATGTAAAATTCTTTCTCTGCATTGAACCCATTCACCAAGTGAAGCAGGGGTCTGCCACCAATGAGGGGTGCTCGGGAAGCAGCGTCTGGGGACAGTGCCTTGTTCACGGGTACTTCAGTGATGTCACTACCAGTCGAGGGATTCGAACCCACGACCTTCTGATCTCAGTGCGAACTCCCTAACCACTAGCGGCCCCAGAATTTTTTGGGGGGGAGCTTTCTGATTTTTGCTTAAAATCACAGTGATTCTAATATTTTGATTGGGTTGTAACTGAATGAGATAAATAACATGACTGACATAAAGTGCACTCATGCTGTCTTCGAGTATTGAGCACCTGCATCAAAATGTCAGAGCATAATTATTCATGACTCGTACTAGTCAGTCGCTTCTTCAGTTTGATGGTGCATTTTATTTGGTTCATGTTATTTAAATTTGTTGATAAATGCAAACAGGTTTTGCATTAGTAAATTTAAAATTGCGTTAAACAGCAAATACGATCAATTAATTGGCAGTTTGGGATAATAGAGGGTACTGGAAATGGCCTCACATGTTTCATGCCTTCATTCAGTCCAGGCAGGGTGAGCTTTAGGTCAAGAAAGGACAGACTAATTAAATTCAGCCGTAAAAACAGAAAATCGGCCAACTGGAACATAAAGAAATTCTAATGTATTGTTTGTGTTTATACTACACAACACTACTACTGGAGATAAGTTTATGAAACGAAAATCAGTATAAAGTATAAAGCAGTGATCAAGTAATGTTGATGTGATTTTATAAATATGTGTGTGTGTGTGTGTGTGTGTGTGTGTGTGTGTGTGTGTGTGTGTGTGGTGCCGTCTGTGCGCTATATATGTTCTATGTGTATATGAATGGTCAGTTGGGAAGAAGTATTAGCATTCCCCATTTTCAGTTCTGCTATATGAAGCCCCTCTCCTTCACAGCCAAAGCAGTAACACGATTGGTTTGTCAAACATTTCAAATTTGAAACTTCACACAAAATCTTTCACTGCAGTTTGAGCACTCTTGTTGAAAATAAGAAAGTTTAACTTGACCTTCATTTAAAGCTGTATTTTATTTTGCATTTCTTAAAAGGTGATATTAATCATAACATAGCATTGAAATGATTTATACATGTAACAAGGGATACCATAAAAAAATAAAAACAATATTTTTCACTGTGAATGGGAATAAAACCCATTCGCAGTGAAACATATTTTGACCCAAACATGACAATTTTGGACTCTGTAAAAAAAAAATGGCTGGGCATTGGCTGTTATTTATAAGGTAGACCTTTAATCAGTTGTTCTTTCAGTTTAATCAGCCAGTTATGTTACTGCAAACTGACCAAGACAACCTGGGCGAGGGGTGGGGGTCAGGGTGCGGGTGCAGGTGGGTTTGGGGGGGTTGCTGGTTAGGGTTAGATTTGATTTGCCCATGATCATGTTTCTGTTTTTCTAAGATGAGGATCATTGAGCATGAATGTGTGTTAATGTGCCCCCTAGAGGGAGCCACATGACAAAATTGCTGAACAGTTCACTTTGCTGCCTCTCTGTCACGCAGTATTTACTGTCCACTAATGTTTCGTGTGAAGCTCTCTGTATTTGATTTGATCTTTTTATTTTGATTTACAGTTAACGGAGCAGGACACTAACAACAGAGTGTCAACACTAAAGCACAGAGACAACAAACCAGCCACACTATTATAATAGTGCCACTCTTTCTGTGTGTGTGAGTGTGTGTGTGAAATGATGGGTGAAAAAGGGGAATTCAGTTTGTTATTAAAATATTAATGATGTGATTTGATTATGTAGAGATCTTTTTGTTCTCTGGTGGCTTTTAAACAATTCAACAGCAACTAAATCTCAGACACACAAACACACACATACTCTGTCTCTCTCTCTCTCTCTCTCTCTCTCTCTCTCTCTCTCTCTCTCTCTCTCTATTTGTCGTCTATCTCTATTCTGTCTCTCTCTTTCACTTTCACACACACTGTCTCTGTCTCTCTTATATTTATTTCTCTCTCTCTCTATTTGTCATCTACCTCTATTCTATCTCTCTCTCACTTTAACACACACTGTCTCTGTCTCCTACATTTATTTCTCTCTCTCTCTCTCTCTCTCTCACTCTCACTCACTCACTCACTCACTCACTCTCTCTCACACACACACACACACACACCCACACCCACACACACGCTGTTTTTTTTCTCCCTCCCTTCCTTTCTCCCATCACTTTGTCTCTCTCACACACACACACTGTCTCTCTAATGTTTCTTTCTTCTGTTTTTTTCTTTCTCAGTCTATATCTCTGTCTGTCTGTCTGTCTCTCATTATGTTTTCTGCTCATCGTATTGTCAGACCAGGCGGCTTGTTTTTAAAAGACTGGAAAACACAGAAGGGTGGACTAGGAAAAGTGGATCATCAGTGTTGACTTGACACACCTGCACAAAAACACACTTTCCACTCTCCCCTCTCTAACCTCTTTGTCTCTCTCTCTCTCTCTCTCTCTCTCTCTCTCTCTCTCTCTCTCTCTCTCTCTCTCTCTCTCTCTCCCTCTATCTCT
>JBBPCX010000160.1:20880747-20903709 GCA_037974365.1 Hydrocynus forskahlii
CACAGTACACACATTACCACTGTAGGTGTCGTATACCACAGCTTTCCTTGTGTGTGTGTGTGTGTGTGTGTGTGTGTGTGTGTGTGTGTGTGTGTCCTCAGTGATCACTGTGTGTGTGTTTATGGGCATGCCTAAGGCCTATGAATAACAACATTAGTTCTCTAGTCATATCAATGTGCCGGGTCTGTCTGAGGCGTTTCTTTACGCTACAGTACACCCACCTTCTGCGACTCGGTGTGTGTGTGTGTGCGTGTGTGTGTCCTCTCCTTACCCTCCTCTCACTCCCTTAGGGCCCCGGGCACCAGCCGGGTTGTCAGCAGCAGTGTGTGTGTGTGTAGTGCTGGTTGTGATTGTCTGAGATCCTCCCAGACACCTCCATTAGATCATTTACCCAGCCTGCAGAGGAGCACGGGACGAAGAAAGCAAGCGTGTGCGCGTGTGTGTGTGTGTGTGTGGGAAAGAGATGCCCGAGGTGAGTTGGACTCCTCAAGAACACAGTGTTAATCTCAGCTTTGGCAGCAAGCAGAGATATGTGTGTGTGTGTGTGTCTGTGTCTGTGTGTATGAGTGAGTACACAGACATCCCATGGATCACAGTTTTAGTCACAGCCCTCACAGCTTCTTCAGGCCTGGCATAGAGAAGGAGTACTGTGTGTGGTATGTGTGTGTGTGTGTGTGTGTGTGTGTGTGTGTGTGTGTGTGTGTGTGTGTGTGTGTGGGATAACCTAGAGGAGCAATATGTATATAAATACTTGTACATACGCATGTGGGACATTATGTGTGGGTACAGGAATTAATGTGACTTCTAGGCGTAATACAATCATTACCTATATTTTGTAATTTTTTTTATCTGGGTACATGTGTTCTTACATTTTATTCTTCTCCACTCTCCTCCAAACCCCCCCCACCCCCCAACACACACCCACCCCTTTCCCTTTCTCTCTCTCTGGCTCTGTGTCGCCGTACTGATCAGTGCTCTTGTGTGACTGAGCGCTGTGTTTTGTGCCAAATGACACACACACTCTCCGCTCTAATAGCCAGCTGTGCAGCCCCAGAATCACTCCTGACTTCTGACTGTGTCTCCAACTCCACTGAAGTGCCCTCTCACTACACTCTCTAGGACACACACACACACACACTCTCACACAGCTCTGACCTCTGCTCACACGCGCATTAAATTAATTATGTCCCTTAACAAGTGACTACACACTTAGAATACCAGTTTAATTTGGAGCGTTTCTATTGTGTTCCCGTGAACACATCAAAAGACAAGCTTCACTGGCCAAGTCATTGATTTAAAGTTATACTGTTATTTCTGACGTTTGGCTTAGTCCAGAACAAATTAAATGCATGTAATTCCCAAGGTGCTATTAATTACGCACGCTAATTTTGTCATGGCCAGTTCACATTCTCCCTCAGTCACATGATCCTGTAGGGTGAGCGTGAGGACGAATGTCCTCTATTGGACTCCTGGCCATAGACGACTGTGACTTCACCTTGGGTCAAACACGCATTCTTCTGAAAATAGGGCCAGCCTCTAGTTCCTAATTATTTTGACGAGAGGACAAATTTCTGTTCTCCGTTCTCTGATAATGATAGATGCACTCTTCTAGGCGGTTGAGACAAAGATCAGCCTGTACTGGAGCACAGAAAAATAGTGTGGAGAAGAAAATTAACTATCAAAGCAGACTGCCTCATCTGTGAAACATGGTGGAGGTAGTGTCACAGTTTGGTTATGTATGATTGGATCATTAATTTTCATGGACGGCCCACATCAGCAGCAGGATCCCATCTGAGCTGCATTTTTTATCAGTGCCAAGACATTCACAGATTGGTTTCAGAATTAAAACTACTGACAGGTGAAGTGAGTAACACTTATAATATCACCTGGGGAGGATATATTAGGCAATAAGTGAACAATCAGTCCTTGAGGTTGATGTGTTGGGGGAAAATAAATAAATAAAAAAATAAATAAAAATGGGTGACTGTAAGGATCTCAGACACTTTGATTAGGCTGCTAGAAGAGGCTCAGTGCATTTCCAATACAGCATTAGGCTCAGTGCATTTCCAATACAGAAGGTCCTATACCAGGTATATAGTGGTATATAGTAGTACCTACACAAAGAGGTTCTGCTACAGGGTCATAGGCACCCAAGTGAAGACTTGTTTAGTCTGGCTCTGAAAGAAGTCACTTGAAAGAGCATCACTTGTATGGGGCTGCGTAGCTGTAGACCGGTCAGAGTGCCCATGCTGACCCCCAAAAGCACCTACCGTGGGTAGGTAGTGGATGTTGTTGATGACCAGTCAAAACTGTTCACATAAAACAACCAACCAAACCTCAACAAAAACTCACAATTAGAAACATTAATGTTCAAAATACTAATAGTATAAATTAGTGGCCAACACCTTTGTCCTGCATAATGATCCCACCAGCGCAGTATTTACATGCAGTGGATGACCGTAAAACCAGTGCTGTTACGAGGCACAAGAAATTTTGTCTGATGCCAACATGCAGATGTAGCATTAAATCCTCATTAAAATTGTGTTTATCACAATTTTTTAGCAATTGGCGACAATTTAGCTTGTTGAAACAAGCAAAGCAATCAGTCCGTGAGGGGAGTTGAATTTCAAAAATCAGAATTAATATCTTGTTTTTCTGTTCTGGACATATTCTGGACTTGACTGGACATATGCATGTGTGTCTTTGCAGTAGGTGATTAAACACCAAATGTTGAAAGAGTCCAAATTGCCTGCTGACCACCCGATTGACTTGAGTTTGGAAGATGCATTTAGTGTGGGCCCACTTAGCCTTAGCTTTTAAAAGCTCTTTAAACACATATGCTGCTGCATTTTAATTTCATCATCCTATATGCTCAACATATATGGCCTGATCAGCCTAAAGGGAATTACACTTATACCCTTAGCCCTATTTTGCCTCCAGTTTAACCCTTTTACTGTGAGACTGTATATCAGTTAACCCTGTTACTCGGCTGTGTGTGTGTGTTTTAAGAGCAATACATAAATAAGCTCTTACTTAGGGTTCTGGGTCTATAGGCATTTAGGGCTGAGGGGGTGGGGGGGGGGGGTGACGGACTGCTTACGTGTGACCTGTTTTGGTACTGTGTGTGCTGACAGTTAATGTGTGTGTTCTGATTAATACAGATAATACTTACAACCACCAAAAACAGGCATTACTTTCTAATATGAACTGCTTAAGGGCTGAAAACTGGAGATAATCGTGCTGTAGAAGAGAGCATTACATACAGTCACGCTCTCCATACCCCTCTCAGTGTGTTTAAAATGTAATACCCCGCCAAAAAATCCCAAATAGAGTGTTTGTGTGTGTATGTGCGTTTTTATAAATGTATGAGCACCCAGTGCCCTCATAAGGATAGGAATACTTGAAAATTGGTAGAAAGGCGATGTTTCGCTGGTCCTCACAAGGACATTGGCAGTGTTTTTTCACCACAAATTCAGCTTTTTTTTAAAGAGGAGAAAGAGCCTTTTGGTTACTGAGGTTAATGTCAGGTTTAGGTGTACTGTAACTAACATACAGAATTACAGTCCTCACAAATATAGTAATACCAGCTTAGGTGTGTGTGTGAACTCAGACACATAGTGTGAGACACTCCAGGATTTTTTTTACTTCTGTAAGTGGACGTGAAACCCCAAACACCGCTCAGGGTGTGTGTTTAAGTGTGTCAAATCCTGAGCCCCTGAGATCCTGAGTGTGTGTGTGTGTGTCTGTGTGAGAGAGAGTGTGTGTGTGTGTGTGTGTGTGTGTGTGTATGGATATGTGCTTGAATTCCTCTACTTTAGCCAAGGCTTTATGCTATGATTTTTCTCAGAAGCTGTCAGCAAATTGCTGCTCTATGCCTCTTAAGCTCGTCCTCTGTATCCCTTGTCAGCAAAGCTAAAAATGAACAAACAAACAGCAATCAAACAAATCTACAGTCTACAAAATATGGCCCCCTTCCATTTCAGACCATTAAGGGTAGAGAGAAGGTGGGCGCTAGAACGCAAAGTAGCAAACTTTGGCGACATACCTCAATCTCTAACCTCAACTTCAAGATTCGAGAGAGTTTATTGTCAGCCCAGCCACATACGCAAGTACACAGAGGGTTGAAATGGCATTCTCTGAAGCAAATAGTATACAAAGCAAATAGTGTAAAAACAACTTCACTGTGTTTGTAGAGTATCTGTGAAAATGGTGTGTGTTTCCAGTGTGTGGATGGAGACACACTCACTGGGTTGGGGGTCCTTGGGCAGGGAAGTTCCTGACGTTTGCAGTTGTAATTGTGACTAGAAGGGATGTTTGGTGTGGCTTTTGGGTTGGGAAGTCTAGGATTATCTGGGATTGTTCTGATAGCACGTGAAGGCCACATTATTTGAGTATGAACCCCCCTGCCTCTTTGTCTTGCCCCAGACAGTGGGCAAAAACAGGGCAAGCAGTAGCAGCCCAGCCGCGATCCACTTACACCCCCAGCAGAAGGCAGATGCCTCCATGCGCTGGCATTTCGCCCAGTCGGGCTGCAAAGCTGCCACTCACTCGCCTCTAAACCCTAATCTCAGATTTACCCCTCCTCCTCTCTTGTCTTCTCTCTCTCTCTCTCTCACTCTGCATCACTTTCTCTTTCCCCTCGTCTGTAAATGGTGCAATTTCTGAGCATTTTTAAAAAAACTGCATTTATCCCTCCCAGAAAATCTGTTATTAGGGTCTGAAGAAAGCCGGCCATATAATACCTCAATCAGCCAATCAGACAAGGCTGCTTGATTTTGGATCTCAGAGGCCCGCTGGCCTCCACCCACTCTGGATATGATCCCGGCTTGTAAGCTTTAGCTCTGTTAGCTCCAAGTGCTAAAATGTGAAGTGGAGGATAGATATCTCACTTTTCACTTTCAGTGGTGTGGTCTTTTGAATTCATTTGGTTCCGGTCAAAACAATGTATATGTGTTTTGGATTAGCACATTATTCAACAGACCTCGTCCCACTGAGAGGAACCATGGCTCTAAAGAAACCTCTGAGAACCACTGTGAAACATCTTAAAAGGGAAATACTCCCTAAGAACATGAAAAAGAAACCAGGCTGGAAGAACCACTGAGAGGATCCAAGATTCAAAAGATAGAACTTTTTAAAAGCATGAAGAAGAAAACCACTGAGAAGAACCAAGACTCAGAGGGAGACACTCATTAAAACATGAAGAAGAAACACCAAGAATAATAAGAAAAATCAAGGAACCAAGACTTAAAACCACCCTAAGAACATGAGGTAGAACCACCAAAAGGAACCAAGATTCAAAAGAAAGAACTTCATAAGAGCATGAAGAAGAAAAATCACTGAGAAGACTCGAGAGTTTCTTAAAAGGAGAAACTCAGTAAGAGCATGAGGAAGAACCACTGAAAAGAACTACTGAACTCTCTGAACTCTCTGAAAATGCAACACTGAGAAGAACCTGAGAAAACACCAAGAATAATCCTAAAACTCAGAAACTCCCCAAGACCTTGGCAAGGAGCCTATGAGAGGAGCTGAAAGTTCAAATTAAAAACTGAATAAGTGCTTGAGCTTGAGTAGAACCAATGCTCCAAAAAAAAAAATGAGGATGAAACATAGAGAGGAATCAAGACCCCTCCACCTTGCGATGTTTTGGATCATGCTCAATTTCCTGGAAAGGCATGTGTGTTAGCTTTGGCAAATGAGGTTTTGTGGCCTTCAGGATAATTTTTTATTTTTAAGTTTTCAACTTTGTCTCCCATTAGACGTCCACGTTTTAGCCATCATGAAATTCAGAGCACACCTGTGAAATTAGCATTGACGTTAGCCTGTAGCTCTCCAAAGGCTCCTTGGAGCCGAAGCTCTGCCGAACAACAACAAACACACACCTGTAAACATCAATGGCTGTAAGATTAGCATCATCTAAATGTACGGGGTCTTGAGGGGAAGAAAAGAGAATGGGAAAGGGACGAGAGAGCGACGCGAAAAATAGCCACCTTGTTGCTAGCGGGGGTACGCCGAGAACATCCATTCAGCGCTCGCTCCTTGATCAACGAGGACGTGGAAAAAAAAAAAAACAGAAAAGAAACATTCAGCCGAACAAAAAGGGGTTTTGGTTTAGAATAAACACGCATTATTCTCCCAAACAAACCGTCCAGCAGGCGACGGAGTCTTCTGCAATGAAGACATGATGTGTCATGATAATTAGGAGGCCGGACAAAAGGGGCTCATTAATGAGCATGCAAATTTATGCGCCCCCCTCTCCCTTCAACATTTCTGAAGCAGGCAGAGATGCATGCAGGCCTTTTTTCCCTCCCCCTCCCTCGCTAACTGTCCCATTTATCCTCATTGCTCCATGCTCAAAAAGCTGGCAGATGAGTGCGGCTGCTAATGTAGTGCAGGTCGAGAGAGGAAGGGATGGAGGGATGAAAAAAGAGGGAAAGAGGCCGAGAGAGAATGTGTGATACACCTACAGTGCATCCCTAAGCCTCATCACCCCCCCCGACACACAAAAACAAAGATGATTGCACCCCACACCCCAGTATGCACACACTCACACTCACACATACATACAAAGCCTTGGTAGTAATTACTTCCAGATGCAGTCATAAGCTTTCAATGGGAGCGTCATGGGTCAGGGGTGCGTGTGTGTGTGTGTGCGTTTGTGTGTACATGTGTGCAATAATTACAGTGCTGTGTGTACAAGTGCGGGTGGGTCGACTTCAGCAATATGTGTGAATGCATACGCTACTGCTGAAAAGTTCATGATCAATGTTTTTAAAAATATAAAGCCCAGTTTATTTCAGAGTAACATAGAAATGCTAATAAATTGCTCGCAGACTTAATAAATAGGAGTCTATGAAAAAGTCATTTTTGATGTGTCCAGAGGGATGAAGGGTGTGTTTAACACTGATGATCTGGTTACAGTGGCACCTGTCGAGGGGAGGGATACATTAAGCAGCGAACAGTCAGTCGGTTTTTAGTCAGCCAGTGTTGAAAGCAGGAAAAATGGGTGAACATAAGGATCCGAGACACTTTAACAAGGGCCAAACTGTGATGCCTAGATGACTGGGTCAGAGCATCTCTAAAACAGAAGGTCTTGTGGAGGGTATGCAGTGGTTCCAAGGAAGGACGGCTGCTGATCCAGACAGGTGAAGACTGGTGATCCAGCTGGTGACCTAGCTGGAGTTGCCCCTGCAATCAGAAGGTCATGGGTTTGATTCCCAGGACTGCAAGTGGCACCACTGAGGTACCCTTGAGTAAGGTACTGTCGCCACACACTGCACCCCGGGCGCTGTGTTCCTGGCTGCCCGCTGCTTTACTTGGTGAATGAGTTAAATGCAGAGACAGAATGTCACACTGTTCACACTGTGTGCTGTGGTGTGTTCACATATGACAGAACCGTTACTTTCACTTCACCTAATTGATGTTTGTGGTGAGTGAAGGCCAGCCTGCCTGGTCTGATCCCACAGGAGAGCTGCTGTGGCACACGTTGGTGAAAAACTTCATCCAGGCTCTGATAGAAAGGTTTCAGAAGCATCACAGCTTGCATAGCCGCAGACCCTGTCCAGCACATACAAAAAGCATGTGAGAATCAGAACTCTGCCATGGAGCAATGAAATAAAGTAACCACTTCTAAACATTTTCTATAACAGCATGTGTGAAGGCCAGGTGTGTGCGCATCATTTACCTGGGCACCAGGATACACCATGGGAGGAAGGCGTGGTGGCAGAGGCAGTGTGATGCCCTGGGCAATGTTCTGCTGGGAAACCTTGGATCCTGAATTCATGTGGACGGTACTTGGACACAATCCACCTACCTAAACACTGTCTCAGACCAGGTTTACCCCTTCATTGTGACAGTATTTCCAACTAACAATGTCCTCTTTCAGCAGGATGATGTGAGCCCACACGGCAAATTCTTGATCCATGAAGGCCCCACCTCACAACAGGACTTAAAGGATCTGCTGCTGAAGTGTTGGTGCAGATACCACAGAACATCCTCAGAGGTCTCGTGGAGTCCAAGCAGTTCAGAAGAATTAAAGCAATGATTTACCTGCTGTTTTAGTTTTACAGTGTAGTTTCAAAAATCCAATTTTTTTGTTTACTAAAGTAGAGAACCATTTTTCAATAATTCTTTAAAGAACCATAAAGAAAATGTTCCATTTACGGGAGTGGTTATACATTTGAATGATTTTACAGCATACTGTTGATTACAATACATTTATCATCGCTGAGACAAAGCTTCAATAACATTCTTAATGTGAATGGTTATTTGCAAACGATGTCAAAAAGTTTTATTTTTAAAAATGAGATGTTTCGTAAAACACAATTTGATGTAATAATAATGTGACATATTGTCACTGTCTGAGGAAAATCTTTTCTGTAATTATTGAATTATTTGAACATGCTCTGTACATTGTGTCAAACTTTCATGACAAACTGACTAATAGAAACAATGTAAATGGTCCAAATTTAAATGTGGAATAAAATCTTATCTATTAAGCTAAGCTGAGAATGTTCATATCCACGAGAGTGCCTGGAGCGATGCATTGTGGCTGGGTTCAAGTGGCCAGGTCCTGCTCTCCCTCCGAGCAGATGGCATCTGGACATTCCAGCCGTCCATATTGTGGTTTTTGGATGAAGAAGAAAACTTCGCCCTGCATCTCCATTACTCCTCAATTACAGCCGGGCATCCTCCATCGCTCACAGCTACAGTTCTCTAACACTTTCGGAGCGTCTGTCTTCATTTCAGCCACTTTCGGCGTCCATCAGTCATTCCGCAGCTTCTCTGTATTTCTGCGTCGTTCACCTTTTGCTCGTTGCTGCCTGGCCCACTTCCTAAACTGCTGTACGTGGCAGATGTGCAGCATTCATTCTCATTTCTGGCCTGTCCTGGTCGTTTTCCCGTCCCTGTCATCAGTTTCTCGCTTACACTCTAAATATTTTTCCCCTTTTTCCTCCCTCTCTTCCAGTCCTCCTTCAGAATTGTTGGGACCCTCCACTGCAAAAAAAAACAATTGATTTGTCAATGCAAATTAAGCTCATTACTCATTCAAATGTGATTCTTTTCAATTCCTTCAACACTGTAGGTCGATATGTAGACCCGCTGTCCTCATTCTCAAAACTCATTCGTTTCAAACATTAGTTTCACAGAAGATACTGAATAATGTGTAGTACTTATTGAACAATAATGAATAATTTAGAGCACTGAATAATTTAAGGTAGATGCTGAATAATGTGTAGTAGTTATTGAATAAGTAATAGTAGGGACTGAATAATGTATAGCAAATACTGAATAATACATAGTACTTGTTGAATAATTAGTTGTAGATACTGAATAATTAATAGTTTACATAGAATAGTGTGTAGTTCTTATTGAACCATTTAGATGCTGAATAAATTAGAGCAGGTACTGAGTGATTTAAGTACTGAATAATGTGTTGTTGCTATTGAACAATTAATAGTAATATCGAATCATTAATAGTAGGTACTGAGTAATGTGTAGTTGTTACTGAATGATTTATAGTGGATGCTAAGTAATTTATAGCAGTTATTGCGTCATTGCTAGTAGATGGTGAATAATTTATACTAGTAACTGAATAATTTATCGTAGATACTGAGTTATTTCCAGTAAATATGGGATAATTTTGAAGTTGATGCTGAATAATTTATAGTTAATACTAAATAGTTTATAATTGTTACTAAATAATTCATAGTAGTTACTTTATCATTTTTAGTAAATGCTCAGTATTTTATGGTATTTACTGAATGATTTACAGGTGACACTGAATGAAAGGGTCTTAAGGTCAGTAATTGAATCACAAGCCACTCAGGCATTTCGTCCTCCCTCTGGCTGTCCTACCAAGACTTTCGAGGACGGAAAAGAAAGTGAAGAGGACAGTGAAGAGAGGAAATGGTCCCGAGAGTCGCTGAGAGGAGTCTGACATTGACTGAATCATTTGCGTTTTCTTCAGAATGTTCCTCTCTTCACTTTTCTCTCTCCTATAAATGTAGCACACAGAGAGCAGCTGGCACAGAGATATAAGGAGATATCTCTCCAAGAGTATTTAATATACCTTATTTAAAATAGAATATTTAAAATACTTTACATCTTTCTACATTTTTTTTTTTTGACATTGTCCTTTAAACAGAGCCGGAACATGTCGAAACTGCACCTTTAAACCTGTTGTTACCTGAATCATCTATAATAGTTACTGAATAATTTATAGTAAATACACAATATTTTAAGGTATTTACTGAATAATTTATAGTAGAAACTGAATAAACGGGTCTTAAGGTCAGTAATGGAATCATAAGCCACGTTTTGTCCTCCCTTTGGTCATCCGACGAAGACTTGGGTCTTTCGAGCACAGAAAAGACAGCATTGACCTGTACGTGCAGGTTAATAACTATTTAGATGTTTATGTTATTTCACTGAAACTCCTGCCGTGAGTCCCGCGGCCTCACTGGGGCTCTTGGTCATTTCTCATATGTGTTTTTATGGATGTTTGATAACCCTAGCACTAATCAAGGGTGGCACAGATTTCTGCAGTCGCGCTGGACGGCTGACAATGAGGATAAATTGCTTCCCATTATTAATTAATTGTTCCTTTGTTCCCTTTTGCATGTGCATGAGTGTATATGTGTGTCAATTCACATGTGTGAAGGCACAATGGGCAAGAGAGTGAGACTATTGTGTGTGTTGTTTTGTCAGGTAGAGATGAGACAATAAGAACGAACGCCGCGACAAAAAGACGCTTACAGCCCGCAAGCATTATCCGCCTGCCACTTAGGCCTTATTTTGTCCAAATAAATGAGGTGAACGCCCTCTGAAACACTCACACACATACACACACGCAAAATCACTGTTTTTGTGCTTGCTTCATTAGCATTCCGTGTTTCCTATCATAATTACGGCTTCTCACTTTTCTGCCACTTGAAGGAAAAGAAATGAGGCAAACAAAGCACTGATCTGCGGTGCATATCCACCGCCTGTGTGTGTCTGGTCTGTATAGGAGAGAAAGAGGCAGAGTGGGTATTTCCAGTGATTGTGACCCTTTCTGAAATTGCACTTTTCCCCGTCCCCCCTCAGCGGTCCGTACACATTAGACGATTACAATGGAACGGGTCACTAATGCACCACCTTGTTTCTCTCTCTCTCTCTTTCTCTCTCTTTCTCTCTCTCTCTCTCCCTCTCTCTTTCTCTCTCGCCCCCCCTCTCTAAATTCAGTAATTACCCATCTGCTGGGGTGCCCATAATAGCACTCTCAAGGGTTCTCCACTGTGTGTGTGTGTGCGCGCGCGCGCGCGTGTGTGTGTGTGTGTGTAATAGCAGGACAGTAGTCTCAGTAACAGCATTACCATCTCTGATGCTCATCTCACTGACTTTCAATGACAGCTTTTTTATCTAACATCTCTACCCCCCACCACACACTCACTCACTCACTTACTTACTCACTCACTCACACACTTTCCTCACTCTTTCACGATGGAGTAAACGTTGACGCCTGACAGGCACTGAGGTGAATGAAATCGATACAGTAGGCTAGTTCCTCTAAAGCTTGTTCATCCACTTTCTCTCTGTAAAGTGTGCTACAATGCCACAGAAAACACTCTTCTTGTTTACAGAGTCGTGTTCGCAGGTGAGGTGAGAGTTTGTGCAGAGTTTTCCATGTTTCTAGGAGTCTGAAAGCAGCTGAAACAAGCTTTTCCTTTATGTTGGATGAGGCTCTACAGAGAAGACTTCCTCCATATTGACTGTGTGATGTTAATCTCTTGAGGGCACTCAGTGCAAAACTGGGTTTTGCATTTTTGCAACAATGAAAAGACATTGTTCAGAGATGGGGACTGGAGTGGAGTCAACTGACTCATAACCAGGTGTCATTTGGCCTGGTTATCCAAGCTTCAGTTCCAAAAGCTGAACAAAGTTGGTTCAGTTAGGCCTGTTGACCTTTCATTTCCAATGACGTGTGTGTGAAGTTTTGTCAATTTTGCTATGATCATTCACAATCATTACTGCACAAACAATCTCCCGCAGCTCATTGCACCGTCAGATTTGATACAGCTTTAAATGGGTTTTTCCAAGAAGGCTCATGGAGGTTTTTTATAATGAAAGCTTATTTGACATACAACAGGGTTTACTTAGACTTTCAATGCTTCAAATGCTCTACTAAGGAATTGAGACTTGACCCAGCCTCACACCCCAGCGACTCTCTTGCTCTAGAGGTTCAAGACTCAACTTGCACTCACACCATGACTTGGTGTAGCATCTCAAACTGGAGACTCAGGTTGGAGTCACGCCCCAGAGATTTGAGATTTGACTTGGAGTCCTTCCCCAGAGACTTGAGACTTGACGCAGACTCACACTGCAGAGACTCAACTTGGCCTTGCATCTCAGAGACTTAAGACTTAACTTGGACTCTCCATTCGAGACTCAATTCAGAGTAACACTCCTGAGACTTGAGACTTAGAGACTCTCAGAGGCCTCAGATTCAACTTGCAGACTTGAGTCGACGTCACACCACAGATACTCAAAACCCAACTAAGACCGTCATAAAGCAACTGGTAAACACTGTCCAAAAATCAACAGAGAGAGAATGGAGGACTCCCAATGCCCCAAAATTACCAGCCGAAGACCCATCCATCTTCCATTGTTTATTCATACCAACTACATGAAAAGCCTCTTGTCACCTCTGACTGTCCCTATTCCACTCTGAGGCATCTCCTAATGTGCAAATATCTTTGCTTCCCATTACTTTTCCATGCTAAAATGCCCGAGCGCTTAATTAAACACTTCACTTTATTAGCACTGATGCCAAGCCGGGCTTGTTTGGCCCGGTTCATTACGACAATAACCCAAAGGCCTCTGGTCTAAATGATTGTATGACCTGAGAAGTGATGAGCTCAGAGGTGCTGGAGCCTCCTCAGGCAAACAAAGAGAACGCTCTGAAGTGCTGGCTGTCATTACCACAAGGGACTGAGAGAGGGATGCGATGCGCAGAGAGTGGAGAGGTAGAAAAAGAACAGGAGGCATGAGTAGGCCGGGAAGGAGAGGAGTACAAACAAGTGTGGAGGAGATAAGAAGGGAGGAGTACATGGAGATGTAATCTGCCCTGCTAATTTGTAGGCCCTTTTGTTTATTAAGTGACCAAAGGCTTTTCCTCTGACCACAATCCACTCCAAACAAGACTCTACCAGTTCTGCCTTTTGTTTTGCCAGTTGCAAATCAGAATCCTATCATTTCATTGTACTTCATTAGCGGCATCTTGTTTGCATGGTGCTGAATTAAGAAGGCTATTAGGAGTCATTTTAAAGTTACTGTTTACCGCCAAGACAATGCTATTTAGTGAATTAACTAATGAGCCAGTTAAAAGCATGCGCGCATTAGCATATCAAAGAGGGTATTTCCATAATTATCAAGACTACCAAGATTATTAATAAGATGGTTCAATTCTGTCAGCACAGGGATGATCAGGATTAAATGGACATAATTGGTAATTAAGGAATGTTCTGTATGCTGTTTCCTCCAGTTTTTAAGCTTCCTTTCAGTAAACGAGAAGCTGCATGGTGAAACAATCCAATTACCCACATGGAAGCATGAAGCGTCTATTCATACTGGGCAGCAAAGCCTTAAACATGAGCATCAGGCCAGCTAAGAGTTATGGGGAGTCCAGGAGAGCTCTTATTACCTTACTGTCAGCTGCTCATCTCACAATAAATATGCTCCTTTAATGAGACGGAGAGACCACTCTTTCAGTTCCGAGATGTCTAATCAGGGTCTGTCATTAGCGTAATTGTGCTCATCCCAACTGAAAACAAAGTCTTGATTTTAGGTTCAGAGTGAATAAGGTACAGCTCACAGCAGAATTTCCCATGTCCCCTAGGTCTGCACACTCTACTCCTAAAAATCTTTCCGCCCCTTCTAGCTCTAGTCCCGCTAAAGATCTGCCCTCTTTTTTGAGGCTAGTTCCAAGTCTCTTAGTTACAAAGTCTTATTCCTGGAGAGCCCCTTTTTCTGCGGAGTTCCAGTGCCCATCTTGCTGCTGATATCTGCACTCCGCTGGTTTGGTCTTTAGCTAAGTGTCTGGAGATCTGCCTGTCTGCAGGGTTTAGTTTCAGCCTTGGTCTTGGAGATAATTTTGGAGGTTTGTTGACGGGGCTATTGTACCAATTTGTCAATGAGGGTGAGGGTGTGCACTCACCTTGACTGTGTGTCGCCATGTCTTCTTGAAAGCTCGGAATAACAGATTTGATATTTTTATTTATTATTTTTGAGATCTGGGGCGAATCATAAAGTGTAGCTCAGACGCTCCGGCCTAATGGCCCTTTCTCCTATCCTTCACTCCCTAGAAATCTCCTCCAGGGATTATCTCAGTCCTGGGAGTTCGATCCCACTTCCTGGCCTTCTACTTCCATACAAGAATCAAAATCTTGCCTCATTCTTGATCTGCTTTGACAGGGCAGGTCCATCCCTTTCATCCCAGTTCTAACCTTCTTCACAGGTTAGTTCCAGTCCTGTCCTTGCAGATGTGACCTCCTGCTGGGGTTTTTCCTGGACATCTGCCTTCTTGTGGGGTTTGGTGTTTTGCTTCTCGGGATCGACCCTCTTGCAGAATTGAATTGTTAAGTACTTTAGTGTAATGGCAAAAACTGTGGTGATGTTCCTCTGACCAACTATGATACTGGCACATGATCCACTGAGGATCTCAAATAACAACCCGATCTCACAACTTTTCGTGCAGCCATCGCAACATAAAATCTGTTCAAAAACCTGCTGCGATCACGATTAAGGCCTTTTTTTTCGCACTAGGACAACGTTTCACTACCCTATGTATTTTAATGCGCAGTGCATAACACAGACAGTATCTGCGCTAACTGGTGACTGTTAGGGTTAGGAGTTAGGTTTGAGTTAGGGTTAGGGTTTGAATTAAGGTTAGGATTAGGATTAGGGTTAGGGTTACGTTTAGGATTAGGGTTAGGGTTACGTTTAGGGTTACGGTTAGGGTTAGGGTTAGGGTTAGAGTTAGGGTTAGGGTTAGGGTTAGGGTTAAGGTTTAGGGTTAGGGTTTGGGTTAAGGTTAGGGTTAGGGTTAGGGACTTTCCCCGTCTCACGGCCTTTCAACGTGTTTCAACCGCTTTGCAAACAAAAACGATGAGGAATCAACTCATTATTTCTTTCCTACTGTCCCTCAGTCACCAGTTAGCGCTGATACTGGCGGTGTTACGCAGTGCGCTTTAAAATCCAGGGTAGTGAAGCGTTGACCTAGCACGAAAAAAAGGCCTAAAGTGTGATCGCAGCATGTTTTTGAATTGATTGTATATCGTGATGAAAACTCGTGAGACGGGGCTCCAAATAGCAGCCGACCAGCCTGGATCGGCACCCAGTCATGCATATGTTAGCTTAGCCCATTAGCTCATCTGTGTCAGCCTTATGTGACTCTTCCAGCACAAAAACTTGTGATTTCTTTGTGTATTTTGAATCATCAAACATATTTTCAAAAATTCAGTGTATTTTTAAACATTAGTGCTACTGAATTTTTTTGCATAACACCAAAAATCTCTTTATTAGTTTTAATGGATCCTCAAATATCAAAATGAGTCAGAATCCACATCTCTACTACGTAGTCATTAGGAAAGATATTATTAGTACAGATGTTACCAAATCTTCTCTTATCTATTAATATAAAACCTCCCCACATTTACTAATGTATCCAGTTTCTGCAGACTTTCAACAGCACTGATTTTCCATCCCTCTTCAACACATTTTTTGTAAAAAACGGTCAATCTTTTGCAGCTTCTCCCACCGCAGCCTCACAACTGAGTGATAAAAGTGTTAAAAGCGGACCGATCAAATAGACTGTATTTGTCCATCTGCTCCTAGCAGCCACCTGCCCTGAAAAATACAAAGAACTAGTGAGATTTATCTGATCAACATTGAAAATATTTCCATTATCAGGGCTACCAGTGTGTGTGTGTGTGTGTGTGTGTGTGCGCGTGTGCGTGTGCATGTGCGTGTGTGTGTGTGTGTGTGTGTGTATGCGTCTGTGTGGGTATGTCTACATGTCATAACAGACACAACACTAAAACAACAGAAACAACAGAAATAATAGCATTCCTGTTCTGGCATTTCCACTGTCCTTTACGGACAAACATGTCGGTGTCCGCCTCTCTGCAGTCCCCGTCCTCCGCATGCGGAAAGTGATTAACGCGAGCTCGCATATTAATCTGTTTTCAAAATGAATTTTAATCCCTCCCTCAAACATTTACAATGTCGGGCTCTCGTCCCCGTGGCCGGCCTGAGAGGCGGCCTGCAGGGTCTCTGTGGCCACAGACACAAGCGAGACAAAGATCAAAGTCATCATCATGGTCACCGTCATCGCTGTCATTGTTGTGGCGACGGCTCGAGATTATAATCCTAATGCACCTTTATCAAATACCTAACTGGCCTGTGCTCTGTGTTTTGTTCACTTAAATGCAGATGAGGGATTAGGCTGTCTCCAGGCGTGTGTGTGTGTGTGTGTGTGTGTGTGTGTTTGTGTGCGTGGGGGGGGCTCTAGAGGAATGAGGCCTGTGCCTGTATTAGAATGTGGCCTCTGCTTGAGGGCCTGGAGTTTTTGTTGTTGTTGTCATTGTTGTTGTGTGCATTTCTGTGTATGCAAAGAAACTCTGGGTGGGGTGGGCTTGGGTCGGGTGGCGGGGGGGGGTCTTTGTGTGTAGGCGCGCTATGAAATGTTTACAGATGTAAGAGTAATCAGGGCCTGCCGGGGCTTCCTCAGGGCAGACTCGAGTGAGCAGAGCTAACCTATTTTCTTTGGCAAGGTTGGAGAGCCCTTTTTCGTCTCGCTCGATCTCTATCTGCGTCTCTCTCGCCCTCTTCCTTTGTATCTCTCTCCCTCCGTCTGTCTGTTGTTGTAATAAGTTGCAATAGTAGATAGATGTGTCTGGTTTGAGGGCGTGCAAAGTGTGTGTGTGTGCGTGTTTTAATTTGGGTCAGCAGAAGACACACTGACCTATCCAAAGGCACTGTCCGTTCTCCTTCAACTTTGGTAAACACCTTTGGCTGGAATAATGGCTCCATTAACATACAGTGGCTCCGAGATCTCGCCAGGAAACACGAAGGTCTTTCCACACAGAGCAGCACGCGGACTCACTTCTGGACAGTTCTAATGGCCCGCTGATGGTTCTGGACCCCTCGGCATCTTTGCAAATCCGTTTGAAGCAAGAATACAAAGACTTAGGTGTGTTTGCGTGATGGTATTTAGAGAGGAACAGTTGTGCAAACGTTACATAAGAGAATATGAATGCTTGCTAAAAGCTTTTTGATTTAAACCAATAATGAAAATATGTTGGGTTGTGCCTTGCTACTTTTCTGCTACTGCAGTCACCCCTTTTGTAATAATAATAATAATAATAATAATAATAATAATATTAATGGCCACACTTTATTTTGATGATGCCATATAGATGACCTACAGGTACTTTAACTGTCTATAACAGAAGAAACTCAGTATGAGGTTTAGAATTAAAATTAGGGTTAGATTTAAGTTTTGGGTTAAGGTTAGAATTAAGATTTAGGGTTAACAATAATAGTGTATTAAATTTTACTCTTACCTATTATTTAGATGTATTATATTTAATTAATGTCTTTTCTGAATAATAATTTATTAGGATGACCCACTCTGCTCAGCTTGTCCCATTTATGCAATATTTATTTGTTTGTTTATTTGTTTGTTTTTAGCTCTCAGACCATCAGACCAGTGGAGAGCCCTCAGGACCTGGAGGACTAATATGTACGAATCATTTTTTAATTTGTTTTTATTGAATAGAATTATGATGCTTATTGTATTGTTTTCTTCTTTGGCGTCTAGGCTTCCGGTAAGCTGGACTGAAGGCTTTACATGTTGGATCAACACCCTAAGTAATCCAGAAGTGACAGGTGAGTCTTGTTTTGACTGACAGAGAGTGGGACCGATTTTGTGAGACGAAACATCACTTAATGCCTTTTAGAGCATCATTGACTGTGATGCGGCATCACAGACTGCGAAGTGGCAGCCTCAGCAGCCAGTTGTCATAACATAAAACAGCTGTAAAGCTGAAGGATTCACCACAAAACCTACAACTTACAAGCTCAAATATATGCTCATTTCTTTTACAAGCCTTCAGATATCTTTGTTTAATCTAGAACGGTGTGTGTACAACCATTTGTTTTGTGTGAATATGCTCGTTGAAATGTTACAAGGGTGCTAGCCAAAATTAGCCTTATTAAAGATTTATTTTGGAGGAGTGTGTGGCAGCAGGTTTTGACATTTGAGGCCTCGTTGTAATATTCATCACGTGGTTATGTGGTTTCCATTATGTGTATGTTATCTATAAAAAGTGAACAAAAGATACATGAAACCTTGAACTGTGTCTGAGGCTAACTGATATGTTAGTTGCTACATTAGCATCATAGCTCAAGTGCACAGCTAAAAATGTGATGTTCAGACACATCCCGGGTGAATGGCTACATTTGGAGTGAGGTAAACACTGTAAATGTGATCTTTTCAACAAATTTCCCCTTGAGCCCCTTCTGTTAAACACGAGATCCGTTGTTAAGTGACATTGTTGAAATAATCAGACATCTTGGTGCGAGATCGGCGAGGCTCTTTGTCACAAAGCGATTTGTTCTCTGGGATCATGTGAAGCCTTCAGCACGCGTTCGCTTTCAACCGGCGCTCTCAGAGAGACCCAATCTCCAGGAGAGCCGCGGTATCACACCTCCATTCAGGCTGGAGTATTTCTCTCCCTGCGCTCGAGTGCGTCCACAGCGATTACGCGGGGAGCGCTGCGCCGGCTGTCCTTTTGTTTAAACAGCGTCCACTAGACTCCTCTGCTCTCGTCCTCCTCTCGGCCCTCTCTCCCTCTCTCGTCCCTCTGTTTTTCTCCACTTCATCGCACCATCCTCCATTCTTTTGGAATCATTAACGGTAACCCATCAGGCCACTTCTCTTGCTCTAAGTGGTCAGTCTATTAGGAGTATAATTAGCATACCGCCTCCAGACGGCCTGGCTTCTGTCAGATGAGAGAGTTTATATAATGTTGAAAAAAAAGATACATACAAATATATATATAATTTGTGTAAGAAAAATCTTGTGTACCACATGTATACTTAGTGACAGTTTTTGGTGTGTTTATCCTGTCTGTTTACTCACAGGGCCGTATCGTAGTGAACCAAATTTTCCTCTTTTTTGCCTAAAACATAACATTAACTCTCCCTTTTTCGTGTGGTTACACACACTCACACACTCACACACTCACATGTGTAAATGAGATTTTCTGAATGATTCCTTTATGTAGATTCAAAAAATGAACCTACCGACTGTCAACATTAACTACATGAACTGTGTCCATTAAATCGAACAACATTAAATGAAATGACATTTCGGTGAATGAAATCTGTTCATTTTGTTCCAAATGGAATTCTGTTGCAGTGAAAGATGAGTAAATTGTACTGAAACAGTTTAAACCTCGCTCTAGCAGCAGCTGAATGTTAAGGTAAGAAAAGTGTGAAGACTCAACTCGACTCTGTCTGACTAAACTGAAACGTGTGGCGCAGTGTGAATCCATACAATAATTTATTTATGAACTATATTAGATTGAACATAGGCATGGCACATAAAAATGACTGATTAGAATGTACTCAGATCATTTGAGTAATTTTCAGAATTAACTGTTTGTTAATCAAGTATCTCCAAGGCTTCTTAGCTTCTTATCATAACTCTTTTAGGTCTTTTCTTTTTTTATGTTTTTTATTAATGTGTTTTTCTACACTGACTTCGTCTCTATGATTTTTCAAATCTATATTTACCAAACTGTGATTATCCAGTAAAAGATAGTTAATTAAAGATAAGTAAGGATTGTCCAAGTAAGTATACCCCCAAGTCCTTCCTTTTGGACGTGTGACCAAAGGATTAAAGTGATTCCAAAAAATCTAATTTACTGGCAAAAATTCAAATATACACAACAGCCACCCCCACACCCCACTTGTAGTTGATTGGAAGTACAATGCTAATATAGCTAATATAGTTAAAATGCGAAGGATGAAGCTACTTTTTTAGGCGTGTTTATAAATTGCAGTGAGTCGCAGTGTCAGATACCACTTGAACACATCTATTACCGATTACTGAACACCTCCGCTCAGTTTGAGCTGAGTGTGTGATGGTTTAGGCCGGCAGTTAGCACAGCGCCAGTTGGTGGGCTTCCACTACTACGGGAATGAACATGCCTCAGCTCATCAGCCACGTCTAGAGGAAGAGAGGAAAACAGAGTACATCTGAGTTTATGCTTTATCGCTGTTTATGATCTGGACCAGTCCGAAAAACAAGCCCCTCCCTGTGTTGTTGGTGGGCAATGTGTTGGACGAATGAAGGGATGGGCACGCTTTAGTGTTTGGGTGTGAACTGAAACAGTTGTAATTATTTCCACCGTTCATCACCCCTGAAACCACACATATGCACACACACACACACGGTATAAACAGGGATGATTTCACACAGGCTGGCACAGCCTAACTTACCTGGCAGAGAGAGAGAGTGAGACAGAGAGAGAGAGAGAGAGAGAGAGAGAGAGAGAGAGAGAGAGAGTTTGAGGAGGGGTGAGGTACTGGGCTTAGTGGCCTGGAGTGAGGTTAACCAGAGGAGAAACAAGCAAGGACACACTCCCTGTCTGTCTTTCTCTATCGCTCTCTCTCTCTCTCTCACTCTTTTCTCTCCTTTCTCTCTCTCTTTTCTCCCCTTTCTCTCTCTCTCTCTCTCCCTCCCTCTCTTTCTCTCTCTCACACACCCACAAGTACATGCCAGCCAACAAAAAAAAAATGACACAAGGAGCCATGCGGCGGGGGCCTTTACTTTTGCAGATATAAACACACTAGCTAACGAAGACAAAAAGATCAAAGGCTCTTCAGTGGTTGGTGGAAGGGTCTTTGACTCGTATAGAAATGTTACATTATGTGGAGACTCTTAAAACTTTGAAAAGGTTCACACTCACGCAACACATTTACAACAATTTCTTAAATAAATTTATTGAAAGGTTCTTCAGGGAGCCAGCAGTGGTTTTTCCGTGGACTCACTCCAGAGGAGCGGAGTGGAGAGCAGGACAGACGAGAGAAAACTGGGTGAAGAGGGCAGAGCAGCAATAAAGCAGCGAAGAGAATATCTGACCGGTTTAGTGTTTGATATACAGGCCCTCAATTAACAAACTCACTCTGACAGATGATGATGGAGAGAGAGAGAGAGAGAGAGAGAGAATTAGAGAGGGAGAGAGAGAAAGAGAGAGACAGAGACTGAGACAGGCAAACAGAGAGTGAGAGAGAGAAAGAGAGAGATTAAGACAGGCAGAGCGAGAGAAAGAGAGAAAGAAACTGAGAGATTAAGACAAGCAGAGAAGGAGAGAGACAGAACAGGAGATAGAGAGAGATTAAGACAGGCAGAGAGAGAGAGAGAGAAAGGGGGTAGAGAAGGAAAAAAGGCACGGAATCCAAGTGAAAGAGGAGCTGATGATCATGTTGGATTCATAATTATAAATGGTTCATGTCCCCGCTGAGTATGTCTGGTTACTGGCTTATTTTGTGTGTGTTTGTGTGTGTGTGTGTGTGTGTGTGTGTGTGTGTGTGTGTGTGTGTGTATGTTTGTGTGTGTGTGTGTGTGTGTGTGTGTGTTTGTGTGTGTGTGTGTGTGTGTGTGTGTGTGTGTGTGTGTGTGTGTGTGTGTGTATGTTTGTGTGTGAGAGAGAGAGCGCGTGAGAGAGAAAGCCAACCAATGGGACCGATAATGGCCAAAAAACACTGTTTACTAAAAGCTCCATGTTTCATGTTTTTTTTTGGTCTGAAAAAGTGAAATTCTTTTGGGTAACTGAGGTTCAGTTTAGCATTAGAAAGTTCTTACTTATGAATATAAGGTATAAATATATAATATATCATACGTATGGGAAAGATTATTATTACACACATACACTGATCAGCCACAACATTAAAACAACTGACAGGTTATGAGGGGTGGGGTATTTCAGGACACGAGTGATCGGTCACTTCTTGAAGTTAATGTGCTGGAAGCAGGATGGATGGGTGAGTGTAAGGATGTGAGAGACTCTGACAAGGCAGAAGTGTTTTTCAGCAAAACAATGCGCCCCCACACTGCAAACACTGTTCAGCAACAGTTTGATCAACATGACAAAGAGTTCAAAGTGTTGACTTGGCCTCCAAATTCCCCAAATCTCAATCTGATCAAGCATCTGTTGGATGTGCTGGACAAACCATTCAGATCCATGGAGGCCCCAGTTCGTGGCTTCAATCATTTGCAGATTTTTTCTTAAAACCAAACTAATAATTGTTTGCAGAAACCCCCCGCAAATTTGTGGAAACCGTAAATATCTTCCATGGTTTTTTTTGCCTTTTCATGGCAGTATATAATTTTTTACACATTATAGCGCTGAATGATTAAGAAAAATAGAATTTACAATTTTTTAAACATAAATATTAATGTAAATTCAGCTAAATTTCCATATAAAATATAACTGTATACATTTTTTTGTACTGTCTAGAGAACATAAAGCATCCGTATATTGGCTGCAGCCCTCCTGTTCTCATGTTTTTCGTTTTCTTCTTAAAGCCCTAAGATGCCCAAGGAAAATGCGCTTGCATGAATTACAGTACAGTCTATACAGGGGTAACATCAGCATTTTACATTCTAGCACTGAAGGAGTTCAGTGTAAACTGTACAGTATGAACACAAGTTAACTTTACATTTTCTTTCAGAGTAATGTATTAAACTTAATTTAAAATGAAATTAAAGTGTTTTGGAAGCATATTTGGGGGCATATTTAGGGTCTGCATTATAAAAATAGGCATTTTTAGGCTTTTTCTTTTACCACATCACAAATTCTGGGTTTTCCACTATTTGTGGGTGCCACTGGAATGGAACCCCCGCGAATTACG
>JBBPCX010000160.1:20903809-20917926 GCA_037974365.1 Hydrocynus forskahlii
GGAGGGAGAAAGAGAGAGAGAGAGAGGGAGAGAGAGAGAGAGAGAGAGAGAGAGAGGGAGAGAGAGAGGGAGAGAGGGATGTGTGTTTTCTGCTGTTGGGGAAATGCATGTATTGGCTGTTCTGATGACTGTGTGTGTCGATGGCATTGATCATACAGCAAACATAAAGGCACTGAACTCTACTCCAGCACACAAACACACACACGCACACACACACATACACATTACAGTACACTCACTCTATCTGTGGCTCACACACAAACACAGACGCTCACACACGCTCTACAGTATAACCACTGTACGTGCGCACACGCACACACGCGCACACACACACACACACACACACACACACACACACACACACGCATAGGCTTTAGAATGTAACCACTGCATGGAACGATATTTGGAAATTTGAATAAGAAGCTGAAGAACTTTAACGTCTCTCTCTCTCTCTCTCTCTCTCTCTCTCTCTCTCTCTTTCTTTATCTCTCTCACACACACTACGGCACACTCTCCTTTGCTCACTCTCTCTCTCTTACACACACACACACACTTCCCATGTGCTCTCCCACTGATGCTAACAATGACGACTGACCCATGATTCCCACGATCACGGATGGTTTTCCCTCAGTGTGTGCGTGTGTGAGATTAACTCAGTCTGGCAGTGTTCGGAGGGCAGCGAGGGAGAGATAGAGGGACGTGTGTGTGTGATGACCTTGGTCACTGCTGAGGGGACCCAGTTTTTCTTGCCAAATCAATCAATACGCTAAACAGGCTATAGAGGGCATGGGAAGCCAAACTCAAACACTGATCGGCTATCTGCCTCTCACACACACACACTCACACACACACACACACACACACAGTGCTGCGCAAATATTGGACCAGCGCATTTTTCACGGTGACTTGCATTTGGTAGAAAAAAAGCAGCTTTGAAAGCTTAGGGGTAGAGAGAGAGAGAGAGAGAGAGAGCAAAAGAAAGAGGACAGAGACAGACAGAGAGAAAGAAAAGAGAGAGAGAGAGAGAGAGAGAGAGAGAGAGAGAGAGAGAGAGAGAGGGCAAATGTGGTGAAAGAGAGGGAGATGGACTGAAAGACAGAAAGAAAGAGGACAGAGACAGATGATGAAGAGGATGAAGAATCAAATGAAAGAAATAAAGAGAGAAAGAAAGAGGAAAGAGAGCGAAATAGAGGCAAAGAGGTAGATGGTGAGAAAGGAAAGAGGAGAGGGAGAGAGATTAAGGAAAAGAAAACAGTGAGAGAACGAGAATAATGAAAATAATATATATAAAGAAAGAGAGAGAGAGAGAGAGACCAAAGGGAAACAGAAGGGATTTCAGGACACTGGCCGTTTTATAAGGACAGTGGTGTACCAGTTTAAGAAGTTAATATCATCATAAAGGTTTTTTTTCTGTTGTTTTGACATTAATGTCCTGAACTGAAGGCCCGGGTCCAACAGTGAACCTTTTTCCTCTTTCTTCTCTCTTCATGGGGCCAAGTTAATGTTTTAATCTCTGGTTGGTAAAGACAGTGGGAATTTGCCCCCGGTCCGAATGCTCCCATGTCTCCTGCAGTGGGAGGATTATCAGGCAGAGAATCAGAGCGGCATATTCGGATGTGCGCGACGGTCTCAAAGTCTATTTGGAATGCAGATTTGACACCTGTGCATTCTGGGAATTTGACTGTTTCCCAAATACGGAATGGAGGCAACTGGAACAATAGTGGCCCAGCACTAATGCCAGCTGTGCTGCTATCAATAATAAATGAATGACACATGCCAAGTTGCGTGTGGGGTAGACAGAGGGACACACACTCACAAAACAACACACACACACACACACACTCTCACACAAAAATAAAAAACGACGCCTTCTCCTGCCAAGTGGCTGTGGCATCGCAATCAATTTTAATCAAAGATAGAGGAAAAACACCACAAAGGAAGAAACGGAGTGAGTGAAAGAGGGTCTTGATGATGAAAGGGAGGAGATTAAAGCGCATACACGGGCAGATAAAAGACAACAATTCAATCAAGCCGACCTTATGACTAGTGCATTAATATGCAAGAATTTCGCAGGACCAGAAATGCATTCAGAGCAGGAAAAACTGTGTGAAACATTTAACCAAATAGATACAGGTCATAATACTGCGATTACATGGGTTGACTGGACGACGGAAAGGTATTTACTCATTGTTGTAAATGGCCATGTAAGCGTTACCAAATGGTGTGTGGAACAGTTATAGAAATCAATTAAAATTGATAATTGGTAAATAGTAAATAGCCTAGTTAAAGAGATAAAACCTGTCACTGTAGTCCAACCTGAACGAAAGATTAACTTCTCTAGGGTCAAATTTAGAGAAGAAATTATAGATATGTTTTAAAATGAATGTTGTTATTGCTTTAAATTAGGCTGCTGAGGTCAAGATCTGAATCCATTCGAAATAATATGACTCAAGCACTTTCTGTAAACATGAAAATGCTCGGTATTCCTGACCCTCGTCCTGGAGGCCCTCCTGCCCTGCAAATTGTACTGTCTGCCATGTTCACAACATGCCTGATCCAACTAATTAGCTAATTACCTCCAGGACTGAGGTTGTTCTAGTTGCAGGCCCACAGTGTATATCTGTGTACAACACGGTTGAAAGTCCATCTCTTAGCCATGAGGCCGTGTGGATGATAAGGAGATAACTCCCCTTTCCCTGCTAAACACACTTTGACTTTTATCTCCTTTTATTTGCCTTTCCTTTGCTTGAACTCAGTTCAAGGACGCAAGTACAGAGGAGCTGAACATATTGGTCCAACTCTCAGCTGTGGAGGAGAGGCAAAAAAAAACCGAGGAGGGTTGGCGGCGGGTGTGCTTGTTCTTGGTTAGCCTTAGAGTTTAGCATCGCCACTGCCAAAAGCAGCGTCCCTTTCTTTTCCTGACAATGCAGCTTATGGCTAATTATCTCCGGTGAAACTGGCTAACGGCACTGGACACGGGGGAGTCTGAGTAATCGGCCAAGAGTCGGGGGCGGGGAAGGAGGGGTACTTTGGATTAATTTGTTTATCTACCCCCAGGGCCTGGATTCTGGGTTTAGTCTTCATCAGGAAGTTGAGGGCTTGAATATCACATGACCTCTGCGTGTGGGGCGGGGGAGGGGGTAGTGGTGCCTGGAGGTGGGGTTTTATCAAGAGATAAGAGGTTGTAATGCCCCAAAGAGAGGGGGGGGGGAATTCTACTGCCACCGATACCCTCTACTGCCACTTATACCCCCCACTCCGCTAAGAAATGCGGCTTATGGGGAACACTGAATATCAGGATTAGCCTTCTGAAACTGTGGGGCTGGACAAAGGCAGCTGACCAGAGCAGCTTTTCCTCATCAGCCCGGGAGGAAGCCCTGTGGCTTCTCACAGCTTTGTGGTTTGATATAATGATTAAGTCCAATTATCTCTCAGAAAGAAGGTGCCTTTCACACAACACAATTTAGTAATATTTTCAAAATTTTGCCATGTGTTTAGTAGCTGCTCATTGGTGCGGTGCGAGCTCCTAATGTCTCAAGGATCATTTCTGAGGTCACTGAAATGGAGAGTCATGGAGAGTTCCATGTGGTGTAGAAGGCTAAGGATTGGTGGGGTGGTCATGTTGATGGAAACTCCCATTTATTTGTATTTATTTGCATTTATAGTATAGACAGCAGTAGCATCCTGGTTAGACGACTGCCTTGATTGTTCCAAGAGCTGTTTATGATTCAAGATTCTGAACTTAAGAGCCTTGTTAAGACATTGTAAGATCCAATGTAATGAGGAAAGCCCACACTGAGTTGTACGTTTTTTTCCAAGGATCTGCCCAAGCTTATTAGCTGGATCCATCATTATTTCAGGGCACCCAGAGCTCCAGGACACATCCTCCTAATATCATCAGGGGTAATAGCAACTGATAATCGTAGTTAGGAAAGCTTACTGTAAGCTTACCTGAAAGAAGCGTTTTCAGAATGAGTGTAAAACCTTTACATTAACACTCCTAGCAACAATGGTTCTACATGCTACCAAAGTATTATTTGACCTGTAACTATAGCATAGCCAGGCAAGAACCATTTTTACATTCAAGTGGTTTTACAGGGCTATAGTTCTATTGCCATCACTAAAGAACACATGAAAAACCATTTTAGGGACTTTGTGTGAAGGTTCTTCAAACCTTTAAAAGATTTTTCACACTCACAAATTGGAAATAAGGACACCAAATAACCAATCTTTAAATGGCTATCACTCAAAGTGTAAAATATAATATTACTGATTAACACATCAAGGAGTCTTTAAACATAAATCCTAGATCTACAGAGTGCCACATTACAAAACGTGGCTGCTGACGTAATATTAGCTCCGTAAGGAGCTAATATTCTCCTGAAAGACCTCAAAACTTTTGACAAGATTTTCTTAAAGAAGAACAATGTAAATGTCAAGAGTCCTTTACAGCTAGATAACAATGCACATCAGCAGTAAGAGCATAAACAAAACAACACCTACTGTGGGTTTCCTCCCTTTCAGTGATGCCCACAAAAGCAGTTTGAGCTCCTTCTCTTAAGGAACATTCAGACTGCTGAACAGAGCTTTTAAATGACCTGAGGGTTGCATGTTTATCCGGATATATTTTTTCAGTGTTCAGTACACTGATTCACAGAGAATGACAGTTTTAACAGATAATTTTAAAATCTAGTCACTGATTTTAATCAAGAAATTGTGACAGCCCAAGGCAGTTGTAGTTGATTTCAGGCTTTAAGGTATTTTAGAGTATTAAATGGCCAAGTGTATTAATTGGACCGTTAAGACGCTTGGCCATTTCTTCAAAATATGGACACCGTCAGACAGAACAGTGGTGAACAATATCTATTCGGAAATCGTTGAAGTCAATAGAGGCGCTTTTCCGGGTCTCTTATAAGCCCATTGTCTGAGGGTGAATGGAAGCATGTAATTGCAGGGATTTCGTTCGGAATCGGCATAACCCACCACAGAGTCGGCGGGAGCCACAGCAGAGCTAAAACGGAGACGAGGCCAGATCAGCTCAGCTTCACTTCCAGCGTAAAAGCCTTTCGCAGATTAGCGTAAGAATTAAACACTGTCCTTTCTCTCTCTCTCCTTCTCTCTCCTTATTGGACTCGGCCACATTATGGGATTTCAACAAGAGTATTAATTCAGGGGTTGCGAAGGACAGTGCGCTAGAATCCCGTTGAGTGTGCGCTGTGTGTTTATGAGGTTTGTCTGAAAGAAAAGGCTCGTAAAGCTGTTGTGTGGTGGGATTTAAGAGCTAAAGGGGGCTTAGGGAGCTGAGAGAAGCTGAGAGGAGATCAGAATTAAGAACATGCAGATTCTCCTCCTCTAAACGCCCGGCGTCTGCCCAGCTCAGCCCAAATCCACTTAAGTGAGTCCATCCATCCGAGGGAGCAAGTGTGTTCGAACGGTGATTAAGTCACTTTTGCTTGGTGTCCGTGACTGGCCTAGCAGTGTGTGTATATTTGTGTGTGTGTGTGTGTGTGTGTGTGTGTGTGTGTTTAAATGAATGTAAAGATTCTTCTGTTTAGTGTCAGATTTTCATGGGGATTAAGTCCGAATGTAAACTCTGGATGAAGTCTGAAAGGGTTCATCATTTATTAAAATCCTAATTGACCCCTCCCCCATGTGAAGTGAAATGGTCTCACGTTAAGGTGATATATTTCATTTTTTCCAGTGTTAAGACTGTCTTCAGCAGCAGTGTAAGATTATTTTCTTGACCAAATTTGACCTTAGTCTAAGTCACTTATGCGTAAACCGTCACTGATGTGATTTGTGGGGCTACGTATCATGTACACAAGCCCTTTATGACAAACCTACATAAACGTCTATAAAGCTTATTCCAACAAACTACATTTTCTGAAGCTGTGCAAAAAAAGCGTAAGTTGCCATTAAGATTTTGTCAGTTTTTAAGTCAAATGTTACAACAGCTACAGATGCTGGAGCAAGATATTTCTGTAGGTTTGTCATGAAAGGTTTATATAAGTAATAGGTAGCTTTACGAATGCAGCCTGTCAGTGACTAGAAACTAATCAAATAATATGTTTATTAAGATTTTCTCTCTCTCTCTCTCACTCTCTCTCTCTCTCGCTCTCTCTCTGTCCCTCTAGCCTCCCCCCTTATTTTTTCTCCATTTCCATTACGCAGACTCTCCCCCGTTCCTCTGTGATCACTCTGCTGTTTCTCCCTCCCTTATTTTCCTATATTTTCTCTATTTTTTCACTGTCTCTCTTCCTCCATTTTCTCTATTTTTTTCTCCGTCTTTCTCCTTTTTTTTTTTTTTGGATGAACGTCATGGCCACACCAAGCAGGAAATAAAATGAATATATCATCCCTGTTTGCTCCAGAGCTCTATTTTTGTCTCGGTTTTGTTTTCTGATATAAGAAAAAAATCCATAGCCTTTTAGGTTGTGCTTACATATAACAATGAACGGACCATCAGAAATAATCCAAAATTACCTGGAAAAAAACCTGTTCCATTAAGTTCCATTCAAATTTAGGAAGGCTTTTTCCATGTCTTGTAAAGTTACAATTTTCAGGTCTTGAGTGATGATATTCCAAATGTGGGACAAATAATGTTCAATTTTAAGCTTTAAAAACAATAACAGGCGCTTCAGTATAGGTTCTTTGCACACAACGTCACAAACGGGCGCTTTCCAGATGGAGGGCAGATGCTAAGATGGGATGGGCAAGTGTTAAGAACAAGAAAAGGCTCTCCTTGGGGGTGCGTGTGTGTGTCTGTGTTTGCAGCTGCGTGTACGTATGAGCCTGAGTCAACAGGTAAGCTCTGAAACACCTGTTTCCATTGTCACCTAAACACAGAGCCAACCTGAGCACACACAACTCAATACTGAGTACACACACACACACACACACACACATTCAAAAAAGACGATGTAGACTTCAGCACATCTCTGCACATATTAGGCCTTGAAGCGCAGAGGTTTAGTCTTACCTTGTGTTTGTTTTGTGTGTGTGTGTGTGTGTGTGAGTGTGAGTGTGTTTATGTGTACATGTAGGATTTCTTCACAATAATGAATGATTCAGATGGTACACACACAGTGGTATTAGGAGGAGATGAGAGGAGAAGAGTGATGATGTAAGGTTGATTCAAGTGTGTGTGTGTGTGTGTGTGTGTGTGTATTAGACTCAGATGAGAGGAGCGTGGGTGTGTTGTTCATGCCCATGTTTACTTGAGAACTTCAAAAAGAAGCATCTGTGGGGGGGGGGTATTAGGCTGTAGTTGTGAATATTTTTAAGACCCCCAAATATTTTCAGGGATTAAAGTGTTTTTATGTACAACAGTTATGCATACCATACAGTACTGTGCAAAAGTCTGTGAAAATTATATTTAAGAACTGTTTAGATGAACAGTGAGTGTTGTTTTCCACATTAATATTACTTCATGAACTAAATAAAACTAAATACAACATTACTAATTACAACTAAATGAAACAAATCTAACATTAAACAGTAAATAGTGATTTTATGTTCAGTATATCAGTGTGTTCCTTGTGGAAGTCCAGTATTACTTGCAGTTTCCATCAGAAATCTGGTTTGACTCAATCAGTCCTTCTTTAAATTAAATCAGGAGCTGCTGATGGAGTTTCACAAATCCAAACAGCGGCTGGAGGAACCGAGGAGGAATCTGGAACCGAACCTGTGTTCTCCTCACCAGCTCACAAAATATCAACCTTTTTTCTTTTTACAAACAAAACAGATCTTGATACTTTTTACTGCTTTTTGTTTGTTTGGATGTATTCTAATGTTAAATTTGCTAACTGAAGGACTCATTACATTACCACATGCTGAGAAAAATGCCTTTAAACAATTTACATGTGTGCAAATACAAACTGGTGGAACATACAAACCATGTATGTTCCAGCAGCCGTAAAACCTTGATGACTTCATATGATCACCGCAGCACAAAGGTTCTCAAACTGGGGGCCACAAGGGGGCGCTAAGGGGATGTTAGAATGTCTGAATCTCTAAACTTATTTTATTTTATTAGTTTATTAAATGACCCCTGTCCTACATATTTTTGCTTCATTTTTCTTTTGCTTATGTTGTTTGTCATTTTGTTTACCAACGACAGCATTAATGAATGCTTGCCAATTCCCAGCCTCCGTTCATACCCTGGAATTAAACAAACTGTGGCTTTAAGGTAAACGTAAGTGATCTCTGCTCTGATTGGCTGGCCTGTACTAAACAGTAGGAGGCCGAATGCGTGGATATACTGTTTATCAAAGATTTGGTGTTTATGGATTTAAAATGGGCTGTTTTTCTGCAACTCATTTTCCTCATATAGATCGCATGGACTGGGGGGGTGAATGGTGCATTTCGAAACTTAAGGCACTTTTCCATAGTCATACAGGAACAGGGCTGTGCCTAAACTGTACTGCTAAGACGTGGAAGTTGCAGTACATTTTGGTTTTCCAGTGTATCTAAGCCCAATAACAGTGTTGCTGCCCAATTCTCGCCCCTCACTTTATAGCCGGTCTTCATCCCAAAACCACGTCCATGGAGTCGAACCAGCGAAAAGGTTTTATGTCAGAGATGCTTTTGTTTCTGTTGTCTTTACATTTTTCTTCATAGTCTTTAGCCTTGTGATGAAAACCTAACCCACCTAATTTGTGACGTCCTCATACACCTTTGAGTTTCTCAGTGTTGGAAAACTCTTGCTGAAATTTATCTTCACCCCAAATAGACAATCGTGCTTGTTCTCTGTCACTTTCCCAGTTGTTAGTTTTTATCTCTGTTGTTGTTGTTTTTTAGGACAATAAAAAAAACTATAGTCTCTTTACAAGTCCATCTGTTGTCATGACGACATATTGACCAATTAAAAAGCAGTGCAGTCGGCTCGGCTGCTGTCTAGGAGGGTTGGGACAGCATGGGTACGGCTCCTGTTATTTGTAAAGCATTTGTTTGTGGTAAGGTTCCTTGTGGTTTAGTTCAAAAAGTGAGATTCATTTTTCCATCAGATGGGCTCCTCTGGTGTGAGGAGGACAGAGATAGCTGTGGGCAAACTTCAGGAAGGTCCTTAAATAAATTTATATGATATTTAAACTGAGCGTAATAAAAAATGAAAAACAAAAGCACCTGTCTCTTTCTTTCTCTCCCGGTTCTTCCATTTCCTTCTCTCTCTCTCTCTCTCTCTCTGTCTCTTTCTTTTCTCTCTTTTTTCTCACTCTTGTCTTTCTATTTTCTTCTCACTCTGTGTCTCTCTGTCATTTCTTCTGTTTCTCTCTCTCTCTCTTACTCTCTCTCTCTCTCTCTCTTTCTCACTCCCTCTCTCTCTCTCTCTCTCCCTCAACACAAAAAAGGGCCGGCAAGGTTAATGCATTCAAGTCGGGATAAGCAACCAGCTGTTGACCTCTTAATACTTAAAACCACAGAGAGAGGGAGAGAGAGAGAGAGAAGGAGAGATGCAGAGAGAGCGAGGATGGGGAAAAAAATCAGAGGCATCTGTCTGGGTGTATTTGAGTTATTGTGTCTGTCTTAACTGGGCTCCTAAGCAACAGCATGCCATTTTCCTCAAAGTCTCAAAGACTTACAGGGGATAAGAGCTGATAATGGCTCACTGCATATGTGTGTGTGTGTGTCTGTGTCTGTGTGTGTGTGTTTGCGTTTGGGCCTGCCTGCTAAATGGCGGTAATGGGGCAAGGATGAAGAGCTCTTAAGAGTTGTAAGTGCTTTTGTAAACAATGGAGAGACATCAGTATGATAATCTGCAAACGCTTCGTCTGAAATAAGGATGCCATGCTGCGTGACTCTCATATGTGTTTGCGTGCACGTTAGGTGTGTTTACGTTCAAACTGAGGGGCTGTTTGACTTGCAGTCTGAAAACATGTTCACATCATTTGCCATTATGTTGAATGAAGACTGTAAATACTAGCAGTGGCATGACTGGACTTCATTCTTCATTCCTCCCAGCCCCGCCTCTATCCCCCAACACCACCTTGACATCGATAGGGTTTACGTTAAACTCAGATGTAATTACATAAGTACATTATTTATTATATTATATTATATTATATTATATTATATTATATTATATATATTTCTGCTTGTTTTTATGATTTTTGACTTTTTCTTACTTTCAAAATGAAAAGCATAACTGTGAACACAATAATGACATTGCATCAAATTTAATTCATAACAACCTGTATATTCTCCAACTTCCAAACTATTCCAGTGATCTGGATTGAAAGTGTAGAAGCTGTTCTTCCCATCAAATTTCTCCACCTTATTCTCCATCAGAAATCATTTATATAAAATTTGAACATACTCATGTTTGCAAAGTACGACTTATTGCAAAGTACGACTTCTGTAGTTAAAGAGAATGTTGTCAGTGTAGAGCAGTGGTCACCAGCCCTGGTCCTGACGATCTAAGTTCCTGAGAAGTCTAGTTCTAGCCTACTGGCTGAAGAAGTCCCTGATTGGCTGGAGCGATACATACAGGCAGGAGACTAGATCACCAGAAGGTGGGTTGGTGACCCCTGCTGTAAAGGCCAGGGTGTTCATTGGAGAAGTACCCTTCTGATGCAATAACAGCCCCTATTCATCTGAGAAGGCTCTAGATGATGGAACATTGCAGTGGATTTGATTGCATTCAGCCACAAGAGCATTAATGAGGTCAGGTCCTGATATTAGATGATGTTCTGGATCACAGACACCACTCCACTATCTCAAAGGCTGCATTTGAGCTCCATCGTTCCAGTTCCACAGCCCAGTGCTCTAGTCCACGCTTGGCATTAAGCTTGGCATTGGTGACCTTATGAAATATAAGATAGAGAGTATACTGTAAAATGGTTTTAAAAAGTCTGTTTTACATTTTGTTCAAATATAGCTGTAAGGGTCCCAAAAACATCTGCAATGCATCTACAGTGGGCTCTTAAAATAAAGCGTTACCATTTTTCTCCATTGCCTCCTCTTCTTTTAGCCTTTCTCTCACTCACACACACACACACACACACACACACACACACACACACATGTGCAGGCCTTTGGTTGCTGTGGCATGCTACCATCACATGCCGCTGTCACGCTGTTAAGCTGTGACAAGACGAAACAGCTGAGAAAAAGGGGATGGAGAAAGAGAGGGAGGAAGACAGTAAGAGGGAGGGCTGGAATGAAGAGATGGAACGTGAAGAGGGTGAGGAACAATGAAAAGGAATTTGGTAACAAAAAATAAAAAGGAGCGCGGGACTTAGAGGTGAGCTTTGGTGCGGCCTTATGGAAAAAGTTAGGCCCGGTGAGATGATCCTGACCCCTCCACGGGGCCTTACAGAGCATTGTCCAGCGGAGCCATGTGATGGCACCTCATATGTAACATGACTCCCAGCGTCGGAGACAATAGGCAGCTGAATTCTCTGGACTGTCTTCAAGACTTGTCCGCGTTTCTGAGTGAGTATTTTTACATCGGGCCCCTAACACACCTCCCACACTTTAAGCCTATTTAAAAGCCACAGATCTGCTCTCGGCACAGTCGTACGGAGAGGACATGGCAACCCCAGTAAGGTCAGAGACGCCCGGGCCCCAAGAGATAGCTTTCCACCCATTTTGCACACTTTGATGGTGGAGACAAAGTCACTCCAAGTGCTTTTATGCCAAGTTCTACATAATTTAAACAACACGAGGATCAGTAACCAGGGACGGGACGTCTAGAATGGAAATACAGCCATTTTATTCACTCCTCTTTTTTCTAAGTGATGATAATGGTAATTGAGAGAGAGAGAGAGAGAGAGAGAGAGAGAGAGAAGCTGAATGACAGAACTCAAACACCACTTTGTCCACTTCAACAAATAGAATGCATTTGACGTGAGAATCATCCGGTTGACAGTATAGACCGGTCCCAAATTAGACACCTGGCAACTCTAGTCATTACAAGAACCCACAATATTTGTTATAATATGAATGAATAATAATCGTAAACAATACAATGATACCAGAACAAAAAAGCAGGTATTTTCCATTCGGTTGTTGAAGTTCTTATTCTAGCTTATATTTAAATGATCAGAATACTATTCATTAGAGTATTGATAACTGAAAATATTAGATCAGTGCAGCACTAAGGTGCCAGAGGGTTGTTTGGTTTTTCGTTGGGTTATTTTGACAGGGCTCAAAAACTGTCCAAAACTAGCCAAAAACTACCCAGAATTGTGGGCATAACCCAACAAAATGACCAAACACATGGCAGTATTTGGGGTGAAAAAAAAACCAGGCAGTTTGTAGAGTGATGGAAGGTGCAAAGTTCAAGGGGGGGGGGTCTTGTGGGATCTGAGACCCCTAATGAACTCTTAAAATATAACCTAAAAGTTTACTTGGCAACCATAGTAACAGGGATGTTCTGTTCTGATATGGAGAAAAACAAATCCCTACTAGGACACTGGATACTGGAGCTCAGGGACCCATCAATTACTGCAGGGTATTTCTCACACCGCTGATGGGGTTAAAGGATTTGACACACAAGATCGTTCTCATATTTACTTGTTTACTCTTTTTTGTGTGTCTTGTGGTAGCCCGGTCACTTAAGCGGTCAAGCCTTGCTTCATTTCCCCTCGTTGTTTAGCTAATGGAAATAGAGGACAGTGATGTTTGGCACATTTCAGTATAGGTGTGTTTATGCCACTTGCTCTGTGTGTGTGTGTGTGTGTGTGTGTGCAGCAGAAATAAGGATGTGTTGCTGGATCTCCGCTGCTTGTGTCAGCAGTTATTGGCCGAGTTGTTTCCTTACAGGTGACTCAGTGAATGTTCGCTGACAGATATACACATCCTGCCTTTTTTCCCCCCCGCAGAAGAGAAGAAAAGGAGAATAGAGGAAAGAAAACACAGAGCCAGACGACTCGCGCTGCCCCTCGCCATGCTAGACAAACCCGGCCTTCCTTCTGACCCGACCCAGCCACGCCATTCAAAGGTGTGTGTTTTCGTCTGCACTTTCCTGTGTGCGTGAGTGACTATGTCTGCCTGCTCAGGAGAGATGTGTGTGTGTGTCTTTGTGCCTGTGGCCGTGTTGAAGGCGACTCTGGGTGATTTATTGCTGCCGCTGTTCCACTGCGACCCCGGCATGTAAGAGTTCAACTCGTTTCTCTGTTTTTCCACCTTTGTTCTTTCATGTTCTGTGTAGATGCGTCCATGAATTCTAGCCATTGCCTTGTCGGAATGGCTGGGCAAGTTTAAAAAAAGACGCCGGCAGGACCAAAAGGCAGCCGCTGTGAGATAACACAGCTCTAAACAGTAGAGCTTCAGTAGCAAAAGTGCAACACAATCTGCAGGCCTTATCACATAATCACGATCTTGGTGTTCTGTGTGGGGGTCATGTTTCATGTCGAGTGAGGGATCGCTGGTGCTCGACATCAGAGTTCTTGTTGAGTTTGTACTGTTTGTGGTAGGTTGTGAACTTTCCCTGCTGGTCTGGGAGAATTTCCGCCCCAATAACAAAACCTACCTAGAGATAAGTGACTAATTTTGCAGCAGCAGAGTTTGACTGCACTCCAAACTGGGAGACTTTTCATTTTGGTAGCAGAATCTGACCGGGCCACCGGTCACTTTTCACTGCGGAAGTGGAGCTGGCAGGGCCACAGACTGGGGGCGCCCGTCAGTGCAGTAGCAGAGTTTGACTGGGATGTGAGCTGGGACACTTTTCAGCAGGACAGCTCAGTTCAGGCCTCTGTTGCCATGGTAACAGAGTTTGACTGGGCCAGGAGCACATTGAAAATATGTGACAGGTCACGTGAAGCTGTCATGGCTGGAAATTTGAGACTTTGCATCCATTTGAATTTCTAAAAAAGAACAATTTGTATTTCGGATATGAACCAACTGTACACTGAATTGAACTGAATTGCAAGGGGAGAGAGACAGAGAGAGAGAGAGAGAGAGGGAGAGAGAGAAAGAGAGAGAGAGAGTGAGAGAAAGAGAGAGAGAAAGAGAAAGAGAGAGGGAGAGAGAGGGGGAGCTAGAAAGAGAGAGAGAGAAAGAGAGAGAGCGAGAGGGAGAGAGAGAGAGAGAGAGAAGGAGAGAGAGAGAAAGAGAGAGAGAGAGAGAGAGAGAGAGAGCAGAAGAGATGGCGTGAGGAAAAGGTGAATTCTCCACCA
>JBBPCX010000160.1:20921697-20934252 GCA_037974365.1 Hydrocynus forskahlii
TCCCCAGTCTGCCTGTCTACCTATTTATCCATCTATGCATCTATCTATCTATCCATCTATCCATCTATCCATCTATCTATCTATCTATCTATCTACCTATCTGTCATGTGTGTTCGTGTGTGTGTGTGTGTGTGTGTGTGTGTGTGTGTGTGTGTTTCGATTGGGATATCTGCTCACATGAATATGTGTGTAAAGGTTAAAAGGTCAGGTGGAAACAGCTTTATGTAGTTGTTGTGTGTATATGTGTCAACGCTGGGTCAATCCCTCTTTTCAGAGGGTCTGAATGTGAAGACTGCGTCACTCTACACCAGCGCAGCAACACACACACACACACACACACACACACACACATACACACACACACACACACACACATTCTCAGATACACCTACACTTGTGCATTGCTCATCAAAACTATGGACGCATAGAGAAACTATGAGAAATGTTAGATTTACTGTTTTATTAACAGGCTTTAAATTATGATCTGACTTTTTTGTTTTATGTTATTTAAAACACACACTGAAACTCTTTTGGGTCCAAAGGTAGTTTAAACACCTGAGAGGTCTGAGTGCCGATGAACTCTGGCTGGGAGACAGCAGTGGGCTTTGGGGCCAGGAACAACCCATAAAAGCCCTACATTTGGAAAAAAGCCAAAGGCCTTTAAATTGTACTGCTGTTAACAAAATATTTTATTACTTAGAGGAAAATAGCACTGATTTAATAAGAAGAATCAGGCTAGTTCAGTGTTTTAGACATACAGTAATTCAGCAACACAGTAATTCAGGGGTGGTGAATAAAACACATATATAGCCATATTACTTACTATCCAAACCCACCAGTGAACCTACAGGTATTTAGATGTAATGTTGACAGTAAAATAGTGACAGATTATATATGGGCATTTGCCTCACAATGCCCTGCATTTATCCCTCCACCACAGATGTGTTCAAAAAAGTGTTTTGGACCAAATCTTGTTATTATTATAGTAAACCAAACTCTTAGGCATTAGACAGAGTTAATATAGGAACTTTCTTCGAGGTAGCTTTAAAAACCCTTTAGATATCTGGTTACATTCAAAACCACTGTGAACAAAGTTTCCCTAGAGAGGAGCATGATTTTATTCTGCAGAAATTTTAGAAAATCAGTGGAATTCCCCTTTAATTAAGTAATAAGTAAAAATGATTTAAATAACAGTAAGAAAATGTTCATAGTTGCAATAGAAGATGAGGTTTCCCATAACACTTGTGTGTGCGTGTGTGTGTGTGTGTGTGTGTGTGTGTCAACGGGTTTAAAAAAACAGGGAAGGGATTAACCCTTTGAACTCTAGGCTTATAGGTCAAGCAACGTGTTACAGAAACCAGATTCAATAGTGGGCTTCGGCTGCTACGCAACATCATAATAGAGAGATTATTCAATAAAAAGCACAATGTTACTTAATAACTGGACTGTTTCATTTCATTCTTTTCAGTGCAGAGAGACAGGACTGTGTGAGTGTTGTAATCTCAGGTGTGACTGACGTGAAAAATGTCAAAAAAAGTTTTTTTATAATAAAAACATTTCATATTTTTTGCACAGTGGACAATAATACTTTCAGATCACAAAACGTCAATGTCAATGTCACGGCATTTTATTCTCTATATATGACTCATATTATCATACATGCACATTTAATTATGTTTCCAAAAAAAAAAAAAGAAACAGAACTTTTGTACCAAAATGTAAACAATATCAATAAACCAAAAATTTTAAAGCTGAAAACTTCTTCATTGTTTTGCATTTTTGGGGCCTTTGTGCCATTAGTACACAGTTTAACTGATGTGCGCTGTCATATCTGTATATCTCAGATTTTACATCCTCAGCCAATCAGATTTTAGAACCAGTTCCATCTGTGTTACAATACATTCAGTATCTACTCTGAATTATTCACTACTATAAAATGAGAGTGTGTGTTCTGCAGTTATGAGCGTGAGGAACCAGAAGGTTTAAGGGGTTAATGGGGGGCCGACGGCGCTCCGGTGAAACTGGATGCCGGTGGTGGATAATATTCCGTTTCAGAGGAGGCCGTTGTGTTCGGCTATGTCCGATCTCTCCGGGGGTGGTGTGAGTGTGTGTGTATGTGTGTGTCGAGGGGGTGATAGAACTCAAGACAAAAGAGGAAGGAACTGCAGGGGAGCAGTAACTGAAGCTCGTTGTTATTATGACAGGCAGGCGGTAACATGAACTCCTTGGAAGACTTCTTCTGTCATCCGCTGCTGCCTCTCTCTTTATCCCTCTGTTCCACAGGCCGGGGAACCAGAGGTCACGTCCTGGGGCAGCTTACAGTGTGCTCGTGTGTGTGTGTGTGTGTGTGTGTGTGTTTGCTTTCATTTGTTTCAGGCCGAGATGCTCCAGACTTTTAAAGGTTTTTTTTTCTACACGAAACTCCATGTTGAAATATTCAAAGTAACTACAAGTAAAAAAAAAAAAGGTTCCTGAGCTAAGGTGTAGGATCAGGCTTAGCAGATAAAGGTTACATAGTATAATATGTATATATGGGACCTATTTTTAATGTAGATTCTGTTTAAATAACTTACTTACTTTTGGGAGATCTAAGAATACATTAAATATATATGTGTGTGTATGTGTGTGTGTTTAACTATTTCTTATAAAAAGGGGCTGAAACTGATCTTTTGGTCATTAAGGTTAGGTGTGCGTGTATGTGTGTGTGTGTGTGTGTGTGTGTGTATTTATGTGGGATTTTGTGTCCTACATGAATTAGAGAGTATAATACATCGATGTCATGCTGATTAAGTAAATGTCGTCCTCCACCGCAGGAGATGTTTTTTTCTTTAATTGCTTCTTACAGCTCTGTCCCGTTGCCTTGCAATCCAATAGATTTGACTTGTACAGGTAAGGGACCCAGCATGGACACATCAACAAAACCTTCCTGACTCAGTCCAAACAGCTTCAGAAACTCAACATTAAAGTATTAAATGAAATATTTCTCAAAGTTGCTCTTGTCCGTCAGTGGTCCATTGGTATCACTAATTGTAAACTGCGTTTTATGTCCACATGTTTGTAGACACCTTATCTGGCATTTCTTCTGAAATCAGGGGTATTAATAGAGGCAATTTGACTGCCCCCCCCCCCCCAGTCTAATGTGAGATGATTAGTTCTGGATTGCAAATTCCAACTTCATCCCAAAGTTTGGATGATCATTCCAGTTCCACTGACCCACAGCCCAGTGCTGGGGGGGGGCTTTTTACCCGTCTAGCTGATGCTCGGCACTGGGCGCGGTCAGGTAGGCCTGCTCCAGAGTTTTAGAGCTCCAGAGCTCCAGAGCATCCCATTCTGTCTGTCAATGCTTTTCTATGTACCTGGACCTGTGTCACCAGTGGTTGCACCTTGAAAGAGCTCAAATCACTTAGAGGGCTGTCTGGATACTTTATCACACAAGGCCTCACGAGCGGGGCTGAGCGTAGCAAACCCAGAATCGCTCGTCCTGCTACTTTTCAAACACAAACTGCTTTTGTAGAAAAAGTTCTCTCCCTTTGCTTTAATGTTGCACGCTCCCCCCGAGGGCGTGAGATGACAGACCCTGCTGTGTCGCGCGGGGAGAGCGAGCGCGCCAAGAAAGTGACAGCACGCTCCGTCACTCCCTCTCTCTCTCTCCCTCTCTCCCTCTCTGTTTCTCTGTCTCTCTCTCTTTCTCTCTCTCTTGTCAACGGAACACATAAATGGGATCTGAAAAAAGGCAATAAGCATGAGCGGGGGTAACCTGAGCCAAAGATCAGAACGTCAAAAACAAATGAGACGTCCATTAATCTCTCTGTCTCTCTGTCTCTCTCTCCCTCTCCCTCTCTCTCTCTCCATCTCTCCTTCTCTCTAGAGACACATTATCGTGACACATGTATTATTCACCAATCTAGTTTCAGAGGCACAGCGGCTTCTGACGAGAAAAAAAAAAACACGACAGTGGCCAAGTTTGGCCTCCTATCACTGAGCTACGCCACCTGTTTGATAGAGAGAGGGAGAGAAGAGAAAAAGAGAGAGAGAAAGGGAGAGGTGTGGGGGGACAGAGAGCGAAGCTCTTGATTCATATTTAATACGCTCTCGGCTCTGTACAGTGTTTGTTCTGATAGACGTGGAGCTCTGACAGGGAATGTGTTTGTGCCTTCATTTAAAGGCACTTCAAACATTAAAAGGAAATTAGACTTTTTCTTACTTGACACCCAGGTTTTAGCCCAGTCCTCGAAATGATACACTCTTTTGCTTTTAAGGACGCATTACAATTACTAAGACTAAAAGAAGGCCCTAAAGTCCGTTCGGAATTTTCATAATTATGATTTTAATCACTGCAGTATTGTAATTATCCCATACTTTCTGAGTTTTGGTTCCGCCAGTGGGACAAGTAATGGTGGCAGACGTTTTCTAAAATTAGCCTCCGCTAATTAGTCAAGAAGGTACGTAATGCGACAAGCTCTGTTTGCACTGTGTACTGATGTAAAAAGTACAGTTTTGGCTTGTTAAGTAATATTTAGTCATTTTAACATACATATCAAGCTGCTGCTATGCTAGCTCTGGAACTACTGCCAAATGTAAGCCAAAAACAAGGTGTGGTAGTTGCATTTACTCATCTTTTTTATTGTAGGCCACTTTTCAGGGAGGAATGCTGCTTTATTTACAAACCTAAATCTAGCTCTTTTTAGCTTTAAGCGCAGGCTGATGCATGCACATTGGTGAACAAGGCAGTTGCCCAGGGTGGCAATTTAGGACGGGCGGCAAAACTTTCAGCCTCCAAAATCTGATTGCCCCACCAGTTCCCCCAGTGCCACTGAGCTAGACAGCAGTCGTTCTGACAGTGCCCAGTGCCGCTGGATCAGAGCGCTGCCAATACCTGCTGGATTTGTGATGCGGAATCACAGTACCACACATCAGGCTAGTGAACTCCCCTCCAGGTAAACAAAATCTTACATCCCACCCCCCTCCTCCACCCCTGGCCAACAAAATCTTATGTTGTCGAGTTCTGTCAGCCAAAAAAACATGACTGTCCTGAATGTGGGGACGGCAAAATTCTGTCTTGCCCACTGTGGCAATATTAAATAAATGCTTTGCTGTCAATAATTTGTAAATAATTAGTGTGACTGTGGAAATAATCAGACTGATGTTTTTCACACTAAAGTTTTACAATTGTTTTTATTCCCACCAATATTTTGGCACTTGTCGGAGTGCCCACCCATATATTTCTTGTCGGAGCCCGTAATGAAGGCGTTTGACTCTCACTCAGAAGAGTGGGGTTTGAGTCTGCATAAGCAGCCATTTCCTTAACACAAACTTTTTTTGCCTATAAACCCAACGTTTGTTCTACTTAGCACTAATTTTATAGCAACCATGCAATCACACTTCGTATTTTCTTGTGGAAATGTATCTTCTAAATACTATCATTTCAGCGCCCTCCCTACTGCACCTGAACACAGCTTATCCATAAGAAATGATTGTGAAAGAAAATGGTCCCACTCGTGATGAAATGTCTGTGTTGGGACACTTTTACAATGCAGTATAACTACTAGTGATGTCACTGTAAAAATGAGTCCGTATATGAAGCACATGTGTATCAACTTCAGCGTGTACTCAGGGAAACACATGTACTTACAATTACATTACCCTTGTGTAATTACATCAGTTACACTGAAGGAAATACTTTTGTAAGTACGTAAGCTGCCCAGCTGAAACAGTGAATACATCACAAGTAGTCACTTTATTGCTAGATGTATTTTTAATTGAAACAACACTGTTATTAAGGACACTTACAGTAAAATATACACAATAAATATAAACACTGTCTGCAATTAATAAGGCACTCTAAATGAAAATATTCTGAAAATCCGTGTCTGCTGCAGTTTGTCTTAGGTTGATTTGTTGCCAAAGCTTGTCCAGCTGTGAAAGATCGCAGTGTGTGTAGGCAAACCAGGACAAAGTGTAGATATTTTATCTGCATACACTGGTGAGGAAAACCCGGTTTGTGGTCCTAAACAGCTAATGGGATTGGTCAGGCCGTGGCTGCCTCACTACACTGATCTGCAGGGATGAAACGAAGGGGAAAAAATGTTTAGGGGGCAAAGTGGGGGGTTGGGTGAGCAGCAACGACCATTACAAAACATCTTGCCATTAACAACTCTCAACTCTCACTAGTTTTCAAAGGTTTCCAAAATGACATTGTCCTCCTCTTGTTTTGTGTGTGTGTATGTATGTGTGTTAGTGTGTGAGTGTGTGTGTGTGTGTGTGTGTGTGTGTGTGTGTGTGTGTGTATGTGTTGATGAGAATGAGAGCGAGGGCTTTATTAGGGATGTTAGACTAACAGTTACTGTTTTGGCACAGGCACACCTAAACCCATCTGCCCACAGTGCGTGCCTGTGAGTGCGCGTATGTGTGTGTGTGTGTGTGTGTGTGTGTGTGTGTGTGTGCATGTGTGTGTGTGTGTGCGTGCGGGCAACCAGGCTTGTCAGAAGCTCTTTAGGCTGTAACGACTCTGTCCCAAAAGCCCTAATCAGTCATTAATGACTCCATCCCTTCTTACACACACACACACACACACACACACAAAGGCATGGTTGGACTCCTGATGCCCGATGCGATAGCGGCCTGCATTATGAAGTGTATGGGGTATGTTTAAATTAGATATTATTCTCTGCAAGCGCTGCTGAAACGATCGCTTTAAAATAAGTGATTCATAAATGAACGATTCATAAATAAATAAATCACGAATAAATGATTCATGAGAGGCATTGACTGTTCATAATGGGCCATAGATGTGTGTAGGGTTTTATAAACAGTAACACATTGTCTTTCCTCTTCTTGTGTAAGTGTGTGTGTGTGTGTGTGTGTGTGTGTGTGTGTGTGTGTGTGCAAGGGCCTTTTATATTGGATCTGCACTTTTTGAAGCCATCTGCCATGCAGTGATGTGGGGGTGAACTCTGGGATGTATCTTCGCCCAGCTTAGCCCCCCAGAACACACACTCTTTCTGGGACACACACACACACGAGACTGGGCATCCAAAGCATCTCACATGCGCAGAGAAACCCACCCATCCACCCACCGACACACACACACACACACACACACACACACACACACGCACACACACGTAGATACAAAGCTGTCCAATGATTGCAAATGAACATCCTCGCAGCCTCCATTATTACTTACGGGTCACAACTCAGTCCTCTAAAGACTTTCTCTCTCTCTCCCTCTCTCTCTCTCTCTCTCTCTCTCTTTCTCTCTTTCTCTCGCTCGCTCACCCTCGGCTGACCTATAAAGAGCATTAATCCAGTGCACAGTGAATTCAAGGTTGTCTGTCAGCTGGCATTGATCAGGCTAAAGATGTCTGTGCGAGTGATCAATGGGCAGTTTGATTTTTCCTTATTGATCGATCTTTTCGTTAGCCACGGGCTAAGCTAGCTCCAATCTCTCTCTGCTCAGCCGTAAACCCGGGACAAGACTTCTCCGCCGGGACTGCACCCTATTTAATAATCACCAGGTCAACTTCTCTTAGGGAATGAATAGAAAAAACTGGCTCGTTAATGCTCCATCAGCAAATGGAGTCTCTCAATGCAACTTTCGTCCGTTGGACAAACTTTGGACAACCTAATAAGGAATTGTGCCATCCAGCCTCTGTAAAGTTTGATCAAACCATAAACAGAACGTACTGGATATGCCATTTGTGCCTCAGCACCTTCTTTGAGAAGCTGCAGCTATATGATCATTCCAGTTCAAGTTTTTAAGTCCAAATCCAAGCCTTTGATTGGAAAAAGACGGTAGAACACCTCTCAACTTCCATCAAAGTCTAGTTTTTAATACCCTCCCACACCCCCACCACAAAATCAACCAAGGCAAGGCGACATCTTCAGTTTTTTTGGCCTAGTACACCTAATACGTACGATCTTATCCAGAGCAACTTGTAGCATTAGAAGTCCTGCTCAAGGACTCTTACAGGTGTAATGTGGCTTGCATTCCCTTGAAATGCACCACAGTCTGCTGAATTCAGAGCAGCAGTGTTATCCACTCCCCTACCCCAGCTGCTGTAAAAAAATTAGCTTTAAATTTTGCTCACATTTAGCCATACAGCATGTTTTGTCTATTTTTTTTGATGTCATAGTGTTTCCAGAATGACATAAGCATGTCTGTTTAACAGGGCTGAGCAGAGAGATTTCTATCTGCGCATTAGGTTTGGAATTAACTACACTGATCTTAATATTCAGTTGCATTTAGTAAACATTCAGTTGGAATTTAAAGACAAGGTGAGCATTTACAAAGCATCCACGGGGGAGTCTCAAAATAACATTTGATCTACAGCATATGTCATGCACTTTGATCCAGAGAGATGGTCTATTTTTAACGACACATTATCAGTGCCTCATTGGCAGCATTTACACCGCTGTGGTGATACACACATTCATGGCAGGTTGGAGTTGATTGTGGTGGGACAGAGGTACTGCACCAGGGGGGGTGCCCAAGAGCAATAAGGCTCATGGAACCCAGTCTGACCCTCTCTTGGATGGATGAGGTCCTCTTTGCAAAATGGACATTGATCAAATGCAGAGGCTGCTAACATGCTGACCATGAACAGTCTTGTATGCTTTTAGGACAAAAAGAACCCTCCAGGGCCTGTTTGCGTACTTTCTTTAAAGATGGCATAGCAACTTGACTAGCAGCTCCACTGCACTAACCCCCCCCCCCCCAAATGTCTACTTTTACTGTAACTAAAGATAACTGATTTGAGAACAATCTTACTCTTCCTACTGTTCCTTAGCTTGGACATGTGGATCTATCTTTAAATAAGTATGGAATGTTTTCACTATATGTGACCTTATCACTCTCATGTGCAAATATGGTTATTTCAAATGTTTCTTAAGGATCCAAAAGTATTTTTTCTAAAGCGTCGAGCAAATAAAAACCTTTTTTGGAAGACTATAATAAAAATACAGCAGACATGACCTAATGCATCAAATGAACATGCCTGTTGGTACAGTATAGATCTTTCTGAATGTCGCCCTGGTGCTTCTCTCAGTGTGTGTGTTCGATGCTAACCTTGTCTCCTCTCACTCCCCGCCCCCTCTCCACCCCCCTCAACCCCCTCGCTTAAATCAGTGCCAGCTCTGTGGGCATGGATGCCATGTGCGCCCGCTCTGGGATGCCTACTGCACCTGCGAACCGCTGCTTGCCCAGAAACACACTCATGCACACACACACACACACACACACACACACACCCTCAACCATCAACCCCTGTCCCTCTGCCAGCTGCCAATCACTGAGTGACAAACCCTAATTCAGTAATTCAGTCATCAGAGGCAGTCATTAGCTTTGAGCAGAAGGCTTTAGGTCCTCTTTCCCCAAGAACTGAACAGTCAGAACCTCAAAGCCAGACCAATCGGTCCACTTTCACCCAATCCAGAATAGGCAAAACCAGGGCTTTCTCTTAATTTGTCAGAGGCTTTCTGTTAATTTGTCAGAATGGCCAAAAACCCATATTCTTGGCTCTCTGTTTAGTTCCTACTGAATTTAGAAGAGCTAAAACCCCAAATTCAGACATTTCTATCAATTTCACCGTCTCCAGAACAGCTAAAACCTCATTCCCATGGCTTTCTGTCCACTCCCACTGACTGCAAAACAGCTGAAACCTCAACTCTAGGGCTTTCTTATCACTCCAATTGATTCCAGAGCAGTCAAAGCATCATATTCTGGGCTTTCTGCTTTTCATACTGAATCTGGAACAGCTGAAGCTGTCAAATCCAGGATTTTATTATTTCCTGGAATCTGAGTCTTGTACATCCTTAACCACAGATCTTTATTTCCTTCCAATACCACAAAAACCTAGAGTCCAGGGTAGCAAAAACCTTAAATTCAAGACTTTTTATTTTTCCTATTGACTCTACAACAGCTCAACCCCAGAACCTCCTGCCCACGTTTAAAGATTCCAGCACAGCTGAAAGCTCAAACGAAGCTATTTTTTAATCACCCCAACTGATTCTAGAACAGCTAAAACTTAGGCCCCGAGCAAGGAATGCATAGCGTAATGTGTATGATATATATTATATAAGAAAATGTTGAATAAGTACACTCACATGACAGGGCGAATGTATATCTGTTTTCACGAATGAACTCTTGTGCCAGCGGCAGCAGTGAAGAAGCCCATTGTTTTCGCTTTCCATGTTAATCACTTCCTCCATTATAGTGCCGCATAATCCCAGATTAAGATTAAGATTAAGATGAGGTGGCGTATGGACACACTCGCACAAAGTAGGGACAGCATGTAAGCATCTGAGTGTGTTTGTTATGATGGGACACAGGGAACTAGGAGTGTTCCCATGGAAATCTCTCACTTTGTAAGTAGAGGTGGTGCACTGTTTAGTTCAGCGATGCTATGATATCATGATGTGGTCATATTCGTTCCTTCATTCCTTCAATTTAGCATCTTATTCTTAACCAGCGTCCCAGTAGTCATGGGGCGAAAGGTGGAGAAAGAAGTTGGTCATTTTGCCACCTGGAAATTGAGGTTAGTTGGTGAGGAAAACCCTTTGCTCTTCTCCTGCCTGCAGTCTGGATTTATAGGCCAAGTTGTGTCCTCATTTTATGACTGGCCTCAACGCCTAGCAGAAACACTAAACAGCCTTGTACGACAGGAAAATGCCTCTTCTTGTATGTTAACACGCATTTCCTGTACAACGGAGACTTAAAGGCAGATTTAAAGAGGTACTAATTATGATGGTCTAGTTAAACTTTGAGCTGGTGGGGTTGGCTAATTTAGTGGGTTTTCCACTAACAACTTCTATGCAAGAAAAATGGAGAGTGTGAAATAGGGATTGACACTTGAGAGCCCCTGAAAGCCTCAAAAGCACAATTTTGGGGGGGTCTCATAAAAAAAATAAAAAAAAAATAAAAATTGTCTCTTGCCACTAAAAAGTCTTTTAAAGGCTCGCAATGTCTGGCATTTACTATTCAAACAGCAAAACACTGAATGAACATGGCACGAAATTTACAGGAATGCATGAAAAGTCAATGGCAGGATGCAAAAAGGTGGAGTAATCATGGTGAAACTGCAAGTGAAGCATTTTGTTTCTTTTTGTCTGTCACTGATCATCTCCTGTCAACAAAAATCTCAGTTCTGTTTGATTAGTCTCTCCACCACCACCACCACCACCACCACCGCCATTGACAAATGTTGTGTTTAGTATTGTCTGTCATCAGTCCCCACCAATTCAATTCTTTATCATCATCAAAAGTTCTTATGGTGGGGACCTCCTGATTGTCACTGGGTATTCTGTGCCCTAAATAATAGTAGCTAAAATAAATGTAATCATTTTTCTTACGCAACTGCACCTAAAAGATGCACACACACACACACACACACACACACACACACACACACACACACTGGATACACCCTATTCTCCAAAAAACACAATTCATCAAGATGAACAAAAATGCTGTGGTTTACTATGGTACTCACAGGCATTCCCAGCCTTTCAGCTCTGATCCTTCATAAATTTGATCTAATGTCTACGAGCTTGTCGTCAGTGTGCTGCTTGCCATCCTGCTGCCTTTTGTTAGGACGGCAGCCACGATAATGAAGCTCTGATTGGTCAGTCTGCTTCTAATGCATCTGTACGATGTGGAAAACTGAGCTTGCTCCAAGCAATTTTTCTTTGCCCAGCGCAGCATTAATATGTGTTTGTTTTAAATATGTGATGATAAAGTTATTTTTATATATACTATAACATATTCAGAAAATCAGAATCGGAAATTCCGTAAATGTAACATGTAGATAAATGTAATAATATTATATTATTATAATAAATTAGATTTGATGAGTCATTCTCTACAGACAATAAGGCATTAGTTTAATGAGGCATTATTTTACGCGTTTCAACTACTTAATTTCTAACGTGTTAGAAATAAAGTAGTTAAAACGTGTCCAAGGTCGGGCCGAGTGACAGTAAATTACCTGCTTAATGTTCACATCCTGGTCATTTGGGACCTCACATTTTAACCTCTGCGCTACCCTTGGCTGGACCACTCTTAACCTATCACTGACCCAGACACACTCGTACGAGCACCACACACACACACACACACTACCTTGACTGCCACCATGTCAGTGCCACTGCTGTGCTGTTAAAGCTCAACAACCCAAGTCCTATCTGGACTGAGGTCAGAAAATGACCAGAGATGAAAGAGGTAGAAGGGTGGTGATGACCTACACTTCTGGATGGTGAACCTAAAACATGTGGACAGATGAGTGGTCTTGCTACCCACCTGTGATGCTAATTGGCTACTTCTCTTTAGACATGTTTCTGCCCCGCCCACCATGTAAATGAGCTCTATGTGTCTGAATGAATCAGCCCAGCTTCCGGGGCATGTTTCAATGAGTAATAATGCTGTACGAGGGGAAATGGTGACCCTCGGCCTCGAGCCACTATCATGCCAGAATATATCTATTTACAGGAAAGACAGTGTGAATATACTTTAGGGGAACGAATGCTGGATTAAAATGTTCCTTTTCGACAGGTCCCCCC
>JBBPCX010000160.1:20943882-20970790 GCA_037974365.1 Hydrocynus forskahlii
CACACACACACACACACACACACACACACACACACACACACACACACACACACACACACACACTCTCCCTCTCTCTCTCTCTCTCTCTCTCTCCCTCTCTCTATTTCTTTACCCCTCTCTACCTCCCTTCTTCCCACCCCCCTCCTTTCTGTATCTCCCTCCCTCTCTCTCCCTCTCCCTCCCTCAGTCAAGTGGATCTAAAATACCCACTACCCTTTTCTCCTTGACATTGTCGTCTCCTCGCAGTCAGCATTTCGCCGTCCTTTCATAGTAAAAGCGTCAGGAGAAATTCCATGCAGGAATATTCTTAGTAATGCGGCACTCCGCTCACCTCCAGCTTCTGCGCCCAAGCCCGAGGTTCACCAGCCGTGCGGAAATTTACTGACCAAAAAAAAAATAAAAAAATTGAACTCGTCCTTAAAAAGTTTACAAAAGAAGCTCGTTATTAATCTACTAGTCTAATCTCAGTTTCTGATCGAACTGAACTTTCACCTCGGTTCACCTCAGTCCACTGCAGGCCCCGTTCAGACCTGCTACACATCCACCTTGAGCAATCCGATCACACGTGAACGCAGAAAGACATAGGCCTGGCATTTCTACACATCTCCAGTTATCCCTTGTGATTCTGATTGGTGGAAGGTTTTATGTTTTTCTTTCTTTTGATTTGGTGTGAATGTATGAACTGTTACTAACATTTACAATGAACGGCAGAGGGGATGAGGAAAGAGGCTGCTGCGATGTCGCAGTTGATTAGATAGTCCTTTGTCTATCTTGAGGTTGCATCTGGACGCTTTAGAGTTCACACTGCAAATGTCGCATGGTCTTGTGTATCCCTGACCACCTCCGAAGATGGTTTGAATGATCACATCAACAACGCCTATTACTGAACAGTAATACCATCTTAATTCCAACATTTTGAGCAGTACTTCCAAAGTTTTCAACTGTAATTTCAAACTTCAACCTTTTGAACAGCATTTCCAAACCTCTGAGCAAGTTTTCCACAGTAGTTACAGATTTTAACAGTAATTCGAAAATGCTGAACACTACTGCCAAGGATTTGAGTTGTAACTTTAAAGTTTTAAGCTTTAATTTCAAACTCTTCAACAGTAATTTCAACTGAATGGGAATACGAATATATATCATTCAGGCCCATTTTTAGAACTATTAGTTGAAATTGTTCATTACGCTGTGATTTTATTTCAGCTCTCACTAGGTAACTCACTGATTTTCCTCCTCGTGCCCTGACTATTAGTTTTAAATAACTGCAACAATTCTGTCAAAAACTTGGTCGTCTGGTTCTCATTTTACTGCCATCTGGATGTGAGAATTTCATTGTTGTGGGAAAGTGTAAAAATGTAATTACAGACATCCCTGAAAAAACTGAACTAGTCCAAATAGGGCTACAGAGACTTTTTACTGTTTATGTGAAACTGGACTGTGCCACTTTCAGTACATGGACAAAGGCAGACACAGACACACACACATACACACACACATACACTCACACACACATGCACACACACTACTAACCATTTTTCACCCTAGGTGAGTTGTGAGGCTGGCCTGTGCCAAGATGGTAGTGTTGCAGTGGCTGCTAGTGTGTGAGTGTGCGTGTGTGTGTGGGTGTGCATGGCCGCTAACCTTGGTGTGTCCTAACACTGTTGATGAGTGTCTGCAGGGCACAGGAGGAGTGTAGTCTGCCCCCCCAACCACACACACACACACACACACACACACACACACGCACAGTGCAGGGCACTCAGCTGAGCAGTGCCATGCACAGCACTAGAGATTGTTTAGCTGCAGCCATATCTACAAGCATTTAGAAACTTAAAGTGCCACCTCAAGAGATGTTTTTGAGAAGAACCTGGTCTGATACTCGTGTGTGGATATAATCCAGTGTGTGATCTTTTATGTACTTTTAAAAATGATCCAGAAGTGCACCAAAAATATTGTTTTTTTAATTAAGAATCACATTAAACTGACTAGTGAAATTCTGTAATGTATGATGGATTAAAACATTCCCTAAGAATCATAATTGTAGCGAAATGTGAGATTTCGTCCTGCACTGCATTACTGTTTCAAGAATTAAATTGTGATCAAATAAATGTGAAGACACCCAGAATCAAAATCTGATTGAAATCCTTTTCTGAACGTTGCATCACCGTTGATTGGAATCATAGTGAAATTAGAGATGTCCATGTTCATGCCTCTTATGTAATCACAATTCATTTAAATCTTGGTGAAGTTTAGTAATGCGCGATGGATTTCCTACAAATACATTTAAAATTCAACTGAATCATGGTGCAGTTGAACTGAATCAAGGTGGTGAGGCATTGAATCATTACTCTAAGAATCAAATTTAATGTAAGATTTTATGTTATCTCCTAAAAGAATTGCCACTGAATTATTTCTAACCGAATCACTGAGAAATCCATGATTCCATGATGCACTACATCATTGCGTAGTGAATCGTAACCTATATATATTGTCATAAACTGTCCTGTACAAGCTCTGCGAGGGCTGACAGAGTGAGCTTTAGACGGTTGTTCATTTCACTCCCAACTTCTTAAGAACTCAGTCTCGGTTCAGAGTAGTGTGAGCCACAGGGTTTTTCGCTTGCGAGGGATGTGAGAGTTTATGGAGATGTTAAACAGCGGAGAGGGAACGGGGGAGATGGGCTGCTCCGCTTTAACTTCTGCTTTTAGCTTCTTCTGCTTTTCACTGCTTACCTTATTGCAGGTCGGATTTATGAGCACACACAAACACACGCACCTGTCCTGCGTTCACTTCCCCCTTTACTTCTTACTTGTGTGTGCGTGTGTGTGTATGTGTGTGAGTGTGTTGCCATGGGTGTGGGTTCCTTAAGCCTACACAAATACTGGGAAGCCCCATAAGACAGTGTGGGTAAAGCAGTGTTAGAGGAAGTGAGAGTAAGACAGTGTGAGCTGTAAGACCACATATCACTGCGTTTCCCCATGCCTGTCTACCAGAATGAAGTGGCTGATAAGATATGTGTGTGTGCGCTGCGTGCCCTTGTTTATAAGGATTAGGATGGTTGGAAACTTCGCTACAGTGATATTAGCAGTCCAAAAAGATCCCCATTGTTGTTAAAGAGAAGCAAAAGAGCAGTAATACACGAAACGAAATAACACCATAAATACTAAACTGATACATCTTTTTAATTAAACCCCTTGTATTTCAGTGATGACTGAAGTAAACATTCCTGCTTATTGTTTGTGCCCAAAAATGAGAGGTACTTTTGGGCCCTGTCCTGGTCGTGCAGGTGTGCAACACTCCAGGTCCAAATTCTTGGATATTTTCCTTAGAAAATGGAAAAAAGGACAAACATTAAGAATGTCAGAAAGTGCTTGTTTTCTTGAGATGTTCTGCAGCGCATCCGTAACCCTCCTGCTTATGTCCTCCCCGCAGGTTCCCGAGCGTTTCCTGGAGGTGGCTCAGATCACACTGCGGGAGTTCTTTAACGCCATCGTGGCGGGGAAAGACGTGGACCCCTCTTGGAAGAAGGCCATCTACAAGGTGATCTGCAAGCTAGACTCAGAAGTGCCAGAGATATTCAAATCCCCCAACTGTCTCCAGGAACTTCTTCATGAGTAAACGATTCCCAAGAGTCTGCTTGATTTTCTCTCTTTTTTCCTGACAATTTGAGGCTTTTTTTTTTTTTTTTGGAGTTTTCCATTTTTCAGTTTTCTCTCCTTGTTTTTGAATGTATGGCATATGAAGTAGCATTCCTGAGCTTTTTTTTTCTTCCCTGGGGTGATCTAGTTGTTAAATTTAAGATTCTTCTGTCTTTGACTTTCTTTTTTTTGTGTTTTATATTTGGAGAGACTTTGACATCCCTGTAGGGGCCCCTTTTGACCTTTGCCTGCCCACTCTGTCTGGAATTATGGGTAAAATGCTCACAACACCCCTCATACTGAAGCCAAACAACTCAGTGAAGTAGTGTGACTGATGTAAAGGTGACTTGGGCTCGTCAAACTGAAGTTTTAAAGTGTGTAATTTCTTCTTTTTTCCCGGAGGATAGGGCATTGCATTTATAGGGTGTATAGAATTATTATTATTATTATTATTATTATTTCTATTATTATTGTTATTTTATTATTGTTGGTGTTCTTGTTATCGTCGTTGTTCCTGCTTGGGTAAGACTGGCACTTGGAGGTTTCTTTTTTTCCTTTCTTCTTTTCTTTTGTTCATTTCAGAAAAAGGTTGCAAGAAATAAATTATTATTCCAAAATGTAAATCTCTATATGCAAAACTATATTACAGACTCTACGCCCGACTGGACTTTACACTAGAATAGCTTTCATTTGGTCCTTCCCCAGGTTCTTTTTCTTTTTGTTTTTTTCTTTTTTTTGGTTTATATGGGTCCAAGGGTTGATATTTTGGCTGCTTTGACCTTTGACTGACAGCTCCAATCAAAGCATTTGAATGGGCGTCGCAACCAGTCGAAACCAAGATCAGTTTTTTCGGGGTTTTGAATTGCACGTAAAATGACACAAACACTTTTCCTTGTTAAACAAAAGCTACTGCAATTTTCCAATGACTTTAAAACACCTAGAGCCACCAGCACACACACACACACACACACACACACACTCACACCCACACACACGCAAGTACACATGCAGCTCTGTCCTGCTTACTCAGATGCTGTGTGTGCTTGGCACTTGTTCAGTTTAAGGTAGACGCCTCTTTGCGTGTCGGACGTTCTGGAGGTCATCTTCTCAAGGCCGGACTTCTGGATGACCGCAGCTTGGACATTTCGCAAATACGTCACGAACACACAAAGCAACTTCTCATTCCAGAGGAATCATTCTAAACCTTTGAGTGTGTGTGTGTGTGTGTGTGTGTGTGTGTGTGTGTGTGTGTGTGTATGTGTGTGTGTGTGTGTGTGTATGGGGGGTGGTGTTTTTGGGCGAGTGTGTAGACGGCCTCAGGCCCTTTTCTGCGTGAGTGAATTTTTTTTTTTTGCTGTGTGGTAATTAGCTCAGTATTTTTATGGTGTTTCTTGAATACAGAATTGCTATGAAATGAAATGAAATTAATTGAAATGAAATGAAAGTCAACCTTGTTTGAAGAGGACACAATCCTTGCATTTCCTTTTCTTTTTTTCTTTCTGGATGTTACGATTGAAAGTTTGTACTGTATGGATATGAATTAAAAAAATGCACTTACCTGTTGTTCAGTGGAGGCAATGACATTGGATTTTATTTAATAAAGATTGAAAATATACTTGAAATGGACATTATTTTTCTCATTGTATTCTTGGGGGGGTTTAGCTGTGTGTGTGAAAGTTCGAGGGCCGTTGTAAACATGAGTGAATACAGGGGGTGTGGAGGGTGGGAAAACCAGGAAAAGGTTGTTAATAATCAACCGAAAGGGCTCCTGATTTGTGGAGCTGCCTGAAGTATTCAAATCCAGGCCTTGAATCTATGTGTCCTGGTCCTGGATTTTGTAACAACCTGTAGTTAATTGAACTGTTGGTGCCTGATTGACTACTTAGCGTCATACGTTCTGGTGATTCCAGAATCCAGGACTTGAAACTGCATTCACGGACCTCTGGTCTACATGTTGGCCCTGTCTTTTGGAAATCCAGGAGTGCTCTCCCTGTCGACCCATCACTTACACACATTTCTAGGTCAAAAAAGTCAAGCGTACTGTATTTTAAATTATTATTTAACAATATTAATATGACAAAGCTCTGGTGATATCACAAAGGTAACCAATTATATTGTCATATGGTCGCATGATTTGCGTTTAAAGAAACAGCTCGACAAAAATCTTATTTGGACAACAAAAGTCAATAGTCACCCAAAAGATTTCTGCAAGTACTTTATATAACCAGTCTTAACCCATTCAAACCTCTTCATTAAAGTGGGGCAAACTTGTGGCTGTGGTTTAGGACACAGTATTACTTACTGCCAGCTATAAAAATGGACAAAACATCTCTACAGCTGTTTCCGACAACCCTAGGACTGGCATCCCCAAAGCAGTCGTAAGGCAGACTGATCTCTGTGTTTAAACACTTTCCCAAAACTGATTCTAGATCAGCGCTCCTGTTCTTGAGGTGGGTTGTGAAAAAGGCTGTGTTCAACTAAAAGCTGAATTTTTGTTCCTTTTTGTAACTCACAGGAAGTTAAACGTACCCTTTTTTGTACCAAAGCAACAATTCGGAGCTGGTGGCTGTTCTTAACATTTGACCATCAAAGTACCTTTTCTTGGCCAGAACAACTGATTCCTAGAACAAAGAACCCTTTGCATCAGGGGCTGGGGCCCTTCGTGACCACCATTTAAAAAACAATATAGTATCTAGTCCAGTGAAGAAGAAAAAAAGAGTTTGAGTATGAACAAGAAATGGAAGCAAAGATGTAGTCTGCATTGTTGTAGGTGGTGCTGGAATTGGTTGGAAAGTGGAGATGTGTAAACACATAGAGTGTATTGATGTATTGATGTATTTTCACCGAAGTTCTCCTTTAATTATCAAGCTAACATGAAAGAACTTAGTCTTTTGTCTTTTATTACACAATGATATTGAAGGAAAGAATGTGGTTCACCCACTCTTAAGATTGGATATTTACACACAAGCACAAACACACACACACACACACACACACATACACACAAAGGCAAGACTCCACCTGTTACTGTGTCGCTGTTCTTTCAGATGCTCTTTTCATCTTAAGATCTTTTGCTTGTGTGAGAGATGAAGGAGTGGTCTTTGACATTGTGCAACACAATCGCCAAATCTTTCATCTTCCTTCAACAGTCAAAAGTTTCAAAAACCTTTATGCGTCCTCATGAGAGAGAAAGAGAGCGAAAGGAGGATCATAAGAATCGCCGTGACTCCCACGCCACTAACTCACGTTACACTCTCCCACAACTTGAGCTGCGGACGTCACTGACCTTTATGAAGATGAAGACCAATCAGCATGGCACAGCAGATTTTTCCCTATCTCCATGGCAATTTGAGCAGTCATTTGAAATAAGTGTTGCTCAAACACAATCATCAGTAACGCCACTCGGTAATACGAGTGACTGGACATGTTAAACCTGAATGACCCCAAAGGTCTCAAATTATACTTCGCTGTCAGAAGGAACCGCTGTTGATGCTATTTTCCAGCGTATAAATAGAATAAACACTACAATTTCAATGAAATGCTAAGAAAATCTACATCCAGAATAGATAAGGAGCTACCTGAGATCTGGGGCTCATCATAAAACATTCAGGCTGCAGCATCGGACACCCATGCCTGACAACACACCCGATTTTAGAAGTTTCTGGAAATGTACTGGACTGGACAGAATACTGTTCTTCCAAAAGATATTATCTCCTTTTTTGTTTCAACGATTGTGGTCAAGAACATTCTTTGACCAAAACTGTAACATGATTCAGCACATTTCATACTTGTCAAAACATTCAGTGACCCCAGTGTCCTCCTGGAAAAGACCACTGGACAGAAATGTTTCGTCATAGGATAAAGACGGTTAGTTAGAATCATGGGCGCCATGAAAAGTGGTGGGGGGACACGTCCCCACCTGCTATGATGATTCCGGCGCCCATGGTCAGAATAATTTTGTTCAGGTTTGCAGAGCTCTTTTCCTTTACAGGGACCAGTGGAGTCCAACCATGCTTGTACAAAACCCCCAGGGCATAACAGAACCATCAGATCCCCTCACTGTGGTGGTCAGGCATTCAGGCCTGTGTTCTTATTGTGTATTCCACACATGCACTTGACCACTTGTGCAGAAAATAGTGAAGGGCGGCCAGTGCTATTTCATGACATTTTGCCTCCTTAGGCAAAACAGAATTTTGCTGTCCCTTTCTTCAGTCCAGCGATCCAATGGTGTCTAACTTACAGGCAGTGATTGGCAGTGCTCTGATTAGTGGCGCTGGCCATTGTCAGATTGTCAGTAGTCCACAGTCAACTAGTCAACTCTCCAGTTCACCCATATGGACACACTGGCCCCGAGGATAATTCTACTGACCACGTCATTTTTTCCCACATCTCTGCAGAGTGCTTGTATTTTTTACACCACTGACCTCTCAGATGGTCATTCATCTTCATAATGAGGGTTTATGCACTGTAGCCCACTATAATATCCCTCTCTAAATAATTGTGGATGGACTGTTCTTGCTGACACAGTTCTGCATTGACATCCTCATTCACCTAAAGGAACAGCTGCTCTTACCTCGCTCTAATGCACGAGCATCACACTCATCTACTCGCCGTCCACCACAACTTCCGGCCCTGTTTACTGATGTCCTTCCCACAGATCTGAAAGCAGAGATCACTTCACTGAAACACTAAGCCAGATGAGCAGTCTTTGTCGCTGGAACTCCCTGCCCCAATAGTGAACCCACTTTCATAGTCGCTTAGATCTTTTCCTCATGCCTTTTGGATGTAAAATCAAGGTCAAACTGGGCATGCTCAGCATTTTTGGACAAGTCACAGAGCATGGGAGTATGTTAACTGGTTAATTGTATTGTGCAGCTCAACCCTCATTCTGTTTCTTCACCCATTTGTTCAGGCTTTTCCTTTCTCTGTGTATGTCATTCAGGGATCAGCTGGATCTGCAGCCTCAAAGGTCACAGTAAATGCGACTTTGAAATAATAGACAGGATTGAAATGAAGCTATCATATAGCGACCCGGGCCTAGTGAAATGGCCTGAATGCCTGTTTATGGGTCAGATGCCGAGTGTGTAAGCGTCTTACATCGTTCAGGCTTTGTGCTGCAGGCTGCTCATCTCTCAGTAGCCGATCGTGTGCTCTTACTGTAATTAAAATTCGAGCAGGGAGATTCACCATCCTGCCCCTGACTCAGACCTTGACCTTTGGGTCCTCAGCTCTCTCCCAGGCATGGCAGGCAATCGCAGATGCCACTCACTCATCAGACTAAATGGAACAACGCTGGATCAGGATTTCCCCGAATCTGCCAGGCTGCTGATCCTTCTGTGATTCAAAAAGGGAGAAAAATGAATGTGAGATCAGTTATTCTCTCAAACTCAATCTTTCAAGCACACAGACGGTCTCTCTCTCTCTCTCGCTCTCTCTCTCTCTTTCTCTCTCTCTCTCACTCTCTCTCTCTCTCTCTCTCTCTCGTCTCTCCACAGAGCAAGCTCTCTCTGTAGTCTGCAGGCAGCGCGAAGGCTCCTTGGGAAATGCTGAGACAGCATCTTTGTGTGACATGAACCGTCTGCTCCACAATCAAACACCATCTGTCGCTACATCTGAACTCGGGCACATGCATGCATACACATATATCTGAGCCACCTGCTTGGCGCTAAAGCTCTTAAAACTCAGTTTACACACACAGGATTTGGCATGATGCGCAATAAATAAATAAAGTCATGTGCGGGCCCCTCATTCACTGTCTAAAAGCACTGCTGAGGATGGAGTAGTGTTACCTAAGGAGGTACCATAATCTAAGTGAGCTGTGGTTTTAATCCAGTATGAGTCTGCAGAGTGTGTAGTTTTTACAGTCTGACTCATAATACTGGAGTGATTTGAATCCAGGATGAATCTGTAGTGTGCGTGTTTTTTACAATCTGACTGTAATTAAGTTACACCCTTAAAAATGAAGCTCTCAAACAAATATTTGAGTAGAAGTAAAAGTATATACAGCTAAAGTGTAAATTCATTACAACAAGCGAAAAAAAAATGAAAACAATGAACTTGGTAAATGTAACTCTTTAATTTTCAGCTCTGCACACAATGCACTGCATGGGTTTCCCACCTCTCTCTCTCTCTCTCTTTCTCTCTCTCTCTCTCTCTCTTTGTCACTCTATATCTCTCACTTCCCTCTCATAAATGTTTGAGCACGACCCTCATTGTTAGCTTAACCTAAAAGGGTGCGTGCCATTAGAGGCTTAAGGCTTCTCTCCTCCTTCCGGCTGGAGAGGAAAGCTCATGCAGGGTTAAATATAGTGTGTCACACCTCATAGCTCTCAGAGTCACACGCTCTGGGCTTTAACAAGCTTCTGAAGACACTGAACAGGCATCTTAGCAGCCTGTCACCAACCACCAAACACACAAGAGAGGGGGCCACCTAGTGGTAAGAATGCAACTCGTGACTTGAAGAAAGCAGCTCTGGGCCGAAGAGCCTGTGCTTCCTTTACTCTCTCAGTGTCTCTTTCAGGCTACTTATCAAGGTCATTTTTAGATTGCTAGGAATATATAAAAGGTTAGTTAAGCTAATTTATGCAAAATTACTCTCCTTGTAAATGTGAAGAACATCCTGGTCCAGTTTTTTAACTCCCATCTACGTTAAGTCAGGGAGGTTCCGGGTTTTGGGAATATTAGGATCTTAAATGAACAAACTGTGGAATAAATAAACAATTACTAAACATGTTTTGTAGCTTTTCTGAGCAAATCCAAATTAATGTGACATATTTCTGAAGAAAGGAGTCAGTTACATTGTAGTCAACATTCAGAACCTTATTCTTTTGAGTTTTACGCTGGAATGTTCTGTTGATGTCAACATCTGCACAGTTGTAAGAATTCTTAGGTTTACCATTTGATCTCAGGCCACAAATCATTCAAAAAAAGAGAGGGAAAAACCGTACAACCCTTACAAATGTCCTCTGTTGATAAATTAAGTGAAAAGAACCATTCTAGAGAAACATTATTATTCATAAGGGTGATGATTGGAACCAGACATTTAAAATGTTTAACGCTGCATCACAAAAAGCACGGTTACAAACAGGTGATCTAATGCTGTATATTGACCATCCATAATAACTGTGTCGCTGCATATTCATGTACGCAGCAACACTGTAATTACAGCGGATGTTTTCACTGTCACAGCAGGATTACAGTAGTGCAGCTTATGGCTGCAAATGTGCAGTTTTTGGCTGCAAAAGTTGAAAAAAAAATTATGGTCGCATTTTAGTTATAGAGTTACACCACTGTACAGAAAACTGTACGGAGTTTTGTTTTTTTTTACAGAGTCAATTTTTTTTCATTCATAGCGATCCGTTTAATTCAGAGGGCCGCAATTTCTCCAGTCTTTGACTGAATACCTCTTTGCTCTACACATTTTACTGTTTTCCTGCTCTTTTACAACCCAGGAAAGACTTGTTAATTGGTTAATTAGACAGATCAAGTGTTTTGAGAACAGGTTAAACCCCACAATGTGAAAAGCAGAGCTGTGACCAGCTGATCTAATGCACTGAAGAAGCTCCACAACTGCGATCCCTCCCTTTAACATCACATGCCATTTACACCATGGCCCAAGACAACCACCATGTTTACAAGGCTCTATTCTTGTAGGACTATTTGTGGATATATTGTGTAATGATCACTGTTATTCCACTAGGCCGCAATGGTCTTCGGGTCATGCCTTGAGCTTATTAGCAGTTCAGGGGTTTAGATGAGTTTGACAGGTTAATTTAAATCAGCAAGCACTTGTTGAAATTCCAAAACTGCTGTCTGTTATGTTTAAACTGAACTGCAGAGGAAAATCATGAAGTTCTGCCACCCCTTATTCCTTAGCAGTTAAAATGTCTGCTACTCATTAAAATTGCATGCAGTTGTACTCTAGAAGTACATTATTGACATTTCCTGACAGCTAGAAAGATAAATGGGTTAATGCCAAACAACAAAACAGTCAAGGAGACTGAGCAACAGGATATGAATTTCAGTTTATATCAGTACGGGACAAATGTTCATGCAGTGGTGACTAATAATGTGAACAGGGTCCCTGGTTCTGATGCGGGAAGGGCAGTTTAATAAGACAACATTAGTGTCCAAATCCAGAGGTGTGTGGAATCTAAATTAAGATAATGGTGTGGTTTGAGCATGTATTATTACAGACACAATTTTGGATGTGTGGTTGACTATTGACTAGTGTTTGTTAGCAATATTAGCCTTGAAGGGAACACATGTCTTAGGTAAGGGACAACATCTAGGGCTAGCATAAAACTGTGTATATTTGATTTTTCACAGAACCCTTAGGTTTCTGTGGTTTCCCACTAAGGGATTAAGTCATTTCAAAGGACCCTCACCCAGAAGGTTGTGTGGTCTAGGATTACCTGGGAAAGTGACGCTTTTTACCTGGAAAAGTGACACTTTTTACCTGAGAAAGTGACATATTTTATATTACCGTACATTCAAAGTGTACAATGATTTTAGCTGTTTCTATTTGCATTCCATAATCAGAACTGCTGACATTTCTCTACTTGTTTCAGAGAGATATGAGTAGGAAATGATTAAGCAAACAATGAGAGAATTTGTAAGCACCTTAGGTGGGTTAACTGTTCATGTAAATTTTCATATATATTGTCGCTGTCAGGCGGAAACCTCGTAACTCCACTTTTGGTCTTTGTTGTTTTTTTTCATAAATCGATACTACTGGTCAGTCTCCACGTGGGTCTGTAAAATTTAGAAATTATTAACCAATTAAAACCAGTATTGAAAATTTTGATGACGCAGTATTCATTTATTTAGAATATACATAGTTTTTTGAGTTTCCTGAAAAATAGCCGTTTTGGTTTCGGCCCGACAGCGACGATATGTTTGATTCCTATGAATTCGATGAGACGTTCTCTGCTCAAACTGAGCTACAATGTGAGAATACTACATCAGTGTGCCACTCTAGCTCTGTAAAACTGCAGAAACATGTGGCACACTCCTCACCATCCTGCCCCCCCCTCCAACTCCCCCAAATCCCCCCATGTTTTGGACAAAGATTCCAGTTGCACAGATCAGTCTGCCTTCGCTCTCTTTTATTCCAGCCGAAAAATCTGGAAGAGGCGACGCGCCGGGAATTTCTGGGACTCGGGGGGAACATCCTGGGAGCCGAAGAACAAAGAAGTCCGGCCCCAGCTGGACCCCCGTCCAAATTAAGACCCTCTCAGATGTGAGAGATCTGGGCCTTCCATTTCTGAGGAGAGGAGGTGAAGGGGGGTGGAATCACAATCTGCAAACACGCAAAGCAGAGAGTGCCTCACAAAGCTGGCCTTGTTGGAGGGCACTCAGAATGTGGAGGGGCAGAGAGAGACAGACGGGGTGAGCAAGAAAGGCGAGTGAGAGAGAGAGGACAGGAGAAAGAGCAATGTTTCCAGTGTTGTCCCAATAGATTGTGTCTGATGGGGGTCAGTGTGCTCTAGTTTCACTCCAATGGTGTCAGAGGGAGGATTCATTTGTGCAGTTTCAGTGTATTGCAATTCAGGGAGGAAGTTACTCTATAAGGGCCTATTATTGGGCCTATTATTACTCTATGAGGGCCTATTGTATCCGGAGCGTACGGGGAAATATATGACCCAGGCTATAAGAATTACATTATAAATGAAACCCTAATAAAAGGATAATAATGGAAATTAGGCCCTCTAAGGATCATTATGCTAACTGATCAACCAAAAGACATTCATTTTAACATTAGAAAGGCAGAGTGCTCTGACAGCATGAAGTCCATCAGTAAATGCATTTGAACAGTATAGATGATAATGTCTTGCACACCAAACATGACTTTTTGATCATCAAATGGAGGCATTGGCCATCTCTTTCCTTCTTCCGGCATGATTTCAAATAATCACTGTAGTTTGTGCTGCTGGCAACCAAGACGATGGTTTGGCTGGGTAGACGTCAAACAACTGTCAAAAAGAATTAGTTTGTCCTCTGTTTCGTCATGTGCAGTGCCAGCATTTCCAAAAGCAGCTCAAACTGAGTAACTGGGCTATGGACATGTAAGTGGTGTGCAAAAGTTTCTGCTCCTGAACGAGGCAGCTCAGCATCGCCACTTGCCTGTTTTGTGCCTGTTAAATCTTAAATCTCAAAAGTATTGAAATGTTTGACACAAATACGTGGCCAAAACTTTTCCAGGTCTTCTGAGTGTGCGTAGGATCAGTTTTCCAGATGGACTCTTTTAATAGGCTGAACCTTCTCACTGTGTGCTGGTACGTCCATCATAAAATGGTAAACTAACTCAGCTGGTTGGTATCGCAGTCGGTTCTCTAAAGCATTTGTGTAAACTTGACAAATCTGGTTTTGCTGGGTGTTTGGCTGAATTACAGACCTTGTGCCCTACTAACCCCTGTGTAAAAGGGAGAGAGAAAAAGCCCTGTCCATCCCCAAGGGGAACACTGGATATGTCTGCTCTGTAATAGCCCAGTGCCACACAATGCATCTGCCTAATGAGCCATCAGCAAACCAGCTTCAGAAATGTATGAATTTGGTATGGTGTGTTGACTATATATGCCGCAGTTCTTTGACACCACTGTTAGCCTTTGAAATCCACATCCATCAAAGATTAAAAAAAATCAGGAGGATATGGTAATGGCCTACTTGGCGGGGCAGGCCGAGCATCGCCTGGATTATAATCTCGAAGCAGCGCTCTCATTTTTGGCTAATTCTGACAGTGTAATTACTTAAGTGAGAGAGAGGCTCAGGGAGCACTAATCTCCGAGACACAGGGTCCAGCCACAGAGAAATTCCTGTGGTGACCCAATGCTTGCTGTAATTAGACCAAAACCAGGTTAAACACTTCATTTTTAATGGTTAACTTCATCATTTACATCGAAACATAGAATTCCAAGATTGGAATGTGATGCAGTCAAGGCATGCTTACATGATAAAGGCAAGTTTGACAGTAGAACTTTGTTTAGATAGCTTGCTGTAAGTGCTTACTAAAAGTCTGTGAAATTCAGCTTAATTTCCCTTTATCTTAATCCTGGTCTAAATCCTAGTCCTATCCCCAAGAGCAAGTTTCACCAGATAGTTGGTTAATAACCATTGATGATCTCTGGGGATCTTTCCAGATAAAGTGTGACTGAACATGACAATTAACGAATTAAGCGACTGACATATTGATCATTGCCTTGGAAATTTCATTTTCCTTACTGTGAGTGACATATTGCTGAACTGCCAAGCACAGCATCAGCTTTGTTGCTGACTAAGTTAGCAAGTGACCGTTTGCCTTGGCTTGCAAAACTCAGTCCATGACATCACAAGCAAGGCCGCTTCAAGGCAGCTTTGCACCATTCCCTCTGAGGGACTGAGGCCACTTTTCAGCGCGGCGCTGTGTGGCCCCACTGAGTCCCATAATTCCCACACCGCCTCTGTCAGACGGGACGTTTTATCCGTGAAGTGATCCCCTTGAGCTGCGAGGGCCCAGACTCAAGACAAGGGGCTGATGGTAAGGACAGGTGCGGGAGCAAAGTAACTAGCTAACTAGCCCGGCCTCGACTCTGTCTGCCAAAGGGGCCAAAGGAGGAATTTCATTTGTCATGAAATGGATACGGATGCCGGCCTCCAAACAAAGGAGTGCCGCTCCTCGGAAGCTCGGCTAAAAATAATGGCGCATGTCCCAAGGTACAGCTCGCGGCCTCATCTGAGAGGGGTGTTGTTTTCACAAAGAGGCTGAAGGAAGAGTGTGAGGACAGGAAGACAAAGGAAAGGAAGGAAGGCAGATAAAGAAGGTTGGTTACTGTAAGCAAATGAATTTCCCTTACTCTCTTGTTCGGAACCTATCGGAGTTAGGTATGGTCAGGTATGAAAGAAAGGGACATCCCAGCAGGTAAAGGTGACTCTAGAACCACTGCTGTGATATGAGCCTAGGATCTGAATGCATGGCAGTGTAATAAAAATGTCTGGCAGCGGAGAGGAGGACAAGGGGATGTCTTTTGTTCTCCGTCAACGCATGCCCTGCTGACAGGGGCTCTAAGCCTTTCGCTCCACCACCACCACCCCCCAGCGTCATCTTTAAGAACCGATTCGCTCTGGTATCCAAAGCCTGAAGCCCTGGCTGCCAAGATAGTTAGAATAGACGTGGCATGTGAGGCCAGGTAGCCGACAGCTGCTTCCCAACAATACATGGAGAGCAATGGAAGGCACTCGCGCAAGATGCACAATACCCTTTTAGTCACCTTGCACCAGTTGTTGCTTGGGTGACATCAGTTTTGTGGCGGTGGGGGGGCTCAGCTTCATCGCAGCTATTGAGGGATACCTATAATTCAAACCCGGGGGAGGCGGGGGGATTTTTTCCTCTCCTTCTTAGAAGCGCTTGTCACTTGGCCTTTGTGCCATGAAGATGCCGTGTGACAAATGCAGACCGTAAATAAGACAATGGCATGTTGTTCTTTTCAGAGCGAGGTGGCTTCACCCGGTCAGCTGAAGGAGAACTACGGTGCGTAATGAGATTCAGGCTGCACTTATGACCTAGACGTATTCCTTTAGGCTTTGAATGAGCTCCTCTAGTAATTCACCACTCCATGCCCTCACAAGACCGTCTCAAATTCCAGTCATATCCTATGTAAAAAATGTCACATTCTATTAAGAGCACATCAAAGTTGGTGAACTGCAGTAAAAAAGCGAAAGAGTGAAACCTTAAATGTTCCCACAAGGGACATTACACAAGAAAGGGGGTGAAATGTCCAAGGATTTTTTCACTACAGATTTTATACCACTTGTAAACATGACATCCTGTTTGTTGTGCAGATAACAGAAGTCGAAAGCAAAGTCTCTGTAAGCAAATTTACCCCCTCTGAGGCCACAGGTTTTCAGATGAAAACAGTCGCAAATACCGGACCCAAAGTGCAAGTTCCTGCCAGGCCCAAAGAGAAAAAATTCCCTTGGATGATCAACCATTCTCTGTTGTCAACCATCACATCCATATGGGCTTCTTGGGCATGGGCACCAATCTAGATTTTGCCCCATCTTTGGAGCTATAACAGCATCTACACCTCTTGGAAAGCTTGCTTCCTGTCTTCCTGTTGTACTCATCCAGTTAAAAAAGTAGTTAATCAGGCACTGATGTTGCACAAGGAGGCCTGGCATTCCAATTCATCCAAAAAAGTGTTGGGCCGAGGTCAGTCCCCTGGGCAGGCCACTTCAGTTCTTCCACACCAGCACACTCATCAAACCATGTTTTTTAAGGCTTTGTCTTGTGCTTTGGGACGTAGTCATTATGGAACAGGAGAGAGCCTTCCTCAAACTGTTGCCATGATGTTGGAAGCATATAATAATTTTAAACTGTCTTTGTATGCTCTAGTGTTAACATTACCCTTCACTGGATTTAAGGAGTCCAGCGCAAACCCTGAAAAACAGCCCCACATCATTCTTCCACCAAATTTGACCATTGTCACTATGTTCTCTGGTAAGGACTGTTCTCCTGGCATCTGCCAAAAACTGTCAGAGGCAGTCGTGGCCCTGAATGCCACCCAAAGGGTCAACCCTTCCCTAGTTGACCGTACCACGGTCGACAAAATTTTGTCGTTCCAAACACGCCCTCCCCTTAGTCAACAATAAAATCTTGTCCATCACCCCTACATCCCACCTAGAGCACTAGAATGGCCAGAAACGCCACTGGCCAGAGTTATCTCTCAGGCTGCCAGTTAGCGATGATTCATCGCTCCAGAGAACATGTTTCCACTGCTCCAGAGTCCAGGGACAGCATGCTTTACACCACTCTAGCCATTTGGCATTGGAATTAAATATAGTGATCTTTGTCACGTTTTGCCGTGCTCGGGGAGTGAGGCGAGGCGCAAGATGCAGGTTCCTTAGATGGAATTTCATACAATAACAAAACCAAAGAGGCTCGAGGGCCTTTAAACACAAAGCTTACATAAACAGAGGACACAAGAGGAACAGGTAGTGAGAGGGCATCTGTGAGGGTTGACCAGCAACGCAATACAAAAATCTTGAAACTTAAATACTTAACAGACAAGGACAGAAACCAATCATGAAACACAATCACTTAGTAAACAATCCCCAGCTGTGACCAATACACATACAAACAGTGCTATAACGTCAAAATAAGAGTCCCACGTGCAAACACACAATAGAAGCCTCTACCGGCCACTGGCCGAGACATTACAATCTTAGGCTGCTTAGCCAATAAAACTAATGAAGCTCCTGACTCACAGCTCTTGTACTGAAGTTGCCTCCCGAATCAATTGGAAACTCTGTTGTGAGTGCTGAAAAAGTGGAATGGTGAATTTTGCTCTGTGAATTTGGGTGGTCTACAGCTTTGTGGCTGAGCTGTTGTTGTTCCTACATGCTTATTTCACAATAATAAAACTTACAGTTGAATAGGGCAGATCTACCAGGGCAGGAATTTCAGAAACTGACCTATGGTAAAGGTGGCATCCTGGCAACATTTTTTAAACTATGTTTAAAGTCACCAAGCTGCACAGGATGATCCATTCTTCTGCTAATGGTTCCCTACAGAGACTGCATGACAATGTGCCTGATTGTATACACCTGTTGGCAATGAGCGTAGCTAAAACACCTGAACCCCTATACTTTTGAACATATTAGTGTAATATGAATTAACATGAATTAATTTAAGGAAAAGACTGGAATGTACTGGAATGTAGTTACTACTAGGAATGTAGGATACTACTACGAAAGGTTTTGGACACTGGACGTTATTACTGTTATTAAATGTTCATTTTTTTGTAATTAATTGCTGAACAACTATTATGTTCTAGATTTTTTTTTACAGACTATTATGCTTGCTGCACATTTGGCTATTGTGTTGAATGTATATGTGTATTTAATTTTTACTGTTTGTTATGACAGCTATACATTGTATAAATATGCAAATAAGCATGTTTACGTAAAGTTTAGGTGAGAAGGAATTCCCTGAATGAAAACAGGTAAAATGGCTGGAAATTGTGGTAGGGGCTTGGGTGGGGGCTCAATTTTTGACCGCATTCCTTTTACTTAATATCACAATATACTTACTTTTAATAGGTTTCTTTCATTTTGGTCAAGTTCTTAAGAAAAGAATTAAGCGAAATCAAGCACAGAGATTGAATCTTAGTCAAAGGAATGGGATTTGATTAAATGGAAGGCATCATTCTATAGGTCATATTTAAGGACAACTGACAAGGGTGACAGGGTCTGAGAACCTCAGAAACAAATAAAGTGTAAAATGAAATATAATCAGATGTGAAATTGAAGATCCTGAAGGACAAATGGAGGAAAGGTTATTGAGGTCAGTTATCACAGCAGCAAAAACGTGGATCACCCGGCCATCTCTGATAACTGTTTTGAGAAGCACTGTATTAGAGGGTCTATTTTTTTTTAGTCTCAGACTTAAAAGGATTTTCAGCGGAGAATCCCCATCTATGCCATCCGAGAGGCCAAGAATAAGCTTAATCTGTATCTGGGAAAAAAAATGTTTTGGCCACATGTGTCATTTCTGCCAGGGGTGTTGATGAGGATGATATTATGGACATTCCCTCTGAGTGCTGGAGTTCAGGGGATATAAAGCCATGCCCAACAACCACTTAGTGATTATAAGCAAATCCCAAAGACAATCCACAGAGGAGATCGGCATCGCGCAATGAAGGACGGCCTGCTTTTTTTCCTGGAAGAACAGACATTTTTTTTGAAGGCTAGGATGAGAGAGGGTGAGAGAGTGAGGCCAAGTGGCTTGGCTTCAAGCTCGCTGTGCAAAAAGGAGGGGGGACGGAGGGGCAAAATTGACCAAATCTGCTCAAGAGGGCCCTCATTTGGATATTAAACAAGATTTAATAAGTGAGAGTGATTTGATGAGATGATTATCATGCCCATTAATCAAGCAAGCTTCTGTCTCAGCGCAATATGTTCCATCTTTCAGCTCCAAAGCCTCTTTACCCCCTGAGCTTCTTAAAAGGTTGACGTGGTTTTGCCTTTTTTTTCCTCCAATATATATTTTTCCCTCCAAGCAGTTTTTTGGTCATACTTTCAGATGGTGTCTTTTAGGCATCTAGGTCATGAAAAAAAAGTCTTTATAATCGCTAAGTGATGAGGAAGCATCTGCTGGCATTAGTAGTGTGTCATGTCCAGTGTACAAAGGGAGAATTATAGCCATGTTGAAATGGTTATTCCATGAAAGAGTGCACTTGAGAAAATCAAAATTAGGCTGTTTCTGTAAGAGCTCTATCACATTGAGGACTGATACACAGACACAGTCCCTTGGGCTGCCCAGGGTTACACTTAACATTTACTCTTAATTACATTGTATTACTTTGCATTACTTTTTTTGAAATGTCCAAATCAGAGTAGAGTGAGATGTTCCACACTGTGAATATGAAACAGTTAGTTCTAATGAAATAAACACAGCTGTGAGGTGACCAGGCCGGATTTACTGGCAAGCCTGCATAATGACCCTGTATCCTGTATAATCACCTGAGACTGTTAAGATATAGATAGAGTATATTGTTTGAACATTTTATGAGGAGTTGACCAATTACAAGAGTACAAAATTTATCAGAATAAAATCTTGCTTTGATGTACATTTGCTTTTGATGTACATTTTTTACTTTTCCCTGTAAAAAGTCCTTGTTGTGCATCACTGGATTTTCACAAGATTAAAATATAAATACACTGAAGTGACCTTTGAGGACATTTGGAACCAAACTCTACATAAACTCTCAAAGCAGTAAAAAAGAGATTTGAGATAAAATGTTTACATTTTAAAGCTTTTCTTTAAGTCCACTCTTGGTGGAGCAATGCATGTGTGAACCATTGTAAGGCAAAGTACTCTCCAAAAATCCTAAAAAAGCAAAAAAAACCCCCAACCAAATAACCTTTTACTGCCATTTTATTATCATCACATTATGGTATTGGGCTGTAAGTAAAATTATTTATATAGTGACACCTGGTTATATTCTCCAGCACTGTAAAAGGTCACACTTAACCCACTCTGGTTGACTTTGTTTGCATCTCAACTTTTGAATTTAGCTGAGAAATGAAAAACTGCTGGAATTCATAAAGAGAGGAGTATGTGACACACCATAGAGCAGTGGCACGCCATGTGAACAGCGTGCGGTCATGGACAAGATGCTTGCCAGAACCTGAATGGTAAAATATGCATTAAATACTTGCTGTAACTTCCCTCTAAACAAACAAACAAAATAAGACAATGCTTTAAAAGTAGTCGAGAAGATTATAGAACAATGGCTCAGTGTGCTCAATCTCCAAAATAGACCGGAGATCCTCCTTAATACGTCGATATAGGAAAAAATGAAATCATAGACAAGGACAACAAATACTAGGAAGTTTAATCTGGGGAGCGAGTTCTGCCCTTACCATCGCTCTCAAGAAGATTACCTTGGACGTTTTAAGCAGGAGGCATCAGGGATGGGGGGTGGGGCTTCGGGACACAGAGGCCAGTATTAATACAATAAGCATGCAGAAATAATACAAGGATGTTTTCATAAACTTAATCCTCCGAGATGAGGCAGACCCAACCTGCAGGGGTAATCCTAAGGAGGGCTCGGCCGTCTCTTCGCAAACTATGCTCAATCCCTCACTTTCATCCGCTCTGATCAAATGTACAGATAAGTAGACAAGGGCATGCCAGCACTTAATCAAATCTCCAAATTTAACCTTCAGCAGGACCTGTGCTGCCTTGGCATGTATTAACGAAACATTTTGGCGGAAAATCAAACTTACATTTTCCCCTCATCCCAAACGAGGTTGATCAGCTAAGATGTGTTGGTGTGTGAAGTTGGTTTCCTCAGTTTTGCACTGAAGCTGCGAGATTAATGTAGAGAACAGGCAATGGAAGCTAATACTGCGCTGGCTCTGAACAAACTGCACAGCTAAATCATCAAAGACTCACCTCGAACCGAGTCGAGCTCTATCCAAGTCATCTTTGACAGACCCGTGTATGTGGTTTCTGATACTGTATCACACATTTGAACCGTAACTACACTCTTAGCTACACTCCTTGACTTTCTTTCCGTCTACCTGACTGTCTGTCTGTCCTTCTATCTGTTTTTAGTGTACTTTAATGTACACTAAATTTCTTTCAATTTTTTTCCATTTTAATAAAACTTTATTCTTTTTATTTCCATGATATCAGGCAGGTTGTTCATTCATCATCAAATTTTGACACTACTCATACTGTCAAATCATATTTTTTCTCGAGATAAAATTTTTTGTTCTGACAGTAACCGTGTGTAATGTTTAAATCATCACTGATCGTAACGTTCAAGAATACAGTGACACATTGGCAGCCAGAAAAAGTTCCAGAAAAGTCACAGAAAAGAAGTACTTTCCAGAAAATATATATATCAAGCCCCCACTCCGTCCCTGCATAAACATTCATCATGGCATTTTTGTGCATATTGCTGTCGGAGCATCTGCTGCCGCTGACCCCTCTCTGTACAGATGTCCGCTTCTATCTCCATTAATTTACTAATTACTGCAGTAATATAGAGCGGATAGGGGTGGGGGGTGGCTGTGTTTTCGGTGAAAGACAATGTGTTCGGTGCCATTTGGAGCAAAGAGGGGAGGGGGAGCAGGGAGGGGCCGGGGAACAGATTATGACACGTCCGCCCAGCCGAGCAAGCTGTTACCCACTGCGGAATAACACTAATTCTGAAACGCCCTTGGCTTCTCCTCCGTAAAAAAGAGTGACAAGCCGAGCCTCCAGGCCATCCCCTGGACTACACTCGGGTTACTTCAATGGAAAAATGATCTGTGTCAAAGTAAAAGAAGTGAAAAAAAAAACAACCTGAGTTGAAATGGTAAGAGCTAAAAGATATCCTGAGTTCCCTAGAGGTCCATCTTAGTATGTCCATCTTCTATCAGCATAGGAACTGAGGGTTGTTAGGCGTTATTGTCCTTTTTTGGGTCAAAGTGAGGGGCGTGAGTAGCAGCAGGAGCTTGTCCAGAAGCTGAATCAACAGACTGCAAGGCAGATGTGGAGCTCAATTACTTTTCTGACAGATTTACAGAAGGAACTAGAGGAACTAAAAAAGAAATGCTGAAAAAACAAGTACAAATGCATTAAGGCTAACTAGGTACACATAGTTGAGTAAGGCAAACTTCTTACTGCCCACCTGACACCAGCCCTGCTGTCATCAAACAGGCCCTGACCCTCAGGGACCCTGGGGTCATGGACAGAGGCTCAAAACAGGCTCCAAGCATGCTGCCCATCTGAAGACAATGGTGGAAATGCTAGTGAAACTCTAGATGTTGCAGTTTTATGATAACAAAAGCTAGGTGCAATTGCATATGAATTATTTCTGTCTCAAAGCACCCTGAAACAAAATCCTAGAAGCTCACAAAACTATAGAAAATGTGCTAAAAATGAGATACATAAAGTAAGCAAATGGGACATTTACAAACATTTACAAAAGTGAGTAAATTAAGCAAATTAAAAAAACGTATGCAAAAATATCCATATTATAGAAAAAATAAGATTTGTTACCTTGAAACAATATCTTTTTCTATACTGTGACTTCTATGTTTTAAGATTGATTTTATTTAACTGATCTGCCTTGACATCAGTTACTCATCATCAGCTCTGACTTAGTTTTAAAAGGTGTAAACTGCATGAAATGACCCCTGACACTAAATACATTCTGTACAGCGGAAGGTATACCCAAAGACTTTTATTCTGACACCATTTACAATACTAGTCAGTACAATTCAGTGCCAAGTTTGAACACACTTATGCCTGTTGGAATGAAGCGGGTGGAATCATGAACACTGACACTGTGGCGCCGAAGATGTTCATGTGGGTTCCTTCTAGCGGAGTCGTCACTGTGCTCTTGGAGGAATTTTGCTGAGCCGGTCATTTCTTGAAAGTTTCACCACTGGACCATGTTTTCTCCACTTGGAGACACTGGCTTCTTAGAACTTTAAAAATGGCTTTGTAACCCTTTCCACACTGATATGTTCCAGTAACTTTCTTTCTCTCATCTGTTCAAGAATTTCTTCTGATGGCTGCTTGAAGCCTATTATCCCACTCTATATTGGTTCAGGATGCTTCTGTTTACGTGATGTTTGGATTTGACGGAGCTGGTAGTAATGAAGCCTGGCTGCGTCTACTCTATTTGATTCCAAAAATTAATTGGTTGATGGAGTAATTAAGAGGGTAATTATTTTTTTTCACGCTGGCACAGTTGGTGATGGATAGTCTCTCCTTCAATAAATGAAACAACAGTTTTTCACAGGTTGTGTTTATCTTAAGTTCAGTTTTGTTTGAAGAGCTGAAACAAGTGGGAAGGGCCAAATACGTTTTCACAGCACTGCGTGGAATGCGGGGACCAAAAAAGTGTTAAACAAATCCAACTATTGTCTATTTTAGATTTAAACTCAACCCCCCACCCTCCTGGCCGTCTGTGCAGCTTTACACAATTTTGGCATTCTTTCAGCTTCATAAGGACCCACCTGGGACACTTTTCCGACAGAACTGAGGGGCTTTGTGCGTGTTTTGGAACTAAATGCCTATAATAATATCAGTTTGACTATTTGTATTTGTCTTTCAAGTACTAAAGCTGAATCCTTTAGAACCTACATTAGTGAATAAATATATATGTATATATTCCTCAGCTTTTTAAAAAAAACATTAAATTGTCAAGATTGTTTAATGTGGTTAGATGTGAATCGCTTCACTTACATCATCATTATTAACAGTCATGGTGAATGGAACTAGACATCCAAAGCGTTAAATACCTCATAAAGCTCCCAACCAAAATTTTTTATATTACGTTTTGGCGTTTTAAATCATAGCAGAGGGGTATTTGTAGGGTGTTGTGAGGCAAAATAGTCCCCAAAGCTTTACCACTATTTAACCGTCATCAGCATTTCAAATAAACTCTCAGAAGACACATGTAGGATCACTAGTGTGTTTGTATAGTAAAAATAGTGACTATATTTGTGTCATGACCTCTGGTTCCATTCATCACCACTGTGAAAAAAATTCTACAATGAACCATTTCACCCCAAACCCACTCTGAATGACACTGAATGCAAAATGATGGAGAATAAAAAAAAAATGGAATTTACCTTTTAATAATAAACAATGAAATTACTTAAATGGGCCCACTTAACCCAAATAGCAGTTTTTGACCCACACATTTGACTCTTCACCCTAGAGGCCAAAGTGGCACACCGCTATTTGTGCAAACACACACACACACACACACATACACCCACCCACACACATACACACACACACACACACACATCCACCCACACCTCCTCACACACATTCACATGCTGTCCTAAACATAGGACAAAGGAAAGTATGCGTATTCTTGGCAGGGCAACTTCCTTTGCCACACCGTTGTAGCTCACAAGAAAAAATTCAATGCTGTGTGTCTATTAATAGCCTGACGGCACAAAACACAGCCCGCTGACAGACCATATAAAAGTTATTTACGGCGTAATGATGTGCAACGTCTGTTTAGACTTGACATCATTAACAAAGGAGCTTTAGCTATGTGATAATCAGCCTCAGAGTGACTCGGAGGAACATGCAAGCGTGCATGCAGGAGCGCTCGTGCACTGAGGCTGAACTTGAGCCCGGGCGGCTGTGATGGATGCAGATTTTTTTTTTTTTTTTCTGAACCGACCCGCTGTCATTAACATAGCTGCAGAAAAGCAAGAGAAATAATGGACGAAGACAATAGGGCTCTATTAGGCGGGGAGGCGCGGGGCAGCCTATTGTTGTAGCTCGATATAGCAGCCGAGCCATTCAGGCAACTGTTGTCACGTCTAAGTTTAGCAGGCGGCGGTGGCAGCTGTCCGCTCATAAAGAGGCCGGAGCTGAGGCGCTAAGCCAGCCAGTGACAGCGTAGCTTACCCGGCAGCCAGAGGGCAAGGCTCCGACGCCTAGTCCCGGCCTAAGCAAACACACACGGATCAGAGCGGCGGAGACCCCACATCCACAATAATGTTCCAACGTTTGGGGGCATCTCAACTTTTCCAAATGTCTTTAACCATGTCTCACCGATCACATACACATCAAAATTTGCCCCCAAACTAGCTTTGTGTGGTTGTGTGTGTGCTTGTCTGGGCGTGTGTGTGTGTGTGTGTGTGTGTGTGTGTGTGTGTGTGTGTGCATGTCCACATAAGCCATAGTAAAATAGATAGCCGTCCATGAGTATTTCCATACCTATATAAAAGAAGCTCCATGCTGGCCTTATTGGTGGATGCACACATTCCAGACCCAATTCACATAGCTATAGAAAGACTTATTGATGATTTGCCTATTGCTTAGACACACAGAAGGGACACTGAAGAACAAAGTATCATTTACACTTCAGTGCAAACAGGTTTGTTTCAAGAGAAACACAAAGAAGATTTGAAAGGAGGGCAAGGTGTCGCCAGGCTCCTAAAGGGCAGTCTACCGGCCACCAGAGACGATGGGGGGAGAGACAGAGACAATGGGGAGAGGAGAGAGAGAGAAAGAAAGAAACAGGTGCTGCTCCAGAGTAGTTTGATGTCTCTGACATTGTCTTGTCGCAGTCAGTGGGTTCAAAGATAAGCCAAAGGAATACAGTGACTATCTCCCTAGATCTATTATTTATACATTTACACACAAACACCACACACACACACATGCATACACATACACACACATTTACAGCATTAGGACATGGGATCATATGTCTCACGTACCTATAAATAGTAATAATGTGTTCCATATGTATTGTATAGATTCAAAAGGTATTTATATGTAAGAATAATATTCCTAATATGTATTTTTTATACAGAATTATATACATGTAATAATAATATGTCCCATTTTGTATTCTGCATCTATGTAAGTACCTATTATGAAATAGTGTCTTCCATATGTACTCTGTATTCATATGTGATTATACTATCTCACATATGTATCCTGTAAATGTAAGTATCTATAAGTAGTGATGATATTATGTCCTGTACATATGTATAATGTGGCTTTTGGAACAAAGCTTTGAAAATACCATCTACCGTTTACTCAGTGTCAAATTCATGAATGAATCAATAAAGATGAATCAATAAAGCAGTTTTTTACATTCACTTGCATTAAAAAATGTGGAATGTTTTTCGTTTTCCTGCAAAGTTGGTGATATTTAAGTGTACGGTGTATATATATATATATATATATATATATATATATATATATATGTGTGTGTGTGTGTGTGTGTGTATGTGTGTGTATGCTTATATAT